>OX246755.1:113589294-114054294 GCA_945910035.1 Brachypalpus laphriformis
CATACTAAGATGATCATGTGGGATCCTAAGAACCGCGGTTCTTGATAATCCATTCTGTGCTTAAATTACTTTACTTTCCAGTCTTCGATCACTCAGAACAACTTGTTTTACAAACTCAAAATTTTTTTTTTCTGTGACTGCAGTTATTGGTCCACCTGAGCGAGAGTCATCTTCAAGAGACTCCTGTCCTCAACGAAAGCGCTTACAACAGTCCTAAATGACTGTATATGATGGTGAAGATTACACATAAACGAAATCCAGCTGATTCTTTATTTTATCCTTCCTTGTAAAGAATTTTATTACCACGCGATATTCAATCTCATTCATTTTTAAAGTTTTCCAAGAACTACACTTATTCAAATCACTACTGATGCGTAAATAATTAACCTTGAATTATTCTTCCACTCTGCACTGATGACACTTTTAGCCGTAGCCAACCTCTCCTTGAGGTGATGTTCCATGTTCATATTGCTGGATATATTAATGCCAAGACACTTATACTTTTTAATCACCTCTGCTTCATGTCTATTAAAGGTCCATCTTTCATACCTCGCGTTCCTACCTGTGCCACCTCTGAATAACATTACCTTCGAATTGTCTGTATCAACCGTCAATCTCAAATCTTCGCATCTTTGCAGGCTGTTAATTATTTATTGTAGGCTCGCTGTTGAATCCGTTAGCAGGACTAAGTCATCAGCGAACAAGAGTACTTTAGTGCGAATTTCTCCTATACTGGTGCCTCCTGATAGTACCTCTGATATATCGTCGATATACATAATAAACGCTGATAAATACACATGCATATGTAGTATAGTTTAATACATTACAATACAGTACAATATAATCTGAAATCAAAATGCGTACACTAATCAATCTATGTAGTAGGGAACAAAACGTTCCTTTTACATGCAGAACCTACATAATACAATACCCGTACTTGTATCACTCTAAGTAAGCATACCATAGCTTCATACTCCTGAACCTCGAATACAATGTTTATCTTATTACACTGAAAGAGTTTTCTTTTTATCCTAATCCACTAAAAGAAACATTGAGTGACTTTTTATCTACAAATGTATGCGTATACATATATTTATTTTTAGAAGCAATTTGTTTATTTGTGCAGTGTATTCAAAAGAATAAGCTAATGAACCGATGTTCCTTCAAAACTCACTTATGGAACATGTATAGCTATGGAAACAACTGATAGAAAATACGAGTATGTAAACAAATTGGGAAGATACAAGTGATACGTACAAGCATATGCATACGTATTATACTTATTTTCTATAAAAAAAAAAATGCCTACGTACTTACGCATTAATGTTCGTAGTGGATATCCGCGCTCAACAGGTTATCCTCTTATCTCATTTTGAGAACTAAATTAACGGGGAAGGGTTCATCCTGTTCAAATATAGACTCTTCTCATTCTCTTGAAGAAGAAGCCTTAAAACAGAAGCTCCTCATTCTACAGTATATGGTTTCGTGAGCCTATCACACAGTGTTGTAAGTTGTTTAATTTGGTTTACACAAACTTGAATATTTACGAGTATGTGCCAAGAAACGTTTTCAAAGCCTCTCTATTGTTAGTCTTAGGTCAATAATTAATTAACTTGAATTTATGTATTTGAATCAAATGAATTGTATTAAGTTTTAAAAAACTAGTTTTCGTTTTTTATAAAAACGAAACCCAAATCCCAGAGCACTCAGACTCTCCCGTCCATTGTACTACCAGGCACTAACCTTTCTTTGGTGCAGTGGTTGAAAAAACGTCCATGCAATTCGTTTTCCTTTATACTCGGGTGGCTGATGATTGCTCTTCCCCGCTGGGGCTTGAACCTGCACGTATCCGTTAACGAGCAAAAAAAAAAACAACCTGTTGATTGTGAAAATTGTAGGTTAATAAAATAAAATAAAAAAAAAAAAACTTAGCTCTCAGATCACCTCGGCATATGAAGCCAACTGCTATCCCAAACTTCCAAACTCCCAACTTCAGCGATGTGCCTTGGTGATACAATGAGCTCGACACCCTAATAAGAAAGGTTAGAAGGCTATTTAATAAACCCAAGTTTATCAAATCATGGAGCGAGTAAAAGATAGCACTCACAGCTTGTAGATTGTTGAAGAGGTGGGATTAGGTCACCTTATCACTGCGGCCATCTTGGGCTTATTGTGATTCTCACTCACACACTCACAGCTTACAAATCTGCTATAAGGAGATCAAAAAGACACACATGGAGGTCTTTCTGCGAAAGCATTAACGATCTACCTTCAGTTGTTGGGGTCAAAAAAAAAACCCTATCCAAGAACTACAGCAACGGTATTCGCCTCCTACAAAAACCTGACGGCAATTTTGCACAGGGATACAACGAAACACTAGGTCTGCTTCTGCAAACCCAAATCACTGATCCTCATACATCTCTTTTGCATGAAGTCATGTAACACCCACCTAGCCGATGCACTAGGATTATGGCCAAGAAAATATTCTCCCTTGACTCCAAAAGATGGGCCGTCTCCACGCAAAAACCTTACAAAGCTCCCGGTGGAGATGGACATTTTCCTGCCCTCTTGCATCATAGAATCGACACTCTTATCGAATCCTTAGTGCCCATCTTCAGATCCAGCTGTGAAATCCGCATCATTCATTCCTAAAGCCGGCGCCAGATCGCAATCAGACCCAAAGGTCTCTAGGCCAATCAGTCTCACCGCCGTTTTGGCGTCCAAAGCCTCTCAATCAAGTGGTGAAGGGGCATCTGATCATGGCGATCATAGATCGTGGCCATGAGGAGTGCAAAATCAGCTGAGAGTACTGGAAGATTTTGGAGTGCAAGTTAAATCTTAGCCTCCTATACCTATGCAAATCGGATCCGGCCAAACCAATATCATCTTTCAGAGAATTTCAGAGAAAGGAGCTGGTACCCTGGGGTACCCTACAATAGTGCAGTCGACTTTATTAAGTCCGCCGTCGCCGCCGCGGAGGATTTGTGGGCGGGTGCTTAGCTTGAGGCCGTGAGTAGGGACGATATTCCGCTCAAGCCGAGAGCTCGCGCCTAAGTCCCCATGGAGCCAAGCGACCCACAAGTCATTCTGCTTCTGATTCAGAGACAGGACCCAGATATTCCAACTCACAATTGGAAAATAGTGAAGACGGAGGTAGTAAAGGGCATCGGGAGATCAATTACAGTTCTTCTTAATTCAAAATGCCTTACTCCTCTGAATAATAAAGATAATGAGGTTAGATACTGCCTTAAGACCATCCGCCTCAAAATCTACGAACAAGATGGGAGGCAAGCACACGGCTCAGACCCAGCTGCTTCCTCATCCTTTACAAAGAGGCAGGACTCCAACGACCCTTCTTTTGATTCAGAGGATACGGATACGACTGTGATCGAGCCGTCTGGTTTAATCGCTATATCCGATGATGCGAGTAATCCAAATAAATCTCCATCACAGTAAGGTGGCTTCGCCAACCCTATTCTCCAACTACAGAAAAGTGAGGACGACATCTTCCTTATCCAGAAGCCATGGATTAGCAATAATCGAATTGTCGGATTAAGGGCAAACAACTGCAAACTCCTACATGCCAACTGTGAAGGTAAACTTAGGACCTGCATCTTAGCAAAGAATATCATTAACACCTTTCTTTTGTCAACTTATTGTAGCTCTGATTTCACGTTGGCTAATTTAGGAATCAGGAATCTCTGCGGACCTCTTCAGCGTATCTGGCCTACGACGATGTCAGACCACTCCCATCCACGAACATAAGGCAGCCGTAAGAGCTGCAGATAGGACGAAGGAACCCATTTTACTTGGATGGGACGCAAATGCCCACCATACTATCTGGGGCAGCAGCGGCATTAATGAAAGAGGTGAGAATCTGTTTACGTTCTTGTTGGAAACTAACCTCGTAATTTGTAATAAAGGTAGTGAACCTACGTTCATTACCAGAAGTAGACAGGAAGTGTTAGATATTACTGTAGTTACTAACTCTCCTAATATATCCGTAGAAAACTGGATAGTGTCCAAAAAGAATTCATTCCTTCTCTGACCATGCACATATTTTTTAGAATTTGAATGTTCCCACCCCAATCAAGGTACCGTTTCGGAACCCAAAAAGACAAATTGGAACGAATAATGCAAACATCTCAGTAGAGCTCTAGGCAACATGACCACCAGTCCGCTTACCGCGGTTGTCGAAATCGACCTAATAACGGCAAAACTAACTGATGCCATGAATAAATCTCTTTCTAAGTCGTGCCCCATTAGTATATGTGCGAAAAGTAAAAAAAAAAACGCCTTGATGTACGTCTGAACTGTACATACAGAGAAAGAATAGCCGAAGACTCTTCAATCGAGCAAAACAATCAAGAGACCCTCGAGACTGGGACAATTATAAGAGGAGCCTTGCCATATGATAGAACTTTTTTTTCGTGCTGCATTGAATTGAAAAATTTGACTTAGGAGTCTGGCGGCGTCTGCGGATGTGGCTCAACGTCAATCGGCCGAAATGTGGAATCGGGTACTTCGTTTTCAAAATTTGCTCCACTATGTCCCCTATTACTACTCATTTTCACTTTTCAAATCAAAACAAATTCAAAAAAAAAAATACCGTTAGAGGAGCAAATATGCGTTGTACGCGTTCACTGAATTGACATCAAAAACATCTTACAATGATGCCATTATCAGATGTCATAAGCTTCGTGTATATGACAATTTCAAATGAGTCTGCCGATGTCCTAAAAATCTGACAATAGTCAGACAATGGTACAAGAGGATGTTCACACGATTGGTAGATGCCTGACAATTTCGTTGTTATATGGCGATCTGACAATGGTCTGACAATGTTGTGAGACCAAAATAGGCAGTTCAGTCGGTTGTAAGACATCTTGGACACATTTTTCATTGGTAGATCTGACAACCGTCTGAACATAGCTTAAGACTTCAACCTGCTGAGTAAAAAATAGTCGCTAGGGGGCAATTATGGGCTGTAGGGTGGATGATCAATTTGCGAAAATTCACATTTATGTATGGCGGCCTGTTCTTTTTATAGTCCAGTTTGTCCTGCAAACGCCGTGGCGTAAGTGGTTAGTGTGTCGGATCACTGCCCGTGAGGTTCCAAGTTCGAATCCCAGAGAACACCAACAAGTTTTTTCACGGCCCCACCTCTCGCGAGCGTCTGACAAACATCCGAGAGTGTAGTTGTCACGAAAAAGCTTCTTAAAACAAATTGCCCTTTGGATACGGCACTTAACTGTAGGTCCCTTCCATTCGTGTGAAATATATAACGTACACAACATGAGTAGTTGCGAGAACCTAGGCCCTGGCACTAAAGAGCTGTTGCGCCAAATATTTTTTTTTTCTTTTTGTCATGCAATTTTCTCACTTTTCAGTCTTCGGTCACATAGAACAACTTACTTTACGTACAAATTCAACATTTTCTTCTGTGACCTGTGTTGCTGGTCCACCTGAATGAGTGCGATTTTCCTGTTCCCAACGAAAGCGCTTCGACCAGTCCTGATCTGACGGCTTATCAGCCGAACTTTTCAAGGCAGCTGGTGATGAATTGGTAGAGAGCATACACCAACTCATCTCTAAAATTTGGTCAGACGAGTGTATGCCTAAGAATGGAATCTCAGCTTTGGTTGCCCCATCCACAAGAAAGGAGATCCCCTCAACTGTGCGAATTATAGAGGCATCAGTCTTTTCAACATCGCATACAAGATCTCTTTTCTGCGATATTGTGTGAACGCCTAATTCATTTTATCTACAGCCTGATTGGCCCCTATCAGTGCGGTTTCAGGTCAGGAAAGTCCACCATTGATCAAATCTTCATACTTCGATATATCCTGGAGAAAACTTAAGAAGTCCAAGTGGATACTCATCATCTCTTTATCGATTTCAAGGCCGCCTATGAGAGATCTTTAGAGAGAAGATATATAGAGCCCTGCCAAACTTGTCCGTCTGCGCAGAATGACGATGGAGAACGCTCGCTGCTCCATCAAGGTCGGTAATGACCTCACCGAGGCCTTTGATATCAAAAACGGTTCTAGACAAGGTGACACACTGTTATGTGTCTTCTTTAATATTTTACTTGAACGGATTGTGCGGAACTCACAAGTCAATACCAGAGGCAAAATCTATCAAAAGTCGGTGCAACTGCTTGAACTTATATGCCGACGATATTGACATTATTGGAGGAACTCAGCAGGATGTCACCGGTGCGTTTGCAAGCATTGAAACAGAAGCGGCCAAAATGGGTTTAACGATAAATGAGGGCAAAACCAAGCACCTATATACTGTCAACAAGAAGAGAAAATCTACACCGAAGAATTGGACAGAACGTCACAGTGGGCAGCTACAACTTTGGGGTAGTAAAGAACTTTGTCTACCTTGGCTCTGCTTTTAATTCTGAAAACGACAACAATAGTGCAGATATCAAGCGAAGAATAAATCTTGAATCGGTGTTCTTTTATTTTTATTTTTTGTTTGACTAATAAGGCAATTCAACAGTAAAGTCCTATCTCGAACAACTAAGGAGAATCTAAGATCTAATAAGACCCTGATCATCCCAGTCCTGCTTTACGGCGCTGAAACATGGACTTTATTGAAAGCGGATGAAGATATCCTTGAAAATATCTGCTTCGAGAGAAAAATTCTTCGTAAGAACCCGTTTGCGTTGACGGGTTTTGGAGGAAAAGATTTAATGACGAACTATACGAGCTGTACAACGACGTCGACCTAGTCAAAAAAGTGCGTATTGGACATTTGAGATGTCTAGGACATGTAGAGCTAATTAACACGAATACTCCGGCCCATAGAGACTTAAAATCCAATCTAGAGGGCCTCCTCGCTCTGGCAGGCGCGAACAAGTTCAAGGGGACCTCGACCAACTTGGGGTGCACAAGTGGAGGCAATTAGCTAAAGACCGAGCTAAACGGAGAGGCTGGTTGGTTGAGGCCCAGGTTCACCGCAAACTGTAGCGCCACCTTAGTAAGAAAGTAATGCCCATTTTCACATAAATAAAGTTCTAAATAGTAAAAATACTAAGCGCCTAGCTTTAGCATTAATTCACACGAAATGGAGCACTTGCCTTAAAAATTAAGTAAAAGGAGGTGCTTTGTTCGGACAGCAAAACTTGTATTTATTTTAGAAAAGAAGATAAATACATGGTATGGTCAACTTTTAGAATCAAATATGTAATGATGTAATGGGCCCCCCTGGCAGCTGACCTCCTCGTGGTGGGGGACGGGCAACGTGACTGGGATGTGCGGATGAGGTAACTTAAATAGTTATTCCCATCCATACAATCCAGTTACGGCTAACAAAGCGCACACCCCATGATGACAAGAAGGAATCGACCGGCCTCGGATATTGCCAAGCCTGGTTAGCCAGGGCATCCTTTGGAGCCAGGCCTGAAGGGTGTCGGTATGCGAGCGTCTGGTGGTCGGCCTGTCCCGCTCGGCAGCTGGCCGGGTCAAACCCGAAATGGCTACGAGGTTCCTGTCAATGGTCTCGCGAACCATTACGGGGGTCAAGGGGTGAGCGCGCTGTGCACCGGTAGGGGCACAGATAGACTCTCTGAGATTCGACAACGGCATCGACTTAGGATAGGCACATGGAACGTCTCATCGCTCACAGGGAAGGATCTTGAGCTTGTTGGGGAGGCTGTTAAAAGTCGACTAGATATAGTTGGCGTCTCTTCAACAAAGCAGAGAGGTTCTCAAACTGTGAACCTTTCGGATGGGTGGAAGCTCTTCCTGTCAGGAGTCGCACCCTCAATGTCTGCTCGGGCGGGATTGGGGATACTCACAAGTCCCAGGTTGACAGACAGAGTATTGGAGTGGATACCATTAGGAGGGAGAGTTGCGATCTTAAAGCTCAAGCTTGAAAGATCAACTCTGGCATTGGTGCAGGTGTATGAACCGAACCTTCAGTCAGAGTACGCAGCTTTCTTTGATGAAGTTGATGTTGCCCTTGAAAAGGTTGCAGATATGGATTCTTTTGTCCTGATGGGTGACTTCAATGCTCATGTGGGTGTAGATGTTATGACATGGGGGAGTGTGATTGGGAGGAACGGTGATCCTGATCAAAACGCGAACGGAGAGAGTTTGTTGGATTTTTGCTGTGAAAATGGCTTATCCATCATGAACACTATCTTTCCGCACAAAGACATTCACAAATACACGTGGTACCGTCAGAGTCTTCAGCAGAAGTCGCTGATCGATTTTTTGTGGTACCATCGTGTCTGAAGAGAATGGTTTGTGATGTTCGCGTATTGAGAGGGGCCGAACTGTCAACTGACCATCACTTAGTGCTGTGCAAATTGTATCTTAGCGAGAGAGTGCCTCCCCTACCAAAGCGTAAATCAAGGATGGTTTCACGCATACGATGGGAGACGTTACAGGACGATGAGATACGGAAGACATTTGCGCGGCAAATATCTGAGAGGTTTGAACGAATTCCAACTGTTCCATCAAATGTAGAGGAAGAATGGCAACTATTTTCAACAGCGGTTATTGCCTCTGCGGGAGATGTTTGTGGAGTGAAGCGGCTTGGTCTGGCGGCTGGTGGTGAGAAAAGAACTGCTTGGTTTAAAACGCCCGGAGTTCAAGAAGCCATCAAAGAGAAGAAGAGAGCCTTTAAGGTGTGGATTCACTTGGGGAACTCCGATTCTCGAAATCGGTACACTGAGGCGCGAAGAACTTGCAAATTAGCTGTGAAAACAGCGAAAGAACAGTCTTGGAAGGAGTGTGGCGAGAAATTGGAACGTGACCACAGATCTGCAAATAAGATGTTCTGGCAGACCGTCCGCCGACTCAGAGGAAAAAAGTTGAATATCGTTGAAGGAGTCAAATCCAAAGACGGTAGACTTCTTTCCAATGAGGAGGACATCTTACGCAGATGGAGCGAGCACTTTTCAGAATTGCTCAATCCCGAACAGGGCACCGAAGATGACAGACCTATGGTCGAGAGTTGGGCGGAAAGTAGTCCTACGGTAGAGGAAGTAATTTTGGCGATCAAAGCGCTAAAAGTTGGCAAATCTGCTGGTGTGGATGAAATTCGGCCAGAAATGCTCAAGGCTTTAGGTAAAGAGGGAGTTCAATGGCTCTCGCGTGTCATTAAAGTGGCCTGGGAATGCGGTGAAACACCTGGTGATTGGCAAATGGGGGTGATAGTTCCTCTTTTTAAAAAAGGGGACAGAAGAGATTGCGCCAACTATAGAGGTATATCTCTTTTAAGTCTCCCTCGAAAAGTCTTCGCTAAGGTGCTAGAAAAGCGTTCCAGAGCTGTGGTTGAGGACAGTTTGGGGGATGAGCAGTGCGGTTTTCGTCCCGTTGTTCACTCTCAGAATAGTTCTTGAGAAGGCCTGGGAATATGCCAAACCTGTCTACACTTGTTTTGTGGATTTGGAAAAAGCATATGATAGGGTTCCTCGAGGCAAACTGTGGAGTGTTCTGCAGGAGTATGGGATTGCTGGTTCCCTGTTGAGGGAGATTCAGTCTTTATATACAAACTGTAGAAGCTGTGTTCGGATAAACGGTGTTAAATCAATACCTTTCACTGTGGGCGTTGGACTCCGCCAGCGGTGCCTTTTGTCACCTCTCCTCTTCATTGTATATATGGATTGGATGTTACAGCGCAGCCGTGGCGGGGAATGTTTCAAAGTGGGAGACCTAAGGATTAGTCATTTGCTCTTTGCGGATGATTTGGTCATCCTTGGGTCCTCTCAAACCGAACTTCAGCGCGCACTCGAAAGGTTTGTAGCCGTTTGTGATGAAGCTGGAATGAAGATCAACGTGAACAAATCTTAAGTAATGGTCGTTTCCAAAAAAACCATTCAGTGCATTCGGCATGTTAGTGGAGTCCCACTGAAGCAGGTGGAGAAGTTTAAGTACCTCGGGGTTTTATTCACGAGTGATGGGAGGAGGAATGCCGAGTTATCCTGTAGAATTGGTTAGGCTGGATCAATTTTGAGAGAGCTTGGCCAATCTGTTATAAAGAAGGCCGAACTTAGTGTTCAAGCTAAGCTATCGGTTTTTAACTCTGTGTATGTTCCAACTCTCACCTATGGTCATGAAATTTGGGTAGTGACCGAAAGAATAAGATCGCGGATACAAGCTGCCGAAATGAGGTTCCTTCGCGGTGTTGTTGGAATAACTCGTAGGGATCGAGTACGCGAGGCGCTCAACGTTGAACAGCTACTTCTCCGAACGGAACGATCTATGCTTCGATGGTTTGGTCACGTAGTGCGTATGCCCCCAGACCGGCTTCCAAGACGCGCCATGGTTGCCGTGCCATCAGGTAGGCGACTTCGCGGAAGGCCTAGAAATAGATGGTTGGATCAAGTCCGACATCTCTCCTGGAGCCGCTTAGGGATTCCTCCTGATGAATTGGAGTCAATGGCGGAGGATCGAGAAGGATGGAGAGTCCACCTGAGCATCCTACCCCCGTCACCCTCATGAAGGATTAGCGGGCCATTGAAAATGAATGAATGAATGAATATGTAATGAGAGCGTTTACTGAAAATTTAATGGCCAAAACTTCTTCAAATGAAGATGAAATTTTGTTTAGATACATAGATAAATTTGCAACTTTTATGTGAGTTGGAACTTTTCATTATGTTTCGAGTACATATGCATAATTATGTATGTATGAATGCAGTAAAATCAAAATGATTTTCATTTTCGACATATGTTTCTCACCTTTTTACTCACATAGGCCTTACACATGTAAATGCATATTATGTACATACTAGCATATATTTAATCGATATAAAATAGATCTAGAAACTTGCTTATAAGTTACTCACCTAAAAAATTTGACATTTTTTTACAGGAGAGATGTCAAATATATGGAGCCCGAATCGGATCCAACAAACTGCAGACTCCTTTCTAAATAATTTGCATCTACTTTCGCCAAGTTCGATTATAATTAATAAGGGCAGTGAAATTCAGGGCCAACCTACATTCACTGTAAAAAATGGTAAGATAAACGATTAAAAGCACAATTATTAATTTACGACATTATGTTTGTATTACATCACTGAATATGATTTCAGTTCCGCCCGTTCAAACAGTAAAAAGACGAACTACAGCGAACAAAAAAGAAAGACGTAGAACGCAGTCCATCAACAATGCATTCTTTTGTTTACGAAGTAAAATTCCAAATGTACCATACGATACGAAACTTTCTAAGGTATCTCAGACACATAATGTAAATTCATAAATTTTGTTGTTTCAGTTCTCTAATTATAATACTAATTATTAATTTACGGATATTTATGTTCAAAAATTAAAAGCCGATTAAAATTCTTTTGATTCAATCCATTCCTGTACACCTACATTTTGCATATAACTTAACTTCGTAATCGTCTTTATCTGCATTTTTCGTAAACATTCTCGTGAAATATTTCCTTTTTAAAGTTTAACACACACAAACAGGTGAAATATTTGATGAAAGGTTTTTTTCTAATTTCAAATAATTGATCATAAAACTTGGAAACATTTCATAAATTAAGTATCTTAAAACATCTTCTTCTTTTTCTTCTTTCTTATGTCCTGTATCCCCTTGTGGGTCCTAGGGCCTCTACTACGCCTACGCGCCATCGTGTACGGTTTCTGGCAATGTGTCTGAGTTCTCCCCAACTTTTCCCTAACTGCCGTGCCTCCTTCTCGACTGTTCTGCGCCATGTTTTCCGCGGACCGCCAGGTCTTCTGCCATCCTGAGTTAGAGGGTTCCATTGCATAGCATGGTTCGCTATGGAGCTGTCACCCTTTCGGAACGTGTGACCAATCCACTGCCACTTCCGCCGTTGGATAGTTGTGCCTATTGGTTCCTGACCCGTTCTCTCGTAAAGGTGTTCGTTAGAGATACGATTGGGCCAGAAAATCCTTAAGATATTGCGCAGACACCTATTAACGAACGTTTGCAGCTTTCTGGTGATAGTAGTGGTCACTCTCCACGTGCTGCAACCATATAGCAGCACGGATTCAACGTTGGAGCGGAACAGTCTTATTTTGGTGCTCAAACTGATTGCATTGCTTCGCCATATTTTGGACAACATCCCGAACGCGGACTTTGCTTTGGCGATCCTGTTGGCTATATCCAGTTCGGTTCCACCATCGGTCGAGACAATACTCCCAAGATACTGGAAATCCTCTACTCTCTCTACCGGTTGTCCAGCAATGCATATTTGAGCCGATGAGTTAGTTCCAAGGCTGATGATTTTAGTTTTCGTCGTATTAATTTTCAGCCCGACGACACCTGCCTCCCTCTCCACATCTGCTGTCATTTAGTGGAGGTCCATAATTCTGTGGGAGAGTAAGCATACATCGTCTGCGTAGTCAAGATGCTTCAGTTGAGATGTAAGAGTCCATCGAATTCCTCCGTTTCCCGTCGACAAAGCTGCATGAAGCACATCGCTAATCACCAATAGGAATAATATTGGTGAAAGGATACAGCCTTGTCTTACCCCACTTTGGATCTCAAATTCCTCAGACAACCTTCCCCTGTGCAGAACGTGACATTTGGAGCCTTCATATGTAGCTTTGATAATAGCAATTAGTTTATCGGGAATGCCTCTCCTGCGTAAGGCACGCCAAATAAACTCCCTGTTGACACTATCGAACGCCTTCTCAAAATCGATGAACAGCAGGTGCAGTGGCGATCGATATTCAACACACTGTTCGATGATAATCCGCAGGGTGTTGATGTGGTCGACACAGGAGGATCCAGAGCGGAAACCTGCTTGTTCGGCATCGAGTGTGTCTTCGAGATGTTGTTTGATTCGCTCCAGGATGATTTTAGCTATTATCTTAGCTACAGCAGGCAGCACGCAGATACCCCTCCAGTTTCCGCACTCCATTAAATTTCCTTTCTTAGGAAGCTTGACGATTATTCCCTTTTTCCACTCGTTAGGAAAGCTCTCAGCTTCCCAAGCTCTATCTATAAGTGGAAGCAGAAGCTCAGCCGATGTTGTTGGCGTTGCTCGTAAGAGCTCTGCTGGAATACCGTCAAGTCCTACCGCCTTGTTGGTTTTGAGTGCCTTGATCGCGGTAATGATCTCATCTTTACTGGGAGTCGTGGTGCGTATTCGGGAACTTCTCACCTCGGGCATCTCAGTCTGATTTGGGAGCATGTCGCTAGCGAATACACGGTTCAAAACCGTAGCAAAATGCTCTTTCCATCTCTTGAGCTGGTCCTCATCCGAAATGAGCAAGGAGCCGTCTAGGCTTTTCACTAGGTATTGGCTGGAGCTGCGACCACCTGTCAGCTCTTTCGTGATTCTGTAGACAGTCCTGCTGTCGCACCTCCGTGCAGCTTCTTCTGCTTCTGTAGCCAGCGCGTTGATGTAGTTGCGCTTGTCACGTCGTACGCTACGCTGAACTTCTCTCATCTTCATATGATATAGGGACTCTAGCTCGCTTCTCCCTGCTGCTGGGGTAGCTGCAACGCGAGCTTTTAGCTGTTTTCGTTCGTCAATCCGTCTCCAGGTATCCTCGGAAAGCCACGCCCTATGTCTTCCCTGCGATCGACCGACAATTCTTTCAGCACCAGATGTAAAAACATTTCTCACAGCACACCAATGGTCTTGGATGGTTGCGGGCATTGAGCTGCTGATTGCTTCCACACCTTGCGAAAAGTGCTCCCTTAATTGTTGGCGCACTGAGGGATCACTAAGTCTATCGATGTTGAACCTGGGCATTCTTGTGTTGTCGTGGGATCTTCGAACTGCAGCAGTGCGTAGTTGGAGAGTAGCTATCATAAGATGGTGATCACGTACTATCCCCACATCTGCCCCTCGTCTGTTTCGGACGTCCAGGAGACTGCTTCTAAAGCGGCGGCTGATAGCAAAATGGTCAATTTGGTTGGAGGTTGCTTGCCTGTCATTGGAAACCCAGCTGACTTTGTGGCAGGTCTTGTGCTCAAACATGGTGCCACCTATCACAAGGCGGTTGGCATTGCAGAAATCCACAAACCTTTCGCCGTTGTCATTGCGGTTGCCTAGTCCATGCTTCCCGATTACATGCTTGAGCCCTTCGTTGTCGCTGCCTACCTTGGCATTCAAATCCCCCATCACTATGACAATGTCTCTATTTGGTGTTGTGTTGAAGACGGCGCTTAAGAGATTGTAGAAGCTCTCCTTTTCGTCCTCAGACGAACTATTCGTTGGGGCGTAACACTGTATGATGGTGACGCGTCGTACTCTAGTCCGGAATCTGGCCGTCAAAATCCTATCACCATGAGGCTGCCAGGAAATCAGGCCCTTGCGTGCTGTTGTTGTTAGCAGTAGTCCGACTCCATATTCCCGCGGACTTCCGGATGGTCTTCCAGAATAGAGTAGTACAGTGTTACGCGTTGGAGACTGGTACTCGCCCGCTTCTAACCATCTTACTTCACTTACCATCAAAATGTCCAGTTTATATCGCATGAATTCCTTTTCCAGTTGGAGGAATCTGGCATTGTAAGGACCTTCTCTTCCCGAGTCGAGGAGCGTCTTTACATTCCAGAAACCTATCTTTGTCCGGGTACAATAGCCAAAAGTCGTCAACATGTGATCAGTCCTTATCCGAGGCATAGTGTCGGTTTCAGTAGCGAGCTGGTTTCAGTAACGCAGGTTGCTGGCCCACGTTACCTAGCCTAGAATCAAGGCCCTAGACAACCCGCACTTACAATTTTGGCCTATACGTATAAGGGTTTATACGTATAGTTGCCCGGGGACCACCACTAGGATGTAAAGTAAGCACTTCATCACGAACTTGATTGTTGCGCTACTGGCCCAAGCCAAGTTTTGGGCAGTCAGTAGTTTCCCGATCAATCGCAATGCATCTTAAAACATAGTTATGTTTTATTAAAGTGAAACAATTTTTTTTGTACTTATTGGTTAAATTAGTTATTATAGATTTAATACATTTTGATTCGATAATAATAATAGTTAAGCTGCCGACCTCGCAACAAAATAGCGAGGCGTTCGTTCAGCAGTTAGCCGGATGAAAAATAATAAAGCAGTGGGTCCCGACCAAATCACATCTAAAGTCTTCAAGCTGTTAGGAGACAAAGACATAGAGTGGCTCACAGCACTATTCAATAATATAACACACGATGGTATCCTAAAGACGTGGCGAACTAGTATTTTAGTCCTATTCTTTAAGAATAAGGGTGATGTAAGATGCTGCCCTAACTACCGAGGAATAAAACTAAAAGCACACTACCTGAAATTATGGGAGAGAATACTGGACGCAGGACTTGGGAGGATCACCAACGTAACCGAAAATCAGTTCGGCTTTGTGAGCGCAAAATCTACAATAGGCGCTTAGAACACTAGTTGAAAAACATAGATACAATAAGAAAAACCTCTCCAGCATTTTCAAAGATCTAGGAAGGCTTTTGACCGCGTTCCACCGAACCTAATATGGTAGTCACTTCGATCCAAACTAGTACCAGAAGCACTAATAAACCTTGCCCAACACACTTACCTTCTGGTCACAACTCAAGTCAAAATTGTCAGCGGCCTAACCGAAAAATTCGAGATTAAAGTCGGTGTACATCAAGGATCCGCCCTGAGCCCACTCCTCTTCAATCTTGTAATTCATTTTTCTTACGCGCGATATTCAAGATTACATACCATGGATGCTGCTCTATGCCAATGAGGTGCCTCTTCTATCGGATGACCCTGGAGACTTGCAGGGTAAACTATTTATAATATAATATAATATGTTAAATATATTTTCGCGCCAGAAGTTTCCCAAATCCCAATATAAATAGGGAACGCCTCAGTGAAGCAAGTCTACAGTTTCAAATATCTTGGTCCCTACATAAACGTCGACGGTACAATCGAGCGAGAAATTTCACATCGAATCCAGTTTGGTTGGAAAAGTTGGCGTTCGGTGTTACGCGGGCTATGCGACAAGAAAATAATGCATTCGCTTAAGGACAAAATATACAAATCCGTCGTCAGACCAGCGCTTATGCATGCGTCAGAGTGCTGGGCAATCCACAAACACCAAGATCAGAGGCTACATGTGACGGAAATGCGCATGCTGAGGTGGGCCATTGGGCCTACAAAGTTTGGCAAGATAAAAAAAAAAAAAAAAAAAATAAGGGTCAGCTCTAAGGTCATACCGATAACGGAAGAACTCCGAAAAAATCGCTTGCGTTGGTACGGGCATGCAATAAGGCGGCTGGATGAACACCCCGTGAGGAGAGCCTTACAAATATCAAATATTAAAAGAGGACCTGGAAGACCACCCCAAAACTTGGAGCAGCACAATCACAAATGATATGGAATAGATAGAAACATCTAGCGCCTACGTACGTGAAGAGCGGACCCCAGATAGAAAAGTGGTTAGGACAAAGAAGAAGAAGAAGAAGAAGACTTAATACATTTCGTTGGAGACCTTCTGTTATTACGGAGTAATTTGTACTAGCGATGTCTTTATTTATTTATTTCTTAACGATTTCTTGACAATGTTTAATTTAATTATTATTATCGAATCAAAATCATTTTGTTCAGCGCTTCAGGAAATATTGAGAAAATAGTTACAACTCACACAAACAGCTTTGTGGCATTCACATTAAAAGGAGTTTTCTTGAGAATAGTTCCTCAGAAATATTGGCTCTATTAAGGATGAATATACTTAAGAATTTCAACCTAATATATTTTTTCTCTGTGTACCAGGACGATTACGAGGATATTTTAAATACTTAAAAGTACCCTAACACTACTTAAAAAGTTGTTGCATGATGTGGATGTACATAAGTAGAGAGTTTTGGGGCTTTTAAATAGGAAGCGCCGTCGGTGCTTTGACATCATATCCGTGGCATGGTGTGTGTTCTAAATAAATTGCAAGATGAGGGTCGGTTCGAACATTGTCGAAGATATGGCGCTGATTAAAACCAACTTTTAGCAAATCGGAGGTTCTCCAAATGCACCGCCTCACTATCAATTATTTTATATAAAAGAAAAAAAAATTGAAGAAAATGTTTGCTTTAGGACACCAACTTCAGTGTCTGAGATCCTTGGTATGACTGGATTGAATCTAGAAATTATGTGACACTTACTTACTTAGGTGGCGCTACAGTTCGGGGTGAACCTGGGCCTCAACCAACAAGCCTCTCCATTTAGCTCGGTCTTTAGCTAATTGCCTCCAGTTGCGCACTCCAAGTTGGTCGAGGTCCCCTTGAACTTGTGCGCGCCACCTACGGCGATGATTCCCTCTACTGCGTTGTCCCTCGGGGTTAGATTCGAAGACTCTGCGGGCCGGAGCGTTGGTGTCCATTCGCTCTACATGTCCTAGCCATCTCAGACCTCCAATACGCAGTTTTTTGACTAGGTCGATGTCGCTGTACAGCTTGTATAGTTCGTGATTGAATCTTCTTCTCCAAAACCCGTCAACGCAAACGGGACCGAAGATCTTACGAAGAATTTTTCTCTCGAAGCGACCAAAGATATCTTCATTCTCTTTTAATAAAGCCCATGTTTCAGCGCCGTAAAGCAGGACTGGGATGATCAAGGTTTTATATAGAGTCTCCTTAGTTGTTCGAGATAGGGCTTTACTGTTGAATTGCCTTATAAACCAAAAAAAAACAGTGATTGGCAAGAGTTATTCTTCGATTGATTTCTGCACTGATTTTGTTTGTAGAATTTATAGCAGAGCCAAGGTAGACAAAGTCCCTTACTACCTCCAAGTTATAGCTGCCCACGGTGACGTTTTGTCCAATTCGTCGGTGTTGGTTTTCCCTTCTTGTTGACAGCATATACTTGGTTTTGCCCTCGTTTATCGCTAAACACATTTTGGCCGCTTCCGCCTCAATGCTTGCAAACGCACCGGTGACAGCCCGCTGAGTTCTTCCGATAATGTCTATATCGTCGGCGTATGCAAGCAGTTGTACAGACTTGTAATAGATTGTGCCTCCGGTGTTGGCTTCTGAGTTTCGCACAATCCGTTCAAGTATAATATTGAAGAAGTCACATGACAGCGCGTCACCTTGTCTAAAGCCTTTTTTGACATCAAGGGTCTCGGTGAGGTTATTACCGACCTTGATGGAGCAGCGAGCGTTCTCCATCGTCAGCCTGCACAGACGGACAAGTTTAGCAGGGATGTCAAAACTAGACAATGCTCTATAAAGCTCTTCTCTATAGATGCCTTGAAATCAATAAGGAGGTGGTGAGTATCGATCTGGAATTCTTGGGTTTTCTCCAGGATCTGCCGAAGTGTGAAGATTTGATCGATGGTGGACTTTCCTGGCCTGAAACCGCACTGATAGGGTCCAATCAAGCTGTTGATAAAAGGTTGCAGGCGTTCACACAATATCGCAGAAAAGAGATCTTGTATGGAGGAGACTGATGCCTCTATAATTGGCACAGTTGAGGGGGTCTCCTTTCTTGTGGATCGGGCAAACGATGCTAAGATTCCATTCATCAGGCATACACTCGTCTGACCAGATATTAGAAATGAGTTGGTGTATGCACTCTACCAATTCATCACCTGCTGCCTTGAAGAGTTCGGCCGGTAAGCCGTCAGGTCCAGCAGCCTTGTTGAATTTTAGCTTGGATATTGCTATCCTCACTTCGTTTTGGTCAGGTGGACAGAAATGTTGACTATCATCGTCTATGCTGAATGGTTCATTCTGCCTGACAGCGGGATGTTGGTCTTCGTCGCCGTTATACAGTCTGCAGAAGTAGTTTTTCCATATTCTCAGCACCGACTGTGATTCTACTACGAGGTTTCCATTTTCATCTCTACAGGTTTCTGTACGGGTATTACTTCTCTGACACGTTCTTTTTACCTTTTCGTAAAACTTCCGTACATTGTTCCTGGAGTATAAACTCTCGATATTCTCAAACGCGCGCTTCTCATGCTCTTTCTTCTTCTTTTGGAGAAGCCGATGTTCTTCCCGTCTCTCTTGCTCGTAGAGCTCACCAGCAGCTCTCGTCTTCCTTTGCAGCGCCGCTTTGTATGCCTCTTGTTTTGCTGCATGCACTCGCCGGCATTCTTCGTCAAACCAGGGGTTTCGCGATGGTGGGCGAGCGAGACCCAGCACATCAGTCGCGGCGTTTCTGATGGCATGTTGGCAGCGTTGCCACTGGTCTTCGGCACTTGATGCTGGCGACAAAGGGGTGATTGAGAGATGTCGGGATACGCGTTCGGCGAAGAGTCTGGCGGTCTTTTGCGATTGTAGCTTTTCGACGTTAAATTTTCTCACATTAATTCTTCTTTGTTGCTCAGATTGGGATATTCGCATTCGTACCTTAGCTACAACAAGGTAATGATCCGAGTCTATGTTGGCCGCTCGGAAGGTCCGGACATCCAGAATACTGGAGGCATGCCTTGCGTCGATCGCAATATGATCAATTTGGTTGATCGTTACATGATCATTAGACCGCAATGTCTGCTTATGAATATCGAGATGAGGAAACCATATGCTTGCTATGGTGACATTTCGCTCCACAGCGAAATCAATTAGCCTTAGTCTATTATCAGACGTGGTGTCGTGTAGGCTATGCTTACCGACTGCACTACCAAAGACGTCCTCGTTTCGTATTTTGGCGTTAAAATCGCCCAATACGATTTTAGCGTCGTATTTAGGACATTGCTCGTATGTTTTGCCGAGGAGCTCGTAGAAACACTCTTTGGTGGCAGGGTCCTTTTCTTCCGTGGGGGCATGAACACATATTAGGCTTATGTTAGCGAATTTAGCCTTGATCCGGATAGTCATAATACGCTCGCTCACATGTCGGAAGCTTAAGACTTCTTGCCTAAGTCTGCCGCGTATGACAAATCCGCATCCGAATAAGCGTTGCCTGTTGCCTCTATAGCAATCACCGTAGTAGATGTCACAGTTTTTCATCCTCTTTTGCCCGGCTCATCCCATCGCACTTCCTGGATGGCGGGTATATCTGCTTTATAGCAGTCTAGGGCCTCTGCTACTTGTTCGGCTGCACGTGGTCTGTAAAGGGACAGAACATTCCACGTACAGATCCGAAGGTCGTATTATTTCGTTTGCTGGGGTCGTCATTAGTTGAGTCATCCTTATCCGAGGCTTTTGGTTGTTTCGGAACCATGAGTTTTTTTACGTGGTAGGGAAGTTACCCCGACGGCACAACCCCCAACCCCCAACCTGGAGGACCAGTTCCTTAATTATTCCCCTAGGACGAGGGGCCGGGTACACCGGTGCCATTAGTCCACTACGGGAGTTTGAGCGCTGCCGTTGGCCCATTAAGGGCTCCTCCGCCACCATCTCTATTCCAATGTCCTGACCAACATTGGAAATTCCTTACCAACCTGTGATCCGAATACGTCGAAGCAGCTCGCGCAAGGTATTCACTAAAAAATTATGTGACACCGATATTAAAAAAAAAAAAAAACACAGAACGTTCCATACATTCTTCTGTTGCTATTTTTGTCTTGACAGCACCGTTGGATTGTGAAATGTAGATAGTCATATAAAACACCAAAAACTGTCGCCATTTGCAGCTTACCTAGTACACAAACCATGTCATTTCCGATTCATCTGGTGCATAAACCTTCCGGTTTGGAGCCCCAATGCACACTACTTACATGCATAAGTAGCTCTTGCCCCTTGCTCTATTTAAATCAAAATTCAAAAAAAAAAATCATTTTCCACGACTGGCTTTGTCTGATTATAATCTTTTCAGCATCTACATATGTACATATATGTATACAGCAACTACTCTTTTACCAAATACCTGTTTCTCACCGCTATGCTCCCTGCAATAATCTCTACTGCAGTAAGCGCTTACCCTAAATTTTGTAAAATTTCTGCTTACACGTGTTCCTGGATATAAAATTTGTATTTACATGTGCAGGGAATGAAAATAGAACTGCAAGGTTAGGTTAGGCTAGAAAAGGATAAATTGTTTACAAAACAAAATTGAACGCTCAATTTAAATATGTAAATTCAATTTTCCGGTAACGCATATCTTTTAATTATAACATGTTGTAGACACTATCTTTGAATCTATACCTGAACTAAAATTTATCACTGAATCAAAATCTGAATGCAACATTTTTCTTCGGCTTAAATTTAAGCTTCAAGTTATGAAGCTTTTACAAAGGTTACTATTGGTGTGTTTTCATGTGAACTATGCAAAGCAAAGTGAAAGCTTCTCCACAAAACGATTCTAAGTCAATCTGGTTAAAAACTTTTTTAATTGTTTGAAGATTGGTGATTGAATTGAATTTGAAGTAGGTTAGGTTAGGTTATGTTGGCTGTCCACATGGGAGTGTAGACACACTTAGACCAGCGAAGGTCCTTTGTGATACCAGGATCAAACCATTAGGCCACTCAGGGACTAACATAACCAACCGGAGCTTTTGACAAAGCGATGGATGCTCATGACGTCCAAGGACGCCAGATCGCAGAGGTCGTCAAGGAAGGGGGACCCTAGATGGAGCATTCTTTTATGCGACAGGGCTGGACATGTGCATAGGAGGTGAAGGATGGTTTCCTCCTCCTCCTCGTCCCTACAGCTTCTGCAGAAGTCATTGGAGAAGAGGCCAAGTCTTTTGGCGTGCTGGCCTATAAGACAGTGTCCAGTGAGAACACCGACAACGCAGCTGATTTGTGTACGCTTTAACTTGATCAGATCGGCACTACGTTTTTGATCCAGCTTAGGCCAGATCTGTCTCGAAATGTGACACGTTGAGCCGTTTCCCCATAAAAGGTTGGTCGCGCTAATAGCGTTCAGCTTTAGTAGATACTTACATGTAGCGAGGGGCATACCCAGGGCTTGCCTTTCAGGCAAAATCCTTAGAGTGGTACCCTGTCTGGCGAGATCGTGAATGAATTTGAAGTAAAAAGTATGAAAAAGTTATGCAAGTTGAATGAAAAAGCTCTTCCCATCCATCGCAACTCATTTTCGACTGAGAAAAAAAGTTAAAGTGGTTCCAAGTCACTTTGTGTTGTTGTACTCCGTAAAAATTTGAGTTTCAAACATGTTATAACTTTCGTTAGGAATCTTGTTATTTATATTTAGGGCTAGATTTTTTTTTTAGTTATTTTACTTTAGTACCCAATTAGACTAGCTTACAATAAAAATTCTCTTTAAACTTCTTTATTTATCACAATATATACCTCAAATGGCTTTCCTATTTTCCATTTTATTATTTGCTATAAATTATAAAATAATAGCATACTTACATTTCTTTTTTTTCCATCGCAGATAAAAACGCTTAAACTCGCCATTCTTTATATAAAATATCTCACTGAAGTGATCAAAGGGGATAAAGACTTATCTGGCGGATTTCGATCAGAACTAATGCCTTTGGGAAAATTAAATGGACCCAAAATAAAAAAGAACATCAAGTCCGAACTAAAAGTACGTATGTATACGCACTTACTTTAATAGATTGTCGCCATCGTGTTTACGCATTTTAAGGGATACACATTTAGACTTCTAACTATTCTACTTAGACCGCGTCTTACCATCTTAAGTTAAGTTTTGATTGCACTACTATCGCAGGTGGACGTGGGCTTCAACCAACAAGCCTCTTTAATCAGATCGACCTTTAGAAAAATGTTTCCAGTTTCGCTCACTTGCTGATGTGAGGCCCTTCTCTAAAGCTCTGTTCCTCACGGGGGGGAATTGAAGGCTCTTTGGAGTACCAACTCGTTGTCTGTCTACCACACGTGCCAGCTGGATGCTTTCGCTTACATTTTCTCATTCACTCTCCCTTAATAGAAGAGAGACCGAAAATTACTCAAAGAGTTATTACATCCAAGCCTTGTCGTACATCTTATCCGAAACTTGTTTTTTTTTTTTTTTTCAGTTTTAAGGAGTAATATTCAATTATTTAGGATAGAATAAGATATTTTATTTTAGATTTAACTTAAACTTAACATTTTTAAATGCCTGTAAAATATTTTCTTAGATTGGAAAACGTTATAAGGATTTTAAGAACAAATCCAACACCGATTCAATCTAAAACTTTTGTGTGTGAGAAGTATCTGCTTCTCGTTAAGTTGTGTACGTGTATTTAAAGTTCATTCATTCATTTACATTCACATTAGAAATTTTGATATTTTGAATGTGTAAGGTTTTAATCGTGTCTTATGTTGCATACATTAAGTAATTTTTTGCTTACAGAAAACATTTCCGCAGTTTATATGTTCGCCCTTTTTCGCAGAAGTATTATAACAGATAAAATCAAATAGTTTGCGGAAGGTACAGTAATAAAAACTGGGAACATTAACATTATTTTTGCGAACTTTTGAGAAATTCAAAAATGTACTTAATTATTTTTTTATTTGTTCTTGGACACATAGATATAACGCGCTCTTGGCATAGTGCATAGAGTAAACAGTTTTATATACTCGTACCTATCATATTATTAAAAAAAAGAAAAGAAAATAGCTTGGGTCCGACTCAACTAGAAACTTTTGCAGCTGTACTACAGGGGAAATAGTGCAAATATATACATACATACAGCTGTGTTCAATAAAATAGCAGTGCTTCAACAAATAACAAAAATTAATGCGTTTTAAAAATGTACTTCATTAATTTTTTTACAAAGTATTTTTTTTTTAGTTTGGTAATTTACCCAAGATTTAAAAAAAAAATTATATAACATTGTAATTCATTTAAAAAAAAAAGACTCAAATAAGAAATAGAAAAGCGCCATTTTTTTGTGTTCGATGAAATAGCAGTGCTAGAAGGAAATACGAAACCATTAGTTGTTTCTATTATTTTCAGCTTCGATTTGGACTTGCTTCAATACTTTGTTTTATATTCTCTTTGTTTTATAACTGCCTTACACCGGCGTGGCATAGAATTAATTAAATTTTGGCATCTTTTCAGTGGAATAGCCTGCCACGCTTTTTGCACCACTTCCCACAAATCCTTAATATCTTTCGGTTTAGCTTTCTTTACGGCTTTTTTCACGTCAGTCCAAAGATGTTCAATCGGATTTAAATCCGGAGATTGAGGTGGCCATGGCATGACATTGACTTTATTTTCCTCAAACCATTTCTTCGTTGCTTTTGCCGTATGCTTCGGATCGTTATCCTGCATAAGAACCCACTTAAGAGGCATTTCTTCCTCAGCAAACGGCAGCATAACATTTTGAAGAATGTCAATGTAAACGAATTGGGTAGCTTTTTCTCTTTTCCAAAATATTGGACCAACTCCATTATAAGAGAAACTTCCCCAAATCATCAATCGGCCACCTCCATGCTTAACTGTTGGTAGGGTGTACTGAGGCTGGTATACTGTATTAGGCGGTCTTCTGACATATTTCCTGGTTCCACTAGAGCCAAATATTTCAATTTTTGACTCATCTGTCCAGAGAATATTTCTCCATTTTGACAGTGGCCATTGGCTGCGTTCTCGGGCGAATTGCATCCGCTGAACTCTATGCTTCTTCGTCAGAAGGGGGACTTTTCTCGGACTTTTTGCTTTCAATTTGGCCTCTAGAAGTCTCTTTCTTACAGTTACAGCACTAATCTACAGATTTAGATCCTCCTTAATCTTCCGGGATGAGATAAAAGGATCCCGTTTTGCTGTTCTAATAATTTGGACATCTTCCCAAGCAGTTGTTTTTCGCCGTTTTCCCCTTTTTTCTTGCTTTCTTTGCCACGTAATAGCATTTCGAATCATTTTTGATGAACAACCTAACTCGTCCTGAATATATTTGTAGGTTTTTAATTAAATTTCTCTTTTCCTCCGAACAGTGCTTTCCTCGACCCATTTTTGCAACTTAAACAATGTATTTTTTCTTATTATTTAAAAATTATATAACGAATGATCGTACCTTTAATTAAATAAAAGCGGAATATTAAAAAATTGAAACTTGATGTTTGAATTCAACTAGGATCTTACGACACTGCTATTTTAAGGAACAGCTGGGGTCGAATCGCGTCCTCCACGAACGGATCGTTAATTGTACGAAGAACAATTCCGTCAAATCTCATACGAATGAATGTATTGGGATTATGTCCTATCAAGGCACACGGAACGTAATTTCCAATTTTACATGCCGGTTGTACCAGATTGAGTGTTGAAATTGTAATAGCTTAAACTTCAAACACATGCCATTTGGAAGTGAAATTCGGTAAATAAAATAATTTTCATCTAAAACGAAGTGATTCTTCCACCAAATCATCAGAAGCAGTATTTGTGTGCGGTATTGAACTGCTGCCTTCCGGCTCAGGCAACTTCTGGGAATTTTCAAACGTCTTAACATTTGGAAGCCCCTCAACTGCTGCTTCCAATCCAATTGCTTCTATTATTAGCAGTTGCTCTCCTGAAAGCGGCTTTTCCTGATACGGACCACGCACTGTTTTGTTTTTTGCAGCTTTGTTGAATGACAATTTCTTCTTTGCCTGAAATATTTGGTCTGCGATAACCTAAATTTCGCGTCCTTAATTGGTGGTCCAGCAATGTTTAGCTTTTGTAAAAAACAGTCCCACATCTTTATGGATGTTACTTTTCTTTGGCAGGTATTTGGAAGCAAATTTTTTGCCGAACTTGGGTGCTCATTCATATATGTACTCCGGCATAACTTTTTGGGTTGTGTTTTTTGTGTTTACGTTAGTCCTACTTTTTTTTTGTGTAGTTATGTTCATAGTATTGTGTACTTATAGTTTCCACTTTATTTATAATCGTTTAACTTACATTCTTTTGTTTATTTACTGCACAAATTTACTTATTTCTTCTCTGACACAAATTACGATTGGTGGCGATCAATCGAATGACACTTTGATTGAACGAACATGTTCACACACTCGTTAACAGAAGTCATGATGCCAAATTACGTTTACGTGCATACGTTAAGCGAAGTCGCGATCCCAAATACAGACATTCCGTTCATAAGTTACTCGTTTACGGAGGACGCGATTCGACCCCTGATTTTGATGTTTAAAGGTTCGATCGTTTTGTACATCCGAAGAGTGATGTCAAATTTTACAATTTTTTCGCTAGTTCGTTATTTTGAACAAGCAAAACATTTTGTGAAATAAGGATTGCCAATAGCAAGGTTAATACGGCTTCTAAGATAGAACTCAGAGATTTAAAACAAGCACTGCTATTTTATCGAACACAGCTGTATGTAATAATTGTGATTTTATTGGACAATAAGAAAAAAATAATTACAAAATTCATAAAATTTACAAAATACAGCATTGGCATTTGCCGTCAGCCGGATAGAAGAGATTTACAATTCATAGCAGGGTATTATTGAAAATGTGATAAATAGTTAATTTTACTTTTTTTTAATGCATGTACAAATGTGATTTAAAATGATTCATTTACTATTTGCTGTCGATATTTCAATGATAACTTTAAGTAGCTAAACAGTGTATTCCAATTTTGGCCATTTAGGATTGAAATAATTTCGCTTGTTGATAAACCATGTTTTCCCCAATGTGCTCTTCTAATCCCCCTCAGTATTGGACATATTCCGACTAGGTGATGTACGTCTTCGATAGCTCGTAGATTGCACAAAGAACATTCTGCCTCCTCGTTCCGGATGGTTATATGCGGCCTGTAATTTAACTGCAAAAGCTCCCCTCTGGTCTTGAATATCATCGATATTGTGTATATGGTGTTTTGATCGTGAAAGTAATTTTTTTCACCTAGGTCGTATTGTAGCGCACAATACGAATGCCTAGTTAGGCTTTGCTGGGCTTTTACTCTAAACGCGGCACGGGTGGATAAATCAATCTTCGCTAGCAGTTCCTTTAAAGTCGTTTTCCATCTTGTTTCATTGTAGGGTATTAGTTCGACGTCATGTTCGTTGCACAATCTAGACCATTCATTGGAAAATTGTAGTTTACGGCGTATATGATGCATTGCGACGATATGTGGCAGACGTTGGCTCGGAAGGGACATTACTTTTACAATGTACAAAAAGTGCAGTCGTAGTGTATAGATATATAATGGGGGCAGTCCGGTTTCCAGGTGGAGCATATAGTTTGGGGTGTTTTCCGGCAATCTAAATATTTTTTTAATGAAGTACCACAACAACTTTTCAACTTCTTCATATTGGTAGATGCCCCACACTTGGGCTGCATAGCACATGATCGACATCGCTACTGCTTCAAAGATTTTATATTTTGTGCTTAAAGCAATGTTTTTTTACAGAGTATGCCTCTCCAACTACAGTTGATTGCTCTTTTTGCCTCTTTTAATTTTTCTTGCAGGTGTTTTTTGAAAGTCAGTCGCGGTGTTACTATGACCCCGAGGTACTTGTACTCCTTTACATTTTGTAATTCTTCGCTTTGCCTTTCATTCCTTGCGAATCGCCCAAAACTATTCCGAAAGACCATCAATTTTGATTTATTTGTGTTCACTTGTAAGTCCCACAAACTGCAGTATTGTTCTAATTTGTTGACCATGTTTTGCATCATGGTTGGCGTTTCCGATAGAATGACTATGGGTGCGTTTTGGTGAAACGTCGCTTCTCAGTGAAGTAAGATTTAATACGGAGTACAACAACACAAAGTGACTTGGAACCACTTTAACTTTTCTTCTCAGTCGAACATGAGTTGGGATGGATGGGAAGAGCTTTTTCCCTGAGAAAAGCTATTTCGTTCAACTGGAATGATTCAGTAGTATTTCATACATTTAAGCACAACTTTTTCATACTTTTTACTTCAATTTCAATTCAATCACCATTCTTCAAACAATTAAAAAAGTTTTTTCCCAGATTGACTAAGAATCGTTTTATGGAGAAGCTTTCACTCTACTTTGCATAATTCTCACCAAAACACACCTTATGTCATCCGCGTACATAAGGAGTTTTACTTTTACCCCGTCAAACTCAATTCCCCCAGGCAAGAAGGTTGGCAGGTCGTCCAAAAACAGAGAGAAGAGTAGGGGACTCATGAGGCATCCTTGTTTAACGCCCATTCGCGAATCAAACCAGTTTGACACGTTGTGACCATCCCATACTGCAGTTCTGTTTTCATCGTAAAGACTTTGTATAACCTTAAGTACTTTCGTTGACACTCCCAGATTACTAAGTTTATAGAACAGCGATTTTCTGGCAATGGAGTCGAAAGCTGCCTTGAAGTCTACGAAGAACGCGTATAGTTTTTTGCCCTTGTCGAGATAAGTCTTAGCCATACTGGTCAGAGAGAAGATATTATCCACTGTGGAGTAGTTCTTTCTGAATCCCGCTTGAAAGTCACTGAGTAGTTCGTTTGCCTGCACCCATGCGGACAGCCGATCCAAGATGATGCCGGTGAAGATTTTCATTATAGAGTCCAGGAAGGTTATGCCCCTGTAGTTACTCGGATTGCTGCGATCTCCTTTTTTGAACAGTGGGAAGATTATATTTCTCTTAAAGCTGGGCGGCACTTCCCCCACCTCGAAAATGAAATTGTAAGCAACCGTAGGTTTTTCTATGAATTCATTCGTAGCGTACTTGAAGAACTCGTACGGTATGCGATCCTCTCCTGGGGCTTTATTTAAGTTGCATCGATGTATAACTGTGCAGACTTCTTGCGACGTAATTTTACAATCCAGTACATCCACTCTCTGGTAAGGTAGCGCATAATGTAGTTGACTTCTCGTATATGGCGGGTTAAGCAGTTGTTCAAAATGCTCGGCTAAGATCGATGCTTCCACTTGAATGCCACTTGTAAGGGTTTGGCCGTTGAATGTTCTTGCCAATTTCCAAAAGGAACGGCTGTCTTTAACTCTTAGAATCTCCATCGTCAGCTGCTGAGTGTACCTTTTTTGTTTCTCCTTGCATATCATTTTATATACTTTATTTGACTGTTGATACATGGCTTTGGTGGAGTTGTTACCTGTTTCTCTTAACAAGCGTAAATAAGTAAAAGTTTTTCTCCTTGCTAACTCACATTCCCAGTCGTACCATACTTGTTTCTTTTGCAATCTTCTCACATGTTGCGCTAGCATGGCTGCGTCTGAGATACAGGCGGTGAGTATGTCTGGTCCGCGAATTGAATTGATCTCCGAGTCGCGTAACACACTGAGCTTCTGGTTTAAAAGAAATTTGTATCTAGATGCAAAACTTTCCTTCCATTGAACTTTAGGTAATAATTGATTCTGTGTGGGCGACGATTGTCGGGGCGTCTCAAGTCTTACTGTAATAGCTAAGGGTAGGTGATCCGAGTAGTTTATCTCGTCGACGTAGAAGTCTGTTATATACTTAAGCCACTTTCCCTGCTCAAAACAGTAGTCAATGGTCGAGCATGCAGTACCTCTAATATATGTTAAGTGGCCTTTAGTGTCACTTTTGGAACGACCGTTTATTACTGTTAACCCAGTAGATTCGCACATTTCAACGAGTTTTTTGCCATTACTATCAATTTGGTTGTCTTCTGCGCATCTGGTTTCCTTCATTGATTTTGGTAAAAGTCCTGATTCCACTTCTAAGATCTGCGTATTTCTTACTCTTTCGTTAAAATCTCCAATAGCCATTATATTTTCTTTTCCAAATTCTAATAAGAAGTTATACAGCCTCCCAAAATCTTCCATCCATTTGTTGCAATTGATGTATACCGGGATTATGTACATTTTAGATTTTTCGGTTGGTCTTGGTAATACTTAATTACAAATATATACATATATATATTTATATAAGCAAAAAAAATGGTTCTTGTTGTACGGCTTACATTTTGCATCGAAAGGACATTACATAAATTTCTGAATCATCATCACTTCACCATTTGGAAGCATCGTTTTCGCAAAAATATTATTTTATGTACATAAGTACATACAAAGTTAGGCCGATTTTAAATGTTTTGCCAATTAAAAGAACAATTTTTTTAAGTAGGGTAGTTTGTAAGTTTAATATTATTAATGTTTAAAATTTGTTATGCTTGAAAAAAAGTTTTTGCCCGTCTAGGACTAAGATCATCTAAATTCTTCCAAAAAGCTTAAGGGGTTATATACGTTCAGAATTTGCACAAATATCATTTTTTTAAATGGATTTTCTGTACTTATAAGAATAAAATAAACATATTTTTTTAACTCGATTCCGTTCAGGAGATATAGCAATAAATGTGAACGCGCAGTAGGAGCTTGAACGGAGCAGCGCATAAACGCATTTTTTCTCGAAACAACTTTTCTGACACGGGGTTTCGGAGCGGTTATTCGACCAGAGATAATACTTTTGTCCTACGAAGCATTGCGGGAACATTCCTTGAGCAAAAAAGAAGTTGTATGTATTATTCATCAACTTCAAGGCATCTTTTGACAGGGTTGATAGGAAAGCTTTGTTTTACAAGCTGTACGATGCCGGAATGACATCAAAGTTTGGAAAGGTCCCTGAGTCCATATCTTTTTTCCGTATTTATTGATGATCTAACTGACTATCTACCAGGTGGAATAGAGTTTGCGAAATATCCATTAAAGCCCTACAATTTTCGGATGATGTTGTCCTTTTCGCGCGTTTACCTGAAACTCTTCAACTTATTATCAACCGACTTGATGTATACTGCCAGTTGTGGAATTTGACGGTGAATCTGGACAAATCAAAAGTGATGGTCTTTAAAAAAGGGACTGCCAGAATGTCCTAGAATGACAAATGGTATTTAAACAGTAAACCCATTGAAATTGTAAAAGCCTATAAATATCTTGGTTTTTTAATAACTAGCAATCTGAATATGGAAGCCACTTCAAAGATAAACTCATAAAAACGAAAATCGTGATAGTGCTGCCTGGAAGAAATGCTTCTTAAACAAGCTTATAAACCACACCGAAAAGTACAAAGTTTTCATAGCAGTGACCGAATCGGTGATAGTGCACCGCTCAAACGTGGGGTGTGAGAAGTACGAAACGGTAGAAGAACTTTTAAGATTTTATGTTAAAAGATGTTTTCAACTACCAAGAAATACCTACTCCAAATTACATGATAACCATAGAAAACGGGTTGTCACCGGTTTTCATTAAAACGCTTAAACTACACGTGGAGTATTTACTGAAAGTATTTAATATGCCGGAAGGAAGATTGACAACAATTGTAGCTCTATATACAATTGAAAAGAGGAATCTATGGTTTGGGAAGCTAAAGGAGCTTGCAGACTATTGCGGCACGAGCTTTAACCTTAGCCTGCAGAGAAGTAGCGGATATTGAAAATGCACTTTACGACCTTGTCACAGAAGTAGATGAAAAATGTAGATTAGACTGTATTAACGAACCTACTTCTTCTGTGAATAGAGCAACTTACAGCATTCTGCAACACAATCTATGCGAACGGAATTATTTTCGATCTGAATATAGTCAGAAATTATTTCTAGTTATATTTAAAATGAGGGGAGAGCTGGTAAGATTGAACTGTGCAGTCTTTGTAACCTGTCGGTGAGAGAAAACTTTATCCATTTCGTTGGATAACTATTTTTAAATAATTCGGAAAATAAATTCCGGCAGTTAGACATAAATGACAAGTTTTATGAATCGAATGCAATTGGAATTTTTTAGATCTATCAAAAAAGCGAAGGATGGGACAAAAAATAAATTATTTTATTTTTTTTTTCCTTATATTAATACCAATAAATAATGTAGTAATCAATTTTTGTAGAATTATGTAATGTTTAAAAAAATTGTTGGAAAACATTCTCATTCGAGGGCACTGGACGTATATAACCGCTTAAAGCAAACTAATTAGTATTTGTTGTATTTTTATTTTATATCCCTAACGTTTTTCTTATTTTTACAGAATCTATTGCACGAGAAACATCATTTTATAAAATGCAAAGGTCGCACGGGATGGCCGCAGGATGTGTGGCAATCTGTACTTAAGGTCAGCCGGGACTAAGTGAAGGAATCATATCATCAAATTGTGTTATAAGTTATTATGTTTAAATGTAATAAATACGCTTAACGAAAAGGAAAATAGTTTAGCTTATTGTGTTTTATGACATGCTGTGAACCAGATTGCATTTCGGATGTTTTAAGTGAAGATGATAAAAAACTGTATGATTAAACGTCTGAAAGCAAAATTAATTAATTAATGTACTCGTATCTGTGCATTTTTATTCGTAAGCTCAACGGTTCTCATGCCGAGGAAAGAGTGGCCAGAAAAGTAATATGAGAATTTCTTTTATATTAATTATAGATACTTTGAATAACTTTAGGTGAAAGCTGGCTTCAGTCAACAAGCCTAGCCATCAAGCTCAGTCTTTAACCGCCTGCTTCAAGTTTTAAACGCCGAGTTAGTTGGGGTAACTTTCTAACTGCATGCGCGAACTGAGGCGTGGTCATCCTGTACTGCATTGTTCGTCTGGTTTGAATTCGAAAACTTTTCAGGCTTTGGCTCATATGCTACACATGTCCAAGCCATCTTAGACGCTGGATGAGAATATTTTCTGACTAGCTTGCTGTATAACTAGTATAAATTGGTCGTTAAATCTTTTGCAGTCTCCACTATTTTCTTACACGAACGTGACCACATTTGAGTTGAACAAAATTTTCATCGAAGCAGCTAAAAGCACTTTCACTCGCTTTTGTTTAGGTGCATAGTTCTGCACAGTAAAGCAAGACTGAGTTGGATACCTCAACCTAATAGTCCAAAATGCAAACGCAATATGAAACAAGCGCTGAATGTTAAACATACATTTTGATAATTTTTTGATAGTTATTTTTTTTTATAATTTTTGCACACTTAAGGGGTTATGAATCTCCTTAAAAATGTTTTACACAGTGCGGGCGTTGGAAAGGATAGACAGCGAAAGAAAGATTGGTCTAGTAGTTTGAAACTCAGATATTAGGTTTTAGAAAAACTCCGGGGTGGTGTCCGGATAACTGGAGAGATTTGATTTGTTATTTTGTCTTTGCTTCTGATCCACAGTATTTTTTTTTCGATCATCTGATGTCATAGGCATATCAATCATCCAACATAATAAATAAATAAATATTTGGCGCAACAGCTCTTTAAAGTGCCAGGGCCTAGCTTCTCGCAACCACTCATGTTGTGTGCGTTATATTTTTCACACGAATGGAAGGGACCTACAGTTTAATGCCGAATCCGAACGGCGATTTGAGAAGCCTTTTCGTGACAACAATACTCTCGGATGTTTGTCAGACGCTCGCGAGAGGTGGGACCGTGAAAAAACTTGTTGGTGTGTTCTGGGATTCGAACTTGGAACCTCATGCGTAGTGATCCGACACACTAACCACTTACGCCACGGCGCCCACATCATCCAACAGAGCGAATAATTTTTCCAGCCATATGACCCCCCTACTGTCAGTGTTATACCCTCGCAATAGTGTTGACCCAAGCTTTCGCAATTGATCAGACTGACTCTTTATACTTTTCATAGGAAATAAATAATTGCTTGATGACATCATGATTTGAACGATGAACCATTTGCGTGGCAATCGATGACGTTACACACTACACCATCACCATTTCAATAAAGTCGTTTGATTGGTATTTTCTAGATTTATCTTCCTTCGTGTCGCATTAAGTGAATTTCTTAATGCTTAATATTACTGGACGAATGTACATATCTAGGTATGATTGCCATTTTTATAGAGATGATTGGTTAATTAGTTGGTTGATGTGTTTGGATAAGATTCTCGTTTTGTTAGCACGGCAGGAAATAAGGAGCATAAGCCATGAAGTAATATGAAAAAGGGTAGATAGATATTGTGGATGTGTATAATAGTTCCCATTTGTTTTAAGGGAAAAATAATTGCTCCAGAGATCGTGAAGCAAATTGCTTGTGTACACTAGTGAAAGTGTATGCGGAAGAACTCGTATCTATACTCTTTGTACATTGGCACATGGATTGCTAGAGCTGATAAGGTGATAATGGGTTTTGTAGCTTCCTACATAATGGAGTGAGTGAAGTAAATAAGTGGGGGTATATGTAGGGATATTCGGGTTTATCATTAGGAAATTTTCCCTGGGAATTTTTTTTTCTAAATAAAAATAAGGTATCTTGAAAAGCGAAGAAATAGTTCCCTGGAAAAGAAATAGGTATTATTAATGACAATTCAAGAGAATGTTGAATGCAATCGCGATCTCTATTTTTTTCCTGACGATTTTTTTACCTTTTTTGAAGATACCTAATTTTTGTTCGGGGGAAAAATTCCGATGGAAAATTTATTCACAATAACTCTGATTTTGGACGTGTAAGTCCTCACTTACAAGGTACAGGAAATGCGGTTATTCTAGAGATCGTAAAAATAATTGCTTACATAGGTATTACGGCTTACCGGCCGAACTTTTTAAGGCAGCTGGGGATGAATTGGTAGAGTGCATACACCAACTCATTTCTAATATTTGGTCAGACGAGTGTAGGTATGCCTGATGAATGGAATCTCAGCATCGTTTGCCCGATCCACAAGAAAGGAGACGCCCCCAACTGCGCCAATTATAGAGGCATCAGTCTCCTCAAAATCGCATATAAGATCTTTTCTGCGATATTGTGTGAACGCCTGAAACCTTTTATCAACAGCCTGATTGGACCCTATCACTGCGGTTTCAGGCCAGGAAAGTCCACAATCGATCAAATCTTCACACTCCGGCAGATCCTGGAGAAAACCTGGAGAGACCTTTGATGTCAAAAAAAGGCTTTAGACAAGGTGACGCGCTGTCATGTGACTTCTTTAATATTGTACTTGAACGGATTGTGCGGAACTCACAAGCCAACACCGGAGGCGCAATCTATTACAAGTCTGTACAACTGCTTGCATACGCCGACGATATAGACATTATCGGAAGAACTCAGCGGGCTGTCACCGGTGCGTTTGCAAGCATTGAGGCGGAAGCGGCCGGCGATAAACGAGGGCAAAACCAAGTATATGCTGTCAACAAGAAGGGAAAACCAACACCGACGAATTGGACAAAACGTCACCGTGGGCAGCTATAACTTCGAGGTAGTAAGGGACTTTGTCTACCTTGGCTCTGCTATAAATTCTACAAACAAAATCAGTGCAGAAATCAATCGAAGAATAACTCTTGCCAATCACTGTTTTTTTTTTGGTTTATAAGGCAATTCAACAGTAAAGCCCTATCTCGAACAACTAAGGAGACTCTATATAAAACCTTGATCATCCCAGTCCTGCTTTACGGCGCTGAAACATGGGCTTTATTAAAAGAGAATGAAGATATCTTTGGTCGCTTCGAGAGAAAAATTCTTCGTAAGATCTTCGGTCCCGTTTGCGTTGACGGGTTTTGGAGGAGAAGATTCAATCACGAACTATACAAGCTGTACAGCGACATCGACCTAGTCCATAAACTGCGTATTGGATGTCTGAGATGGCTAGGACATGTAGAGCGAATGGACACCAACGCTCCGGCCCGCAGAGTCTTCGAATCTAACCCCGAGGGACGACGCAGTAGAGGGAATCATCGCCATAGGTGGCGCGCACAAGTTCAAGGGGACCTCAACCAACTTGGAGTGCGCAACTGGAGGCAATTAGCTAAAGACCGAGCTAAATGGAGAGGCTTGTTGGTTGAGGCCCAGGTTCACCCCGAACTGTAGCGCCACCTAAGTAAGTAAGTAAGCAAGAAGAGAAAACTAGGGAACCGTTCACTATAAAAACCTAGGACACCAAAAAGTTAAATCCGGTGCTGGTTCCCCGTTATTAACCATGGCGATGAGCACAATAAAGATGATGTCTTACCTGATGTGTTAATACCTTGTTACGAAATCTCTTTGTACTAATAAGACGCGAATTGATGACGAGATGAAATGCCTTTTGGTACTAATGAAAACACTACTTCTCATACAATCAATGGAATAACAACTGAAACAAATAAGAACGAAATCAATGTGATTTGGACTTCAGTCTTGACGATATACATATACTGGAAGTCGATGTCTATCTACAGAATGAATTTCCTAAATGATTATTCTAAATATGTGCATTATCTCTTAAGACAGGTACCAAGAACTTTAAGGCCCTATCATCATTCGCTACACAATATTATGATTGCCTAACCAGAAAATGACAGACAAAAGTAGAAATTGTTTTTGTCAGCGCAGTGTTTAGTGTGTCGGATCACTGCGCGTAAGGTTCAATGTTCGAATCCAGAAAGCACCAAAAGTTTTTTCACGTTTGACAAACGTCTGAGAGTATTGTTGTCACGAAAAAGCTTCTCAAAAATAAAATAAAAATTGCCATTCGGATACGGCACAAAACTGCAGATCGCTTCCATTCGTGCGAAAAATATAGCGCACACAATATGTGTGGTTGCGAGAAACTAAGCCTAGGCCCTTCATGGCCTGTTGAGCCAAATACATACCATATGTACATATGTATGTATGTCGTTCTTAAAATTAGTCACTGAATTTTTTTTATTCATCACGCTTGGGAGATGCGAACAGATTCACAAACTATAATTGGAAAGCATAAGATATGCTAGAACTTTTGCTCGACTCGTAAATTGTCTGAAATAGCCACAACTTTAATTTGACTAATCTTTCAATATAAACCAAGGGACAAATTTTACTTCAGCGGAAATTTTTTTTTTAGTCCTATAGAATAGTTTGCCCTGAGCTCAAAAGTGGAAACAAATCTTGACCCACGCTTTCCAATAAGGCGTGACCCGCCCCCAAATTTGCGCGAATTTTTCTTTTTAGGAACTATGCAATTCTGTTTTTACTTTTCTCTTGCGCTCATTTTCCTATGGGATTTTCTTAAATGACGCGAAGGCAAATTTTTTTGCTTGCTGGAACACTCAATGTCATCATTTTTGTTATAACTTTGGTTGTTATCGACTGTTATCGTGGCGGTCCAAAAAAAAAAGAACCCAATTAGCGCTTAAGGTGCGCTGTTTTGTTACCACGGTCTCGTGTATAACTATTGTAGTGGTTAGATGAAAAGGGATGTTAAGTTTAAACCCAGCCCGTGGAGTTCAGGAAGAGGATTAGTTCTCCAATCCTCTTGTCCGCTATCTCTCTCAGATCCTCGAAGAAGGGTTTGCCAAGAGTTTGTTGTCTGATCCTCGCCAGGGCCGGACATCTGCAAAGGAAATGACATAGAGATTCTTTCTCATTAATATCTTTGCAGCTCCTACAAAAGGTGTTGTGGGGGATACCAAGCTTGGCCGCATGGTCTCCAACTGGCCAGTGGCCTGTAATAATAGCTACGATTTTGGCAATAACTTGTCTTGGTTTGCCTAATAACTCTTTTGACCTGGGTTTGTTGAAACTGGGCCACGTCTTCCTAGATATGACACAGCTTGTGAGGTTGTTCCACCCGCGATTGGCTAACTGGAGGAAGTAAAGGTGAATATAGCCCTTAACGGCACCAAGCGGAATGTCGGCTCTTTCTGCTAGAGAGCCGTTAAGGGCCGACCCTCGCTTGGCCAGCTCATCAGCACGCTCATTTCCCTCATGGTTGCTGTGTCCTGGGACCCAGATGAGAGTGATTCTCGAGTGAGTGCTTTGTTGCTTCAATTCAAACCGGCATTGCTCTACCAGTTTTGAAGAGATGCAGACCGCATCAATGGCCTTGATGGCAGCCTGGCTATCTGAAAAAATAGCGATATTGTGATTAGATGTTGGAAGATTGTTTAGCAGGCGGCAGGCTTCTCGAATCGTAAGAAGCTTCGCTTGGACAACGCTAGCAGAGTATGGGAGACGGAAGGACCTTGATATATTCAGCTGGTCAGAGAAGATGCCTGCGCCGACTCCGCAGTCCATCTTCGAACCGTCCGTGTATATCCCTATATCATAGTTGCAGGTAACGCTTCCGTTCTTCCATTCTTCTCTGGAAGGGAATTTTGCTAAGAAGGATTTTCTGAAGTTGAGTTTGGGTATCGTGTAGTCGGTCGAGGGCGCAACCAGTTCACTTGGAATCGTCTCCAGGACCTTGCCGTGAACATATGGCCTTGTGGTCCAGCATCCATATTCCCTGAGCCGGACTGCGCTGCATATAGCTGTGTCTATGATGTGTAGTTCGAGAGGGATCAGATGCAAGATCACATGTTATCGACTGATTTTGATGAATTCTTTTTCTGTTAATTAATGCATTCTTCTGTTTATGCAACGAATCCATAATTACAAGATTTGTAGGCGACATATCCAAGATATTGGTACCATTCCGAATATCTTTTTTTCAACTTTGGGGGCGAGTTACGCGTTCCTGAAAGGAGAACATCAATTTTTTTGTTTTGCACTTTTGAGGTCATATATCTTGTGGTATTCTATGGGCCTAAATATAAAATTAAAATGTTAAAAATTTCCAGTAAACAAATAGCGAAAAAAAAGCTAAACGTTACTTGGTTGCTTAAATAGTCCCGAATTTGCGAGATGCACCCGTAAATAAATACTTGTTTTGGGGTACTGGATAACACTTGAAATAAGAAAAGCAATTTTGCAAATTGACCGAAAGAAAAAAGAAAAGTGTAACGGGCATTAAAAGCTAGATTTGCAGAGAACAGGACGGTAGTATTCCAAGTATAATATTTGCGTGATATATATGTATGTATATTGTATAGAACGTAGTACGCTAATCCATCCATATACGCAAATAATATGTTCCGAAAAAAATACCGCGTACATACATACGAGTATGTCGTATGCGAAAAGATGAGCACGATCTCAGAGTCAAAGCTGACGAGCTTCAACTCACATGTGAAATCGATTGTGCAAATCGGAACTCGGACTCAATTTCATATGGAAAAAAAATGAGATCGTTCTCAACGGCTCTGACTAGATGGATTTGAGTCAGATCTCAAAGCTCTCTGTCTTATTTAGATGTGATTAGAATTTGTTAGCGGCAAGTTAAGTAAGAAAAGTAATACAGGGTTACAGTGAATAAATTTTCCCCCGAACAAAAATTAGGTATCTTCAAAAAAGAGGAAATAATTCCGTGGAAAAGAAATAGGTATCATAAATGATATTTTCAGGAGAATTTTCAACGCGATCTCGATATTTAATTTCTCCCCGATGAATTTCTTCCCTATTTTTGAAGTTTTTGTTCGGGGGGAAAATTCCGAGGGAAAATTTATTCCCGACAACCCTGGGGGCAAATCACGTAACTTTTTAGACAATTATCGTTTGGACGAGGGTAATCGACTGATGAAAAAAATTGTTGCATATTGTAGGAGTTAACATTTCTCTACCACAGTTGGTTGCCCACTGTTGGCTGTATAACGCCTAAATGCATGCAAACTATTGACGATTGCGGTTTTCGCTATAGTTTAAACATACATTTAGGCGTTATACAGCCAACAGTGCGAAACCAACTGTGGTAGGGAAATATTAACCGCTATAATATGCAACAATTTTTTCCATTCGTTGGTTGCTATCGTTCAAACGATGATCGTCTAAAAAGTTACGTGATTTGCCCCCTGATAATGTCTTCTGAGGGTGGAAAAGAGAATGTGGTTTTCAACAGTGAATTGAATCAATTAATACATTTTTGGTTAAAGAACTGAAGGAATATATAATTTTGCTCCAATAATCACAATTACCAATGTTTAAGGCGGGGAAGGGGGATGCATTGCTAAAAATTATAGCTGCTTATAGGAACCAATTTGGTGAAGACATAAATGAAAAAAAGAAAAGGGAAAACGTTGCTTTATTTGTCCGAAACATCTCTCTATAATTACTTTTTCTTTTGTTAAAACAGCATTGAGTTTACGTGTTGTTTAAATAGTGTCATTTACCAAGGAGTAATGCTATATCCTTCAGCGCCCAATGATATTGCTGATGAATTATTACTCATATGATTCAATAAGAAAGAGTTTTTTTTTAAATGCGAGAGTCGTGAATGGATCCTGGTCAACCAACTTTAACACAGGCTAATTTTTCTTCTGCGTTGCATGTAGCTTACAAATTTATTGAGTACTAGGGTATGTATCTTTTTCGAAACGCAAACTTTGCGCAAATTATGCAAAGTATATCATTCGGAAAGGCATATACGATAAAGCAAACAATTCTAAAACGCAGTAGCGCAAATATTTTTTGCAAATATATGCAAAATTAAGCAAATGTTAAAATCGTGTTGCTTTTTTCATTTGTTGACTTTGCGGACGGTGTTTGATTCGGAGAAAAAAATGTGCGAAGAAGAAGAAAGGTAAAAATTAGAACAAACAAAAAAAAAAAAACTAATTAAGTTAATTTCTGTAATTTAATAAATGCGAGATCTTGGACGCATCAGGTGTTAAAACTCCTTATTTCAATTCGATTGAAATTTGAAACAGATTTTATCTCGGGAAGAAAAAAAAAATTGACGCTGTGGGGAAAAATACGCGAAGAAGCTCTTCAAATCAATCCGGAGTTCCGTTATACAAAAGATTAAATTTTTCGTAAATAGAACAATCTGCTATTGACGTACAAGCGAATTAAAGAAAGGAATTCAAAAACGGGACAGGATGCAACAAGGTAGGAGTATTGCGAGCCTTTCCATGAACAAACAAAACAAATAAATATTTGGCGCAACAGCTCTTTAAAGTGTCAGGGCCTAGCTTCTCGCTTTTCCATGAAGCTTACGGGAGAAAACCACACATAGATCCACCTAGAAGTTTGTTGATTTCGACTTTGGAGGATAGGTATGAAGATAACCCTGAGACCGAAAATGGTGAGGATACGCCAGCCTCTACATCGCAGCCATTAGGAAATGCCGTTGCAAATTTATATAAACAAGGAATAGTTTTCTTGAAACCCATTTTTTCCTTTTTTTAATATTATTAGGTGGGTTTTTTTGTACGCGTATACCCGCTAACTCAAAAATATACATGTTATTTACAACAACACGATAGCGTATACCCGCTTAAGTTAGCGGGGACAACTATCGCCGCTAAGTCCTATGCGGCGATAAAAACAATGCTACTAGAATCATTTTTCTTATCCCCAATCGGTAAATTATGAATAATTGTCAAAAATTTGGCATAAATGTGGCATTTCGTTCGAAAATTAATTTAAAAACAAAAATGTCTGAAGCAGAAAAAAGGTACGTAGAAACACGAAAGAGAATTTGTTGTTATTATTCTACATTTTATTAGCCAACGAAAATTGTGGACTAAGGAGGAGATTTTGGGGTTGCTGAAGTGCTATTTTTCGCGAAAAAGAAAACAAGAACAAAGAATAAAAAATCGAATTTCTTAAAAAAAATTTCAAATTTTATTTCAAAGAATGTTTCGATGTTTTCCATTTAAATAGCTTGTTTATAATTTTCACAAAAAAAATTAAGGATTTCTGAGTTTGGCAGCTAAAATGTCATAAGAATGTATGTGCTGCCAGGTTTTTCTCACAAAACCGATAAGCCGGAATGGTCGCTTTTTTGTGTAATTTTTGAGTTAGCGGGTATACGCGTACAAAAAAACGCACCTATTATTGCAACCATCCAATAAAGTGTTAAGAGTTACATTCAAAATGTTCATTGTTATTTTTTAAAGCAAAAAAGCAAATAATTTGTTCGTAAACGTCGAAAGTATGCTTTGCAATCGTATGCTTTCGACGTTTCAACTGCTTTGTTGCTCTTGCTTTGCAAAACGTTTGCCTTGCAAAGTTTGCGTTTCCAAATAGGCCCTTTATTGTGTTTTTTGCATATTTTTTGCATTTTATTTTTAAGTCGTCTACTCTTATTGCCTGCTATATAACTATTATTTTTTTGTAAGTCACCTCTTAGGGTTTAAATATTGAGTTCAATTCTTTGAATCGTTTTATTTTGTACTAGCAGATACCAGTAACTTTGTCTGCGTGGTCCCCAATAACTTTATGTGAGGCGGTTAAAGTTAATGGTGTAAGTCATTTTTAGCTTAAGAATTTAAGATTTGTTCCGCTGTAACTTTCAACAATACATATCAGCTTTTCCTTTATCTATCAAGCTTATGCTACCGTCTGTTGTTGAAGTGGTAACATTTTAATTTACTTCACATTTGCATGCAACAGTTTGGCATGTGTAGTTTGACACCAGCATGACTTTAACCGCCGCATATGTATGTTTTTAGCTAACAGAAGTACTGCGTCAAAATGCACATGTGCATACCATATGTATAAATTTGCGCCTATAGGTAGGCAATGAAATCAATCACCGACTTACTTAAAAGGCACCACAGTTTGGAAATACAAGGGGCTAACTATGCACTTCGCCGCGAATCGCATTTTCATGCGAAATCGCATTTTGGCACTACGCAATTCGCTGGCGAACACTATCGCACTTCGCTCCACTGCATTCGCGCAACTATGTAAATGCGAACGCCATTCGGTCGACTACAAATGCGATAGATATTTTGATGGCGCAAGGGTTGTTGGTGGTGGATTTTCAACTGAAAATGTAAATAAATGAAAAACAGCGGAAAAGAGTGATTTCTAATACTTTTATTGTATTTAGGGCAGAAAAACAAATATTGATTTAAGTAAGCACTTATGAAAACATTGTTTTAATTATTCACTGGTGTTTTATCAAAATTTTAAAACAAAGTATATTCTTTCCATGACACTTTGACAGATGAATGGAAATGTTCGTGGAAATATGGAAATCTTTTGGAAAGTCGATATTCCAAGCGATCGCTGTGCATAGTTGACATCATCGCCGCAAAGCGAACGGAATGAATCGCAATATATGCGATTCGCGGCGAAGTGCATAGTTAGCCCCCAGAAAATTAATGTGTTTATTTTTGTTATACTGCACCCAAAAGTATGCAAAAAAAAAAAATCTCAGTGGCTCTCTAACTTTCCGAATGTATAGTTTTATAATGCCAGTTTTTTTTTTTTTTTTAATCTCTGTGTTTATTACTTTTAATATCTTAATCCCATCAAGAGCCCTTGTGATCATATTATTATATTATATATATTATATATTATATTATATTATATATATTATATCATATTATATATATTATATTATATTATATATATTATATTATATTATATATATTTTATTATATTATATATATTATATTATATTATATTATATGTATATAGATAATTCTTTGCGATTGACATACTCCTCATAGTGATTTAGTGGTTTCATTATACGAACGTGAGTACAATCAAGATCACCAATTGCATAAGGAAATTCATACTTACTGCTCCATATCCTTTGCGCTTCTTGTATTTCTTCCGAAGTATGTGGGAATACGATCCAATCATTTGCACTGCTTGTGATTTCTGCTGCGACTTGCTGCATCACTGTAGATATAGTTGATTGGTGTACACCAATATCTTCACCAACTCCTATTTTAAATCCGACACTACTATATAGCGCAGACAAATTTTCATTTTCTTTTCATTCGTCAAAGCACCACCGCGTGTTTCGGCCCCAAATATTCTTCAGCTTATAATTTCACATCCTCTTTACTAAAACGGTACAGTCGACGAAAATCTTCACCAACTGGACACCTTCTATTTTTACAAATTCGATTTGTAACGAAATTTTGCTGAAATTCGGCCATCTTGACAGTTGTATATGAAGTGAGTAAGGGAAATACCATGCTTAACGATTTATGAGATCGATCTCATGCAACCAAACGTTTTCTCATCTTTTTGCATATCAAAACAAACTCTGTCTCACATCGAACTTTCAGTTTGCGATCGACATCTAACTCGCTCAGTGTATTTTTTGTTGCATACAATGTTAATAAGGATCTCAGAAAAGTGAGTAAACAGCTTGGCTCATCTTTTTGCATACGACCCAATGTATTGAAATTTAAAGATGCGTTCCAAAGACTACAAATTGGATGATAAATATTTTGTTTATAAAAACAAATGAAATAAAGGGAAATAACATAACCTCAATAAAAAAAAAGAGGCTATGACCTTGAAGTACTAGCTTGGTGCTTATCAACATGTTTTAAGAACTGTAAAATGGATTTTTTTCCCAACACAAGTTTGTATGGAGTAATCGCGTTTAAAAGACCTGCTATGTTCGTCGTACTTCTCTTCAAATTAGAATCAATAAATTTTTCATTACCTTTCGACATCAATGCTTTTGATACTCTGATGATTAGTTTCTCGACCTGCCCTACCAAGCCTATCAGTTCCTGGACTGATAGCTCAGTATTGTGTGTTTCTACAAGCTCTTTAATATCAGTTAAATTCAGGTCTTGAAAGCGGTCCGTTCCAATCCGTCTAAGTAAAAGCAAGTTTTTGGCACTACATTCAGGAGTACCGCCCACATTGTCTTCTACATACGCAAGGAATAATGGTTTCCAAACTGCATTCATCGTCGTTTTCTCTATATCACACCAGGGGCCTTATTTTGTATTGCGTTTCTATAGCAAATGTATACAAACTCAATTTCCAAGTAATTTAAGTGACGTTTGATAGATGTTTTGACAATCTAACTTTCGGAAATTTTTGATTTTGAGTTGGAAGCACTTACACTCAATCCGATAACCATACAAAATACCAATTCATTTTAGAATCGGATTACATTTCCGAATGGCAATCCGAATCCGAAAGCAGTACAAAATAAGGCCCCAGGATGGTTTCATGTTTGCATCAGCAATGTTGTACGTACGCCAAAACTCCCGAAGAGTGGGTTTGTTATCAAGAATAAGCAGCACTTTAAAGTCTAAGTCCTGATTTTTAAGGTAGTGTTCAACTTGCATTCATTCTCATTTTACAACGAATTTTTTTTTTGAACCACGTATAAGCACCGCGTATGAAGTTCGTACAAATAAAATTGCATAAAAGAGAGTTCGCGTTAGTGGAGGGCTTAGCGTATTCAGATATCATGCTTCTGCTGCTATATGTCATAAGCGTGAAGTGTGTTGCGCTTAAAAATTAGCAAAAAGTGAAAACTCAAAGCTATTAGAGCTTTGATTTTTTCCACATTCAGAAAACTGAAACAGACTTGTGCGGATTGCGATGAAAAGGGAGGAAATATAATTTTGTGGCTTTTCTACTTCTTGCACGATTTTTTTTTTGAATGCATAATGAGCTTTTTAAACTTATGAGTGGTTTATGAGATTTTGATGAATACTGGCATAAATGAATCTGATTGTCCTATTATCATTCAAAGTCGTACTATGCAATTTGATTTATTTTGGCAAATTTTTCGATTCGTGGTATCATGATAAATAAATAAATGAATGATGAACTGAAAAATTGCTGGTCAAAGTAGCGAAACGCATGAAATTGTTTTCCTTTTTCATTCGCCAAATACGTCCTTTGATAATCGTTATTTAATCAAATAAGAACTGTTTGGAAAACTGTGTTCAGATTCGCCAGAATTTTACGGCGACTCTCGAATGCTAATATGGTCATAAGTCTGACATTTATCAACTTGCACTTCTACATATGCATGTGTACATTGTACACACATGTCTTAAGGAATTGATCTTATAGATCATTTTTTCCATTTCTGGACATATTTGTCTTCGTTCGAATAACGCTTAGGGCTGTCATATAAAACTACACATATTGAGATCGGAATTTGATATAATTATAGAGAGAACAGACCAATAAAAAAAATATATTTATATACATAATAGGCGGTATTTACTTTTTTAGTTAGTTCATAAACTAACTAATTAAGTTACAAATAATACTTTATTCTTTTTTCTTTTTTTGAAAATGTAAATATTTTTTTTTTAGCAGAAACCACGAATGCGTAAACAAATATTAAATAAAATTTTACTTTCAAAGAAAAAAATGATCATTAGCCACAGAAGAAAAATTTATATACATACATTATCATGTATTATTATATATTATAGAGCTCTTTTTGTTTCTGTATATATATATATTTTTTTTTCTTGTTTTACTATGTTACAAGTTATATTTTCTTATAAAAATAAAGCAATGCATATGATTTCTTAATTTTCAATGTTAAAATATATTATATAGTTTTAAAAAAAATACTTATTGTATGTATTATAAGTATGTTGTTAATAAAAATGTTGAGAGCTTTAATTTTATTTCTTATTTCTTTGATTCTATTTAAAATTTCTTTCTTTCTTTTTTTTATGTTGGTGTCACACGCATTTTTAATTTTTTTCTTTTTATTTTTTAAAATTTTTTCTTTCTTTTGCTCAATTTTCTGTGATTTTTTTGTTCAATTTTCACTTTAGTTAATTTTTTTTTTTTTTTTTTAAAGTAGTGGTTCATTAGTTAATTTGAAAAATTTTAAATATGAGAATAATTTCAAATATTGTTCGATTTAATATATAAATACGATCCAAATGGAGGGCTTTATATATATAGTATACATAAAGTAAGAGAAGGTAATTCTATTATCACACATTTTGCATATTTTAGGCAAGAAACTTTTTCACATTCGTTTTTAGTTATTTTCTTTTTTTTTGTTTTTTTTTTTTTTGTTTTACAAATGTTATTTATTTTTGTAGATTGTAATATACTGTCTAATAAATATTAAAGTTGTAAGTTTAATACATGAAGTAATTTTGTTAAAAATTATAAAAAAAAAAAAGATGATTAGTAAATTCGAAGTGTAATAATAATACTAAGTGTTCATAAGCATAGTGGTTGTCATGACATTCAGCTTAGGCCAAGGGAATTATATACAAATTCTTTATTTATTGATTACATTCCATTATATCTATATTACTGAATGTCAGTAAGACGTGTTTACTTCTACCAAAGTTTTACTATAGTCAATTAAGTACGTGATTTCTTGTTTTTGTGATTGCAGAAATCATCAATCGTCAATGAATTGATCCCTTAAATCCCTTAACAATTGAGTATTATTTCGTTTGTTAATTTATTTTTTTTTACTTTTTAATATACTAAATAAATACTAAAATACTCAAAATAATTTGATCCTTTTTTTATAAAATAATATCATGTTAATTGTCGAATTTGATTTAATTGCTTATTGGTTTTATATAAATTAATGCTGCTTCCCTTGTAGGCGAATTTTCATATTTATCCGCTTTTTTAAACACCCTCAAGTTGAACGGTTTATGTTAGTACTGTAATGGAGTTTTGCTTGGGATTCGTTGGAAACTAAATTTAATGGTGAGTTGCAACCCTCATTCTCGTGACTGCTATTATCACTCTCAGATTCTTCGTTTCGAGATGAATTAAGTTCTTTCTTAATATCGACTGGTATTTTGTTATCCAGCTGAGTATTTTGTCGTGAACAAAGGTACTGCGAATAATGCTAAATGAATAGAAATTAATGCAAATTTAAAACAGTTGATCGAGAGATGATACTTACTTGTGCAGGAAAAGAAGCATTATTGGGATTATTACACCCTATGGTCATGAAAAAGCTGTTGTTCTTCAACACTTGCAGGTCATTTTTTGCATCAGTATCTCGTGGATGATCCACATCCGATGAACTTACTGCAGCTTTAATATTTCCTGTAGAAGGACGTAGAATTGTTGAATAAAAAAGAAGATTTAAAATAAATTACAGCTGAAAAAAACATTCAGCATTACCGCAGTATGCAATTTGAATAGTTTACAAGCGGACACTATTAAGAAACTGTGTTTATATTTTGGAATTACATACCATACCATATATGAAATTTCCGTTTTTTTTACCCCCGAAGCATTCCCCCTTTTTTCGACTCAACCAAGGAGGAATACCTATTCATTAGTAGAGCACTCACTGTGCAGTTAAAGCGCTAGCATTGAACACCGATCTACACTAACTAATACTACCTACGCTAACAAAATATAATTTTTTGGACTTACTTTTCCTGCCTCCCAATTCACTGCCTTTGGGTCTCCTTCTACGAGTGTGAATTGTATCGCGTCTCATAGAATGTGGTCTATTAACACCGTGCAATTTAAAGTAAAGTCCACAAGCGTTACAGACCATTTCACCCCGAACATTTCTCCTCCATATGGTTGTTGTGAGTGTTCCACAATTGGAGCAAGACATATCCTTCTGGCTGCTAATGAAGCTTGAGCTCTTGGTCTTTGATTTATCACCTACTGTGTTGTTTGACCAACTGGCACGATCAGAATTATCATCTGAGCGATGCTGATTCTTAAAAGTATGCCCTGCATTTTCAAGAAAATCTTTGCAGTCCGCCTTACTTGGCCAGGCCTGTTTCCTGCGACCAGTTTTCATGTTCAAAGAGATTTTTTCTTTCGTGGCGGTGTTCTATAAATAAAAATAAAAAAACAGAATGTTAATTGTGGTATCAATACCGTGAAGTGCATATCTATATCATATATGTATACCAATATAACTAGCAGAATGTTCAAGCTGATGCTGGAAAACTATTCTCGCATTGCCATTTCAATTTTCGCATTAACGTAGTTAATAAAAGAAGTCTTTTGTGCAACGCAATTAACACGTATGCACACAGGTATCCTTAGAGCTTGAACAGACACGGCAGAAACCGCGCGTAAACCACACGAGTTTATTTTTCGTTGGTTGAGTGGAGGTTTACAACCACGCGGTTTCTGCCGTGTCTGGACGGCCCTTAACCCCTTAATGATAAAATAAACTTCACTTAATTCGATTAACATGATCTAAGGTCATGAGGGTGAATGCTTAAGTATTCAGATATCTGCATTAAAATTCGCTTAATAAGCCCAATGTTTTGTTTAGATATGTACATTTACATTTACAGTTGGTAGTCCTTTAAATAAATTAAAAAATTGTCGCAACTACAGAAAAGTAGGCATATAAGCGGCCAACTACAGAAGTTTAAGCCTACTTAGCACGAGTAAAGAAAAAATACAATTTGGAACTGGAAAATCATTCGCCGACCAAAACTTCCACCATTTTTTGTAGGTCGTTTGTATAGCTACGTGAGCCGTTGAAAAATGTTTGGGTTTCCCGGTACACAGGCTAATATATATTAGTTTGTTTTTATTTTTTATCACGCTGACCTGATTAGCATTCCTCTATTTTTTTTTACGATATCTAATCTGGCAAATCAATCGAATGTTACGATAAGGGGGTATAGCGTGTATCACGTCGTCCACCCATCGGAAAGAACCAGAGGCGGATTATCTTTGTTTATAAAAGAATGTGTCGAACACTTAGCAGAAATAAAAATTGAACTAGAAGCAATGCAAGTAAGCACGGTACGCGTTAGAAATAGAAATTTTGCCTTCAACATTTCGTCTATATATTGTCCACTGCGATGTAAACTTGAAGAAAGTTATTTCACAAACATCTTTAACTTTCTTAACCCAAATTTTATTATAGATGGCGACTTCAAGGCGAAACACCCCTTCTGTGGTTCAAGGTACGCCTCTCAGAAAGGTAGAAAGCTTTATAATGCGGGTATGCAATACAGTTGTGATTTTCACTCGACGGGTAAACCAACATATTGGACGGCTGATAGAAATAAGATACCAGATCTGATCGATTTCTTTGTTGTTAAAGGAATATCTGGCAACTGTATAAAAATTGAAAAAGGCTTTGATCTCTCCTCTAATCATTCTCCAATCATTATGACGATAAGCGAAGCTCTGATTAAAAAAGTAGGTTATTGGAATGGCGTCAAAAAAGATATTGAAGCAAATATTGAGCTTTTACAATTTATATTACTTTTTAGGAATAGTTCAATATTCGCCGAAGTTAAACTTTTATTGATTTTGCGCTTTTATGCCAGTGGTTACCTACTAATTCATGCGGGGGACTTTTGTTGTGTTTCAAAATCATCTGCAAGCAGAATTTGTAACATAGTTTCGGACAGTATTGGATTTTGTAAGCAAAATATTGTTCTCTTTTTCAAACATAGCTTCCAAAACTGCGTTTGGTTAACTGGAAGTTCATTTCATACTGTGAAACCGAAAAGTTTAAACTCTGGTTCGAATTCTCGAACGTCTTAGTAACGTCGAAAGCTTTTGTATGGCTAACCTTATATCTAAATCTAAGTAAATATGGACGCTTTGCTTAAAATAGTAACATGGAATGCAAATGGACTCTTACAAAAATCTAACGAATTAGAAATGTTTCTAATAAGAGAAAATATCGACATATGTTTGATCTCCGAAACCCATCTAACAAGGGAGTCGCAAATAAAGATAAGAGGCTACGCTGGTTATCACGCCTATCATCCTTCTGATAGAGCGCGGGGCGGTTCGTCCTTATTCATTAAAACTAACATCGAACATTCGGCCGATATAAGCATAGAGCTGGAAAAACTGCAGTTGTGCGCGGTAAAGGTTAAAAATAAACACCTGAGCTACAATATAGCATCTGTTTACTGTCCGCCGCGATGCTTACTAGAAAAAGATGACTACTTTCGTGTCTTCAATGACCTTGGTTCAAATTTCCTTATTGGTGGAGATTTCAACGCGAAGCACACCTTCTGGGGTTCAAGATGTACATCTTCTAAAGGAAAAATTCTCTACGAAGTGGCATATGAATTCGGTTGTTGTTTTTATTCGACAGGAAAACCGACCTATTGGCCAACTGACTCTCAAAAAATACCCGATCTTACAGATTTTTTTGTTACAAAAGGCATTTACCAGAAGTTTATTACAGTCAAAGAATGTTTTGATCTCTCCTCTGACCACTCGCCGGTAATTTTATTACTTGGAGAAGCGCTGATCAAGAAAAAAGGACCTCCAAGACGCACTAGCAATAGAACAAACTGGGAGGGCTTTAGAAATGATTGCGAAACAAATATCGCCTTAAATGTATCACTTAGAACGCCTTGTGAACTAGAGGACGAAATTGATCGTTTCGTGGAAGCAATTCAAAGAGCGGCATGGAGAAACACTCCTTCTAGGAGCTATAAGATCAACCGCAACGAAAAGTATCCTAGAGAAATCATTGAACTGGTGAGGGAGAAACGAAAAGCACGAAAGAAGTGGCAAATTACTCGTGCACCGCAGCATAAAACGGTCCTTAACCGACTATGCAATCGGCTTAGAGATATTGTAGTATTCGCGAATTTAAAAGCAAAAAGATAGCGACCTACCTTGAAAATCTCTCCGGTGAAAGAGAATCAAATTATTCGCTTTGGAAAGCGCTAAAAGGCATCCGGAAACCTCAAATGCAAGCACCACCAATTCGGAAAATCAATGGAAACTGGGCCAAGAGCGACAAAGAAAAGGCAGAACTTTTTGCTTTGCACTTAGAAGAAACGTTTAAGCCGTTCGACGGCCCTTCGTTAATGCCCGACTCTCCAGTCACGACATCTGACAACTTTAATGTAAACAAATTTGCATTGATTGAACTGAGGGAAGTGATTAAAAATTTAAAGACAAAAAAAGCTCCGGGTTACGACTTGATAACGGCGCAGGTAGTCAAGGAATTGCCGAATAAAGTCATTATCAAACTGCTCTATTTGATCAACGCTTCGTTCAGATTGCTTTATGTTTCCGAGGCAATGGAAAGTCGCCGAGATTATAATGGTCCCGAAACCAGGTAAACCGCTAAATGAGAAGAAATCATATTGGCCTATTTCCCTATTGCCGGTTATCTCAAAAATATTTGAAAAACTTCTTTCTAAACGTCTACAGCCCGTAATCGACGAAAGACGTCTCATTCCTGACCATCAGTTTGGATTTAGATTTAAACATTCTATAATTGACCAAGTCCACAAAATAACTGACGTGATTGAGAAAGCTCTGGAAGAAAAAAAGATTTGTTGTGGTGTATTTCTTGACGTCTCACAAGCTTTCGATAAGCTTTGGCACGAAGGCTTGGAGTATAAATTGCAACGACTACTGCCACGGCAACTCTTTCTAATCCTACTATCGTATCTCACCGAGAGACTCTTTCGTGTTAAGCACGGAAATGATTACTCTGACTTCAAGGAGATTGCGGCCGGAGTTCCACAAGGAAGTGTCCTTGGCCCGCTTCTGTATGTACTCTACACGCGTGATATCCCGCAGGAAAGAAACTGCGTAGTCGCCATGTTTGCGGACGATACGGCAATATTGACTACGGGCGAAACTATTGAAGCAGCAACTGGAAAGCTGCAACATGCTATTAATAAAGTCCACGCTTGGACGAATTCTTGGCGTATTGTGCTGAACGAAAGCAAATCTACTCACGTCAACTTTACCTATAAAAAAGTGGATAGATTACCTCTATATCTTAACTCGGCTCAAATACCGTACACGAACGAAGCAAAATATCTAGGAATGACTCTAGATGTTAAGCTTAAATGGAAATCGCACGTAAAAAAGAAACGCGATGAGCTCGAAAACAAATACCGACAAATGTACTGGCTACTCGGAAAACATTCGAAGTTGAGCCTACATAACAAACTGCTTATTTATGAGCAAGTGCTAAAGCCAGTGTGGACGTATGGTATACAACTATGGGGTTGTACCAAGAAAAGCAATAGAAACATCATACAAACTTTTGAAAATAAAGTTCTTAGAACGATCGTCAACGCACCGTGGTATGTACGTAACGAAGATATTCATCGAGATCTGGGAATTCCCAGCGTCGTCGAAGAGATAACAAAATTTGCGCGTAAACACAAAGATCGTGTTCACGGCCATTGTAACCGTACCGTCATTCAACTACTTGACGCGAATAATTCAATTCATCGTCTGCAAAGGATAAAACCATTTGACCTCGCGTCATAGTATATGCCGGTCGCGAAAAAAGCAGGAACTATCATTGGATTTGAACCTGCCTAAAGTTCTACATTTCTTTTAACTTCGTACGAACATTTTTTTTTCCCCAAAAATCACGTGTATCGTAAGGGCAAATAAAACTGCTGGATAAGCGTCGGCTTAGTTGTAGTTTTACTTTTGAAGAGAGGGGTTTTTTTAGTGACTAAAAATCTCACACCACCATAAGCACACTCGGTCGGGCCTTATGGTGTCTTTAGAAGATTTTTCATCTACTCTCGGCAAAAAAAAGGTTTAGTTAAACTTCATTTTAAACTCTCACTGTGAAACTGGGCATAAATGTTTATTTCCAATTGAAATTTGTTTTGGTTAAAATTAAAAATCAGTTGCCGTATGTATACTTTTGTTGTATGGTGTAGTTAGAAACGGAAACTGAAGCCCATCAAAAAAAGAGACACCATCAGAGGCAACAAGACAAATGCATTAGCAACCATCGAAGAAAAATTTCCAGAACAGGCGAATCACTACTGAGACAACATGGGCGCAGAAGCAGCAGTCTACTGCGATAAATTAAGCCATACTGTGCGCTGCCAACAAACTCCATCGCCTTTAAAAAAAAAAGCTCGCAGCTATAGAATGTGCCCTTACTTAACTCCTTAGAAGAAATGAAAATACAAAAATATCGCTATTTTATCGGATCAAAAGCCGCTCTACAATCGTTAATGAGCTAACAACAACAAATTGGAAACCACAACAGCCAAAAACATAAGAAGTTTATACTCCAGCCTAAAACAAAGAGGACACTGCATAACATTTCAATGGATACCAGCGCACGTAGGCAATGACCTAGCGGACGACCTGGCCAAAAAAGGAGCCAACATCATTGGCAGAACCCCAGAGAGTGTAACCGTGATTAACAGACTGCAGCGGATTAAAGCACAAATCACCGAAAAAGAGGAACACGCAGAAATGGAAGGAAAGAAATACGAAAACATAAACAAAGACTACAACACTATAGCCCAAGCAAGAAGAAAATAAGCAGTAGCACTAATAAGACTGAAAACTGAATACAGCTACATAGCGACACATCTGAAAAAAGGAATCGAAATAGCGGAATCGGACGTACATATATATAAATAAAAAACAAGACTAACAAGGTATCCAGCACTGAAAGAAGCAAGGAAACAAAGTACAAACATAACATATCTATACTAGATTGCTCGAGGAAAAATTGTCTAGCGCAAGAACATATTTATTTTTTGAAAGATTATATTGTTCATTATGGCTTAAATATCAACATGACAAAAATAATAATACAAACCACATGCACGACATAGCTAAAAGCTAATAAAATAAGAGTATGTTTGTTAGGATTACATATATCTATTATATATGGGACAACTGAAATCGCAGTGCTGTAAAAGAATGCGCTCATTTAAGGACGCATTCACTGAATTTATAATTGTGAGTTAAAAATTCAAAATCACCATTCATTTCGACTATCATCGTTTCATTGTTTCTAATCAAAACAGTTAAGTTAGAAGGATGCAATCACTTGAATTTATTTAAAAAAAATTGCATTCATTTGAAGTCGTTCGCATTCAATTTAATTCATTTGCATTCATTTCAATTCATTTGCGTTAATTTCAAGCCATTTGCATTCATTTACATTCTTTTAAGCTATTTGCATTTACTTGCATATATTTGCATTCATTTGAATGCAACTGTGTCAATCGCATTTAAATTTAAATCATTCAGATAGTCCGTTTAGTTATTTAAAGTTTTCGGAATTATTTGTGTATTTCTTCAGATTAGATTTTTTCACAATTTTAACTACATAAAATGTAATTCCTCTTGAAGTCAATCAATGAAGAACAAACTTAAGCCAACCAAGGACTTGAACTGAGGTGATATATTACAAGACGTAATTAGTGATTGAAAATTATTTCAGATAAATGCGAACGATTTAAAAACTAAATGAATGCGATTTAATTAGTTGCATTCAAATGAACGCATTTGACTTGAAATAAATGTAAATGATTTAAAATGAGTGCAAATGTGAACGACTTCAAATGAATGCAAAACTTTTTAATGCATTCATGATGATTGATTTTATTCTTCTGACTAAACTCGTTTGATTAAAAAAAATTATTGGTTAATCATGGACTTCGAAATGAATGGTGATTTTGTTTTTTAACTCACCATTCCAAAGTGAAGTCAATGAAATTATTTTAAGGCGAAGAATGCATTCTTTTACAGCTCTGGTAATTAGCTCCATGCACTGAGAAACTCAATCGATTCCATATTAATCCGTTCACGCAGGGTTGTTTTCTAAATATAGGTACAATTTCCTAGGCATAACAATTCGATTTCATAGGCATAGCAATCGCGTAGTTTTATTTATGAATATGGTAAATTAAGATAAAAATACGAAGCTGGAAATAATATTCTCGTTCAAACTTTCTTACCTTAAGTAAAGCAATTGGTTCTTCGGATATGCTATTGGTCTGTTCTGTTACCGCAGGTAGAGGAAACGTAAATGATCTACAACTGATCATTTGCCGGAGCAGTTGTGTAGCTTGGCTTCCTTCACCGTTCACTAAATAAAAGCATATTAGTTGAAGTAACGAAAATTTAAAATTGTCTTGTATTCATTACCAGCAGTATGCGCTAGAGCTTGCCAAAGCTGTGTTGTAGCCGGATCTGTGCCGTGATCCTCAGAGGATATACTATCTAAGGAGTGACGTTCAACTAAATCATCATAATTGGTAACATTGCCTCTGGACGGACGATCGAGTTCTTCGATCTCAAGGGATCCTATATCCATATGTAGCCTCCCCGAATCGGAACTTTCATCTGATCCACTATACTGAGGTAAACCGGTTTTTTCGACCTCAATATTCTTTTTAACGGTTGTCGCTTGTACATCAGTATTATTGCTGCTATTACTACTGATCCCTGCTGGTAAACTATTACTGATACTTTGCAATGGACCGCAAGAATTTAAGGATTGAGACGTTTCACGTTGAGAGATATCTTTCGGTTTATTCAAGCTTGGAATTTCATTTCGGTTCATGTTTACTTGTTCTTCGTTGGTTTGTTTACTGGCGTCTGCTAATTGCTTAGATTTTATCACAGAATTATTAATACATGTATCAGTTGTAAGATTTAAATTCGGAGACTGTGGATTCGAGTTGGGAGGAGAAAGAACGACCTTCTTACTAATATCCATTAGGACTGCAGCAGTTTCCAGATGCTGTTGCAATTGTGTTAGATTCTCTAAAGATGATGCAGACAATGCTGGACTTCGTAGCACTGGCGTGAATGGAGTTATATTTGGCTTTAGCTCAGTATCCATTAGATAATTGTTTCCGAATTTGTAAGATGTCCGTTTGACGGCATCATCTTTGCAGATATAGGCGCTTGGTAAAGTGTTAACTGGGTCTTGAGAAGTAATATTCGATTGAATTGTTCCAGGAACCTCATCCTTTGACTGAATGATAGAAATGGGTGGAGCTGCTTCTTTTACAGGTATCTCGATCGTACCGGAGTGATCAACAGACGCCGAAGCAACGGAGGACATATGTGGCAGTTTAATACTTTTAATGGGATTTGTATGTCCTATATCTGCATTTTGGCGCTTATTAATGCTATTATTATTGTTTGAAGTTTTGCTGAGTTCAGTTAAAGCTGTGGCCGCCATAGTTTCTGATGCCTTACGTACAGTAGTGGGTTTAAGTAGCTTGTTAAGTGTAAGAGAAGACTTTTGTTGAAGATCCTGAAAATAAAATTAAATGTTTACAACAATTAGTCTATCAAAATAAAAAAACAAATTTCATGTTTTATAATTTCATTATTAATTGTAATTTATTTTTGATTAATAATAATAATTTGATAAAATAAAAAAGGTATCCAGTTTTATTCAAGAAAAAGCCTAGTATCCTTTTTAAGCAAGCGACAATGGAGTAGTGGCTAGTGTGGTTGCTAGTAATCCAATGTACGCAGGTTTGAACCCCAGCGGAAACTGCAACCAACTGTTACTACGAGTATTGCATAAAACAGATATAAATACCGTAAAAATTTATCGAACAATGGAGATTTTGATTTACTTTTATCTTACACTTCCATTGATTCTCTAGAATAGCAGAATCTACTTTCCGAGAACAAAACTTCACTAGACCTAGTGAGCTCAGACCAGGAAAAAAGCCGAAACCTTCTGAGTTAACAATAAGAATCGCTCCGACGAAGACAAAACGGCTATCGTTTCCTCACAGAGGACAGGCACGACTTCAATGCCCACAGGTTCTCTGCCTAAGGCATAACCGCGATCCTCCTTTATAAAATTTATCCAAAGTTTGCCGACAACGAAAGTTTTTTCCGGACAACGTACTCAAATACCCAAATGTCGGCTTTTCAGCACTTTTCAAACTGATTTTTGATCGTGCGGAAAAGCTTGTTAGCTTTAAATGAACCGCTCGACCTTAAATTTTCAAGCGTATGGTACCTTCATATAAGCAATAAAGTCTTAGCAAAGAGTTCATCAGATGCAACCATCTTCAGATCATATTATACCGGAAGGTATTTTCAGTATATTCTATGGACATACATACTTCAACATCTTCGACAATTCTAGGAAGTTTACAAGTGCTTATACAAGTATTAATCATCTTCTTCTTCCTTTTATCAGCGAGGCTATGATCCGAAAACAAGGGATCACAACCCTCCCACTTCACCGCATTTCTACTGATCCGCCTGTGGGGTTCGCCTATACAAGTATTAATCATAATTACTATAAAAACAAAAACGCCTCTGAATGTTTGTAGCCAGCTTCTCCAAAACCCCTAGACCTATTTTGCATGGTTATTTCTTTCAGATCCTCGATGACATATAAGATACATATTTTCTGAAATATCATACAAGCTCTAAACGGGGAAAGGGAGTTCAAATAGTCTATTCCGTTTTCACAGGATCATCACACGTCCCTTACGCTTTGTTTTCCTTCATCTCTCCCTCCCGGGACTGGGTGAATGGTGTAAATCCAATCATGACGACAACCTACCAAGCTGAGATATATATTATATATTTGGCGCAACAGCTCATTAAATGCCTAGGCCTAGCTTCTCGCAACCACTTGTGTTGTGCGTTATATTTTTCGCACGCCTAAGAATAGAAAACGACGAAGAGCAGCCAGCCCCGCGATGCAACCTAATGGTAGTCCCGCGGGGAGAATGGTAGAGGCGTGTCAAGACGAAGTGACAAAAAAATCTTTCCATGAGCTCCTCAGTAGGACTTGCGAGCAGAATACCAACTTACCTAAATAAAAAGAGAAGTGCTCTGACGAGACAATAACATAATATAACATGCTATAAAGTTTTACTAGAGGGTAACGACAGGAATTCAAAGCATAAACACATGTCTACGGTGACGAAGAAGTGAATCTTCTTTTACTGGATTATGGCCATGAATGTCAGCATTCAAGATTCAAAGATCTGACTAGAGCTTACAACTCAAGGTTCCCCTTAGGGGGAGTATTATCATTTCTTATATGGTCATAAACAGTCTCGTACTCGTCATCTCTAAAAAAAAAAAAAAAAAAAAAAAAAAAAAAAAAAAAAAAAAAAAAAAGCGAAGGCATTGAAGCCATTGTGCATGAAGACCAGTAGTCATCATCGTCGTTGGTAAATTTGAAAGCTCTGTTTCTGAAGTGCTGCAATATGCGTTCTACATAGTACAGTGATGGTGTACTAAGCAATACCTCTCTGTAAATACCAAAAAACTAACAATTATGACTCTTACCAAGAGAAGGAACCTTGACATGTCTCGAGAAAAGCTAAATATCTTTCGGTCGTCCTAGAAAATGAATCTGTGAGCCTTAGAGCCCTCACATAAATCGCACCATAAACAGAACCTACAAGCCCCTTTGCCATCGTATATGTGGTAGCAAATGGGGTTACTTACTTACTTACTTACTTAGATGGCGCTACAGTCCGGGGTGGACCTGGGCCTCAACCAACAAACCTTTCCAGCCAGCACGGTTACGAGCCAGCTGCCTCCAGTTGCGCACGCCAAGTTGGTTGAGGTCTCCCTCCACTTGTTTGCGCCACCTACCGCGAGGTCGTCCTCTACTGCGCCGTCCGTCCGGGATGGATTCGAAGACTTTCTTAGCGGGAAGGTTGGGCTCAATCCGCTCTAAATGACCCAGCCAGCATCTTAGTCGCTGTATGTGAACTCTTCTGGCTAAGTCGATGTCCTTGTACAGGCCGTATAGTTCGGCATTGTACCTTCTCCTCCACTCACCGTCTATGTAAGAACTTTTCTCTCGAAATAACCAAGGGCATCCTCATCCGGTTTTGTCAAAGTCCATGCCTCTGCGCCATACAGCAGGACTGGGATGATTAATGTCTTATAAAGAGTTACCTTAGTAGTTCGAGATAGGGCTTTGCTACTCAATTGCCGTTTTAGCCCATAGAAACAACGATTGGCAAGAGTAATTCTCCGCTTGATCTCCCTACTGATGTCATTTGCGGAGCTGACCATAGAGCCTAGGTAGACAAAATCCTTTACTACCTCAAAATTATATCTGTCTATTGTGGCGTTTTGTCCAAGACGCCGATGTTGGGTGTCCTTTTTTGTAGACAGCATATATTTTATTTTGCTTTCATTGACCGCTAGACCCATCTTTGCTGCCTCGTTCTCAATACTCGTAAATGCCCCACTGACTGCCCGCTGAGTTCTTCCGATTATGTCAATGTCATCGGCATAAGCGAGTAGTTGTACAGACTTGAAGAAGATTGTACCTCCGCATTGTATTGATTGTACCTAGCAAATGGGGTTAAATCTCAAAATTCATGTGCAAATGTACATCTTGTCGTAGGTAGGTAGAAGTGGTTGTGTCAGCAAAACCATGCCGGCACTTAATTAGCGCAGAAGCGCCGTTTTAATACCACAACTCAAGTGACCTATCGGATGTAAAAATAACTGCTAAGGAAAAAGAAAAAGGAGTGAAGATTATTCAAATCCACCCCGTTACATTGAGGAAACTGATAAAATCCCCAATGCTAATCTCCACTAGCACTATTACGTTGTTGAAAAAGGGTTTACATAATGTGCGCTGTCTGGCCTTGCCTAAAGCCGGACACTTGCAGAGAAAGTATAAGATTGTTTCTAACTCGTCAGCAGAATTGCAGCTGCGACAGTGTGCATTAAATGTAATGCCTATTCTGGCCGCATGAACCCCGATGGGCCAGTGGCCAGTACTAACTGCCAGAACGGAGATGGTCTTGATAATACTTAATTACAAAAGTACGGAGGAGGTACATCTTGTCGTAGTGTAGACTAAAATAATCGAAATTACTGCAGTAAAAAACTAGAATGTGTCCAATGCCTAGCCGCAATCTGCATGGCGTCTTCTTCTCGCCCTCGCTTCACCCTCATTGCAACCCTCAATGTCATCCTGGATTTCTGGACCTCACGCCCGTTGAAGTACATACAGAAATGATGACCAAATTTAGCCCACACAGGTTCCGTCAGGTGGAACATCTTGCCTCTAAACACTATCGTGACAGTTATCTTTCGCTCCACAATGAACAATTATGCCCTTAAATGGTATGCTTCCCAAGTACTGTTTCAAATAAAATACAAATATTTTGCGCAACAGCTCTTTAAAGTGCCAGGGCCTAGCTTCTCGCAACCACTCATGTTGTGTGCGTTATATTTTTCACACAAAATGGAAGGGACCTACAGTTTTTAATGCCGACTCCGAACAGCGATTTGAGAAGCTTTATCGTGACAACAATACTCTCGGATGTTTGTCAGACGCTCGCGAGAGGTGGGACCGTGAAAAAACTTTTTGCTGTTTTCTGGGATTCGAACTTGGAACCTCATGCGTAGTGATCCGACACACTAACCACTTACGCCACGGCGCCCACTGTTTCAAACGAATCTATAATACATCACAGCCATCCCACCGAGAGCGAACTGGGAAAAACGCAAAATCCTGTCAAACAGAACCAGGTCTCTGTGTCTAAAATGGACTGTAGATTCAGGTAGGAGCTAAACTCTGTGTTAGCATTTGCAAATACTCAGCTATCATCCGCATCTCCTGTGCTATTACTTGTAAAACTGGGCACGAAAGACCTAAAAATACTAATCTAATTTAAAGTTTCAAGAATAGTCAGGCCTCTGGAATAGAGATGGTGGCGGAAGAGCCTTTAATGGGCCAACGGCAGCGCACATACTCTCGTAATGGACTATTGGCACCGGTGTACCCGGCCCGTGTCCTAGGGGTATAATATAAGAAACTGGCCCTCCAAATTGGGGGCTGTTCCGTCGGTTTAACTTCCCTACTACGTAAAAAACCTTCGGTTACGAAGCAACCAACAGCCTCGGATACGGATAATTTTACTGTTGAAGACCCTTGCAAACGTAGAAAGGACAACGATCTTCGTGTCTGCTCGTGGAATGTTGGGTCCCTCTACAAACTACGTTCACCCGAACAACTTCCGGAGGCCCCAGAATGCTGCAAAGCAGACATTACCACCATCCAAGAAGTGCGATGGGATGGGTCGGGCAAAATGAGGATGAAAAACTTCGACATCTGCTACGGCAATTACTACAGACAACAAGAACAGCGTCTATTCAGGTGCGGATTTGTTATTAGAGGCAGACTCAGGCAAGAAGTCTTGAATTTCCGACATGCGTCTCATGAGTATTGGTATCAAGGCTAAATTTGCCAACATTAGCATAATATGCGCTCATGCTCCTCACGAGAAGATGAACGATGCGACGAAGAATGACGTCTACCAGCTCTCTGAAATGCCCTAGCTGCGACGTTAAAATTGTCTTGGGTGATTTTAACGCAAAGCTAGGAAAAGAGGACGTCTTTCGTAGAGTGATCAGAAAGCACACCCTGCACGACACCACATCCGACAAGGGATATATGCTAGTCGAATTTGCGGCGGGACGAAACATTGTCGTAGCTAGTGCGCAGTTCCCACGTCTTGATGTTCACAAGGGGACATAGCTCTCTTTTAATCGCAAAAACGTCAACCACATCGATCACATTGCGACCGACGCAACGCACTATTCTGGGTGTCCGGATTTTCCGAGGAGCCAACGCGGACTCGAATTACTACCTAGTTGTAGCCAAGGTACGAATGCTGATATCCAGAACGGATTACCGGACCCTATCCATAGACTCTGCCTAGAAAGCGATGATACCGCTCTATGTACTCACAGAATGACCCACTCTTATCCAAGTGAGAAAACGTACTCTACGCAGTGAACTTATCTCATCGACCTCACTTGGCGCTATAGATCCAGAGAAACTTTTAAACTTCCTGACAGCCTCCGGAGTGAATAAAATGCTATAAAATCCAATGACGTGAAACAATAGATTTCTCGCTCACCAATTTCAATAATAATATCAGAATATAGTCAAGAACAATCCCCTAAAGAGGAAACCCTGCTCACAGCGAGGTACAGCATTTAGTCTAATTGGTACACGTCTGTATGTACATATTTACACAGATAAACCGAATGCATTTGATTGCCCATTACCTCGCAGTACACGACCAAGCGCATTAAATATCGATGTTGCTGTATATTATTCCACAAGCAAACCAAATGTATGTTTTTTCGTGATGTTACAACTGAAACAGGCAAGGATCTTACATTTTCTTATCGCACTCGCTAGCAAGCGAAGACATCACATTTGAGACAAGGCCATGTACTACACATACTATTCTTTCTTTGATTTCAGATAGAATAGAAAATAGAAATAGCAGACAATTCTAAATTTAATACGACGGAATTTCAGCACACGTGTATCAAACCAAACGAGGCATCTCTTGTTGATCTAATTCGCTGAAGAAGCATATCAGAAGTCTAATAAGAACCCTCAGATGGTGGACGTGTTAGCGGATACTTTATATGAGATACTTCGACTTATTCGGAACCCTGGATTTAAGGTTGTCCAGGGCTAATCAGGGTGCGGATTTGTTGCCAGTGGTAGGTCAGAAGTCAAGTGAGAGCACGTTTGATAACAATCCGTAACAAGGCACAATTTTACAATATCAGGGGTGGAATCCTCTAAGGTGATAGTTGATAGTCACGCTTTTGACAGTCAAAATTAATGATCACACTTTGTTAGCTCTCCGTAAAACGATCGCAAAGCCACGCAAAAAGGTGATGATCACGCTGATGGTCACATCAGAGAGAGCAAAACTGATGATTGTGATCGTCAACAATCAACTATCACCTTAGAGGATCCCACTCCAGTTTATAATGCACTCACGCTCCCACAGAAGAATGTAACGACGTCTTCTATGAGCTCCTAGACTTGGAACTCTGCACATCGTATGTCTCTAAATATCTCGAGAAACAAAATCATAATCAACACTCCGCTATCAGCCAACCATTTAACATTGACGATAATAGCAGTGGATACCGCTTGTATAATTAAAGCTAGGGACACGCAGCATGGGGTTCTTGGACAGAATTTTACAATAGACAGGTTACTGTGGCTTCTTCTTCCTTTTTTTTCAACGAGGTTATGATCCGAAAATAAGGGATCACAACCCCCCCACTTCACCGCATTTCTACTGATCCGCCTGTGGGGTTCGACATGTTACCGTGACATTCCAAATAATTGTATCGACAGCATAGACTTAACCGACATCGTAGCGCTTCTGTTATTTGCTAAGCAAGCGAGTTTGAAGATGGCGAACCGTCGATGGGCGCAAGTAGACTAATGCAATACCGCTACGCTAGTTTGGCCAATAATAGATATCGGAATCCTGAAACGTAAAAGAGGAACTCTCTCTAAACTAACTAATGCCATCAACTCTTTTATCTTAAGGTGTAAATAGTTCTAGTAGACGAGTGATCCAGCCGCCAATACTCAGCGGCAGCACAATGGACCTTCTTCTGGTCTCTTAACCAACCAACCTGGGCTCCTTAGTAAACTCCAAAAAGGGGCTTGTACAGCCACATCCACATTGTTACAACGAATCGTGTCCAGATAGAGCGTGTGAATATGAGATATGATACGGCCAGAGAAAATCTGGCGTGAAGTAAATGGACTTGTTACAGCGTCCAGATCGAACTCAGGAGAATCAAACGCCTAAGAATACAGAACGGCATAGAACAGCCTAAAAGGCTTACCAGCGCCGCTAAGTAGTCCTAACGGTAGTTCCGCGGAGGGAATGTTTGAAATGTGTGCGGTGTGGGTTGTTACGCAAGCGTATTCCTGGCATCGAATATTCAGGTTTGCGAAGCATGCATGCTACTGAGCTACTGAGGTAATGTGAGGTAAGATTGATGGTCCACATTATAACATAGCCATATCGGCACCTGTTTGTCCGCATATCGCCTTTTTCATCGTACAGAACATTCTAGGAGAAGGAACGATGGCCCAAAGCTGTGGTAGACACGCTACGACATAGAAAGGACAAAATGACCTAAAAAAGAGCTTTCAGTCGGTAGATAAAGTTACCCATAGCGATGCAACAGTGCGTGGATTCGTGTGGTTGTGTATGTTCAGCAAAACATATTGCCTGTTTCTATGAAGTAAGAGCTAAATGATGAAAAAGTATATATGGAAGGGTTAATTTATGAAGTTTATTTGGACGTGAGAAGCAATGTTTTCAAACATTGTTTTGTGTATCTATTAGTACGTTTTCTTCAATTTGTTTTTTTTTTTTTTTTTAATCCTCGCTTGGCATTCCTTCAGTAGCCTCTTTCCATTTTGTGAATATCGACTTGGAAAGACAAAGACTAGAACAACCTGGACTGTAAGTGGTCGGGAAACTATTGTCTAATTAAAACTTAGTTTGAGTCAGTAAAACAACAACCGATTTCGTAATCAAGTGTTTGAATTGCCTCCCAATGGTTGCCTCTATGTTATTGTATCTCTAAACCCTAGGCACTTATGGTAAATTTATAAATGCCGGTGATAAAGTTCTCGGACCACAGTTCTAGTATAGATAAAATGTGTTAGCGGATAAATGATTGATCAAACTTTAAGGACTTTTGGCTAAAGTACCCAGACAAAGATTTTGGGAAAGATGTTACTAGCAATTTCAGATTTCTGGAAGTTGAGCGAAATTTCATTGTACTGCACCTGACCAACGACACCGCGAGGGTACGCTACATACTATACATAGGTACACATATTTTCGAGAGTTATCAAAACAGACCACCTTGTTGGGTCCCTTTTCGTTTCTCTACCACAGTGATCACAACTCAAGATACTCTCTAAATTTCTCCAGAATTCCCCCTTGGCCTCGATACCCTGTGTTAACAACAGCATTTGCCTGAAGGTTATCTACCTAATCCCCTCGTTTTCTTACCAGTAATAGCCCAATATCCCTCCAGGTATTATCTTCCAGAAGGCCCTACTTCTTCTAATGATATCTGAAGTTACCAAGTCTTGTGACCAACACTACTGAACATTTGAATGCTCCTCGCTCCTTATTTTAAATCGGCCATCTTTAGGAGTATGTATGTCTTAACAAGACCAGGCGATTCATTAACTGTTAAGTACCCTGTTGAAATTGCTACACGTAACTATCCAGATGGGGTTAAATGTGACACCGCTTTTTATTAAAAAATGTTTAGACTTAATTTTTATTTTCGTTTCCTTTTTAGGGGTTTCGTACATATACAACAGATACCCCATTGCTACTGCTGTCTGCCTGTCTACCTGTCGCCAGCTTCTAACTCCTAAACTATACACGTTGAATGCATGATTTCTATACAAAATATGTAGAATTTTGGCCCCTAGACATAGGCAGCGGTATTTTTTTAATAACCGTTATTTTGGAGGTGGCTCAGTATCCGTACAAGGAAAAGAATAGACAATCTTTTTTATCCTCGAATATACAGTACTCCGCCAAAAAATGATGAACGCTATCATGGTTTTAATTTTTTTAACCAAAGTTGGTACTTGTTGCACAGTTGATGTACAGGGTGGGCCAACTACAAGTTTCTTTTTAAAAATGCAATAAAATGAACAAAATGAAATTTTTTCCATGTATTATGGCTTTATTATAGTATGAGCAAACATTCCCATTAATTATGGAACACAACGTCGTTCAAGTGGCTGCCTCGGCTGGCCTCACAGTAGCGCATTCTATCACTCCAATTTTTCAAGACCTTGTTGATGGTTTCGGGCTGTAGCTCACGGATTCCTTGAATGATATTGGCCTTAAGTGCTTGAATCGTTTCCGGATTGTTGGCAAAACATCGGTCCTTCACGGTTCCCCAAAAAAAAAAGTCCAAAGGGGTCAAATCGCAACTCCGAGGCGGCCAATTGACATCGCCAGGACGGCTGATAACACGATTTGGGAATTTGGTGCGCAAAAGACCGATTGTGGCATGGTCTGTGTGGCATGGTGCGCCATCCTGCATGAACCAGAGGTCGTCCAAATCCATGTCTTCAATTTCAGTAAAAAAAAAAGTCGTTAACATGGCTCTGTAACGCCCACCGTTGACCGAAACGTTGTTCCCAGCCTCATTTTCGAAGAAAAATGGTCCAATGATGCCACCACTCCACAATCCGCATCAAAGTATCACTCTCTGTGGATGCATTGGCTTCTTGACAATAACGTGCGGATTTTCCAATTTTGTTTGTTAACGTTGCCGCCGAGATGAAAATGTGCCTCGTCAGAAAAGATGATTTTTCGACCAAAATCGTTGTCCAATTCAAGCTGCTCTAAGGCCCAAACTGCGAAGCGATAACGAAGCGGATGGTCGTGCGCTTTCAATTGCTGAATCAATTGGACCTTGTAAGCGAAGAATCCCAGATCTTTGTGAAGAATTTTCCTCAGGCTAGTGCGTGAAATGTTGAGCTGTTGAGATCGATGACGAGTTTATGTTCGTGAATTGAGTCTCACACTCTCGGCTACAGCAGCCACATTCTCGTCTGTGCGCACCGTACGACGACGGAGACCATGAGTGTTGTCCACTAGCATACCAGTCTCACGAACTTTTTGCACAAACTTGCGTACAGCAGGCGCGGTGGGTGCTTCATTTCGGCCAAAACTTCTTTTCAAAAAACGCACTGTTTGGGCTACACAGCACTTACTTTGGAAATAAGTTTTCAATATTTCCCAATGTTGTTCAAGCGTAAAGCGACTCATTTCGTTCCGCGGAGGTATGATACTGACTTTCTGTCAAAATTTCGAGCGGGAAACAGCTGTCAGTGTCAAAATAACCTATAATTTAAAAAGAAATCACTAGATGGCCCACCCGTTATATCGGTATTTCTTTTTATGGTATGATAATTGCTCTGTTTTTTCCATTCCGTCTGCGAGTAACAGTATAGCGTTTCAGGAGGAATTCAGCAGAAAAAGTGTCGTTATATATCTTTATCACTCATGATGGTACAGATGTATATATGTTATGTATACATTTTGTTTTATGTTTTCGTCTTTTTTTAATCTTGCAATTTTCATTTGTGTCCGCATTTGCATTCTGTTACCACCGGCGCGCGGTACACACGGTCTCTCAGGAAAAAAAACGCGAACCGCCGGCGAGTCACATGGCAGCCAACATGTTATAAAGTGTTAAGCACTAGAATCCTATCGATATTTATGAACTATTACTAGTCTTTAAGAAAATGTCTAAGAATTAAGGAAATACGCTGTACTTTTCGATATGGGCCGCGCAAGATATTTCTGATGACAAAAAAGGGAAATTTGTGCATGTTTCGATTCCGGGCACTTAAGATATAGACATACAGGAATACGAGAAAATGAGATGTAAATCGAAACAACGTAAATCGAAACTAAAATTATCTAATACTCGTACAGTCCATATGGATTGAGAAAGACTTACTCCAAATGATATTGTGCACGAAATTGGTGAGATGTCCATCTCGGTTAAATAAGAATGACGAAAGAGGGAATTTCGTGAGAAAATTGTGTCAAGGAACGACATAAATCGAAATTGTAGCGACGTTAATCGAAACTGGGAAGTAAAAAACCGAACAACGTAAGTCGAAATAACGTAAATCGAGGTATCCTGTATTGAAAACCTGAAAAAAACCAAAGCTTCTCTGGGAACAGTAGCAAATCTAGCAAAAGTTCGGAATGATGGCAACATATCCTTTGTAGGTGGTCGTCAAAACTGTAGCAGAAAAAAGAAATATTCTAATAGAATGGTGAGGAAAGTAGTTAAAAGGGCTTTAGAGTATATAGGTATAAGAAAACCAGCTAGAACAATTTTAAAGCAGCTCCGCGACGATATGGTTTGATATCAAACCCCTAAGAATTATAGAAAAAAATGTTTCCAAAAATAAGTGTAAGCGTCCAGCAAAAAAGCCAAAACTGACAGAAAGAATGAAAAAACAACGGTATTATGGGATGAGTTATTGGAATAAGGTATGTTGCTTGTGCATCCAGTTTAAATAATTTTTTCTTCCTCAATTAAAGGTTATATTCAGTAATGAATGCCGCCTTGAGGCCGTCACTGAAACGGTCAAATTCGTTCGAAGAAGCCCACAGGAGCATTACAAAGAGAACTGTGTAATTGAAATGGTCAAACCTCCGCCATCAGTTATGGTTTGGAGCTACATATCGTCGGAGGGACCTGGTCCAATATATTTTGTGGACAAAATAAAGAACATCGACCAATACGGACGAGTACTTAATACGGTTTTTTTGCCGTATTTGCAAAGTTTCTAGTGTCATCTTCTATGCAGGACGGCGCTGCTTGCCATACTTAAAAGTATAAACTTCATAAACTTAAAAAATGTTAACATTCTTCATTGGGCTGGTAATTCTCCGGACTTTTACTTATAGTTGGGTTGACTTAAAATCGAATGCTTATTCTCCCAAGAATTCAACAACACAAATGCTGAAAGAAAATATTGACGATGTATGCGAAAATGACAGTGGTATCAGAGATATGGTACAAGCATGCATTGCGAGTATGTCAAATAGAGTTCACACTGTCTTAAAAAAAAAGGATATTTGACAAAATATTAGACTTACGTACACTAACCAATTACAAAACAATAAAAATCAATATTAAAGAAGTAAAAAGCATTGTTTTGAAGTTGCCTTATCTTTTTTGGCGGGTACTGCATGTACTATATGATACGAGTATACCATTAAAAACATCTTTATGGGTAGAATAAACAAAATATATCTTCCGAATTTATGGTTTGAAAAATGTGTTAAGTTTATTTATTTTTTTAATTGCTCAAAACATAACTCGTGGAGCCAATGCCAAGCATACCTCTGTTGTTGAGGATGAAATTCCATTCAATGCTTCATGAGTTTGATGTGTAATAAAATATGATAAAGAGTATTTTTATTAATTCAGGCCTCAAATTTAAAGCAAGCAATGTCGGATCACAGGATGTAACGCATTGTTATAAAGGTGTTTCAGAAATATTGGTACAATCGAAAATCGCACAAACTGAGCAATATTAAGTAAAAAATATAATAGTAATTTTCTCGTTTTCTTTTCGCTAGAGAACGATTTAATGGTTTTTATTTTGGTTGTATCCGGCGTAAGGAAACGTATAGTTATTAGTTGCTCGTGAGTGTGCGGTATCCAATGTGCAATTATAAGGAGCGCGTTAAAGAGAACGCACAATCCTGTACGTGAGCCACAAATGAGTCGATTCCATGACTCGTGAGTTATTAAGATTTCAGAACGATAACATATTGAAACATTGAACCCCACAGGCGGATCAGTAGAAATGCGGTGAAGTGGGAGGGTCATAACCTCGCTGATAAAAGGAAGAAGAAGAAGAAGAACATATTGAAACATTGAACGTAAAATGTTTTTATTTATGTTTTCAATTTTTATATTATTATATTAAGCTTATTTATTAATTTGCAGGGTAAGGAAATGCATACTCATGTGCGCACATTAAACAGTTTTCAAAGTGTTCAAGCATGGGATAGATATTTCCATTATCACATGCGCTAAATGAGTTTCTCTAAAATAGAATATACACACACATGAATTTTTGAAAATTATACACGTATGTTAGTCACAAATTACCTTTTTTTTTATTGTGCCAACGGATGTGGTAATCTTCTAAAGATACTAGTAGGACGGGCAGCATGAACGATTAGCTAACCCGAAAAATACGTACGAATCCACACCCTGCACACTTCTACCGCTCTCCCTGCGGTACTGCCGTTAGGTATTACTTCGCGGGGCTGGTTACCATATCATGATTTTCGTCTTGAATGAACTGTTGCTGTTACTTCTGCATCTGCTGCTTTGTGAATTTACTCGATTCTTCGCAGCTCAATTTGCACATTCGCTATCTTCTTCTTCTTCCTTTTATCAGCGAGGCTATGATCCGAAAACAAGGGATCACAGCCCTCCCATTTCACCGCATTTCTACTGATCCGCCTGTGGGGTTCGCCTATTTGACCTAAGAAAATATCGACAGGCCCGCCGATTTTGGATCACTCGGTTACTGAGGCCAATGAAATGCCGATGTCGTCGCATTTATCTTATCCAGGCGTTTATAGGCCTGCCTTTCCTACATCGCGATGTCTTTGGAACGTGCATAGATATTGTCTTTTCAACAGGATTCAAATGATCTCAAATGATGAAATACCAGCTGAGCCAGTCGCGCTCTAATTTTTTTACGATGGTTTCCTTGATGTGAAAGCTTCCACGGATCTTCGAACTTCTTATTCGATCAAGCTTGGTCACTCCTGCTGTCATGCGAAGCATCTTCATCTCAGCTGCCGTTAATTTACTCTCATACTTTTTGTACATCGTCCAACATTGTGAACCGTATGTGAGCGCTGGACGTACAACTGCGGTGTAGAGCCTTCCTTTCAACTTAGGGGGCATTTTTCTGTCACAGAAGATAGCGGAATTTTCTCGCCACTTCATCCACCCTACGCTTACACGATGATTGATGTCGTCATCACAAGTTGCTTTGCTATTGATCATAGATCCCAGATATTTGAACTTTTCGGACTTGGGAAGCACTGTTTCATTCAAATAAATGTCTGGAATAGGCCTGAGTGGATCAGAGAACGGGCCGCACAAGTACTCTGTCTTTTTTGAACTAATGCGATACCCATTTCCCTCCAAAACGTCCACCCACACATCAAGTGCTCGTTGCAGGGATGTAGGATCCTCACTTATGATGGCTCCATCGTCAGCAAAGAATAACTGATGTACATTAGGGTCCATCACTTTACCTTCAAGCAGATAATCAAGGACTGTAATAAAGAGCAAAGGACTTAAAACGCTTCCCTGGTGCACCCCGACTTTGATTGGGAATTCTTCGGTTACTCCAGCGGGGCATCTTACTCTTGTCTTTGCTCCTTCGTACATGTCCATGATCATCTGTACATGATTATGATTATGTCCTTTAACCCCTCGGGGGGCATAGGGCGTCAACCACGCCTGCGCGCTATCGTGTTTGGAGTTCTGCAACGCGTTTGAGCTGTCTCCAACTCATTCCTAAAGAGCTCGATTCCTCCTCAACTGTTCTGCGCCACGTTTGCCTAGGGCGTCCCGCTATTCTGCCTGCCTGGGTGAGCGGATTCCAGTGCATAGCGTATTTCGCAATGGAGTTGTCTTCGCGCCGTAGGGTGTGTCCAATCCATTGCCGCTTTCTTCTTCGTATAGTAATGCTTATAGGTTCTTGGCCCGTTCTCAGATAAAGTTGTTCGTTGGAGATGCGGTTCGGCCAAAAAATCCTCAAGATGATTCTTAAGCATTTGTTTACGAAGACTTGCAGCTTGCGTGTGTTAATGGTGTCCACCTTCCAGGTACTGCACCTTAGGATGGCAAACGACTAACAAAGGCCTCGTAGGGGCAGCATCTCCCGATAGATGCTGGTCCGCTAAGTAACGAGTAGGAGCCACTGCAGCCGAAAACCTAGCAGCTCTGTTAGTAAGCCCTACTCCCACCTCCTCGTGGTGTCATCTGGGAATTTCTTCGGAAATTAGTAACGGGAGAGGACGAATGGCGAGCTTCCTGCGCCAAAAAACAGGATAAGTGTCGGTTGGTCTGTGGCCCAGCGAGCCGCAACCATGAAAAAAATCATTGCTCCGAAACGAAAACATACGCCTCGGATACGGACTGATCATTTGTTGATCATCTGTACATCGGTTTCTGGAACCCCTCGATGTCTTAGTGCCACACATATCAGATCTCGTGGTCGTCTGTCGAATGCTTTTTCAAAGTCAACCAATACAATATGCAAATCCCTTAAGGAATCACGATGTTTTTCCATTATGATCCTTATACTTTGGATTGCATCTGTGGTTGATTTACCCGAGACAAACCCGCACTGATCATCAGATAGCCGTATTATTTTTCGCAGTCGGCCACCTAATACCCGCTCAACGATCTTCACGGTGTGTGACATCAGCTTGATCGAACGGTAGTTTCGCGTATCACCCTTCCCTTTGTATACAGGGAGGAGGTAACTTTCCCTCCATTGATTCGGCAGTGGATCACCTCTCACGAATTTGGAGATGAGAATTCTGAGCCATCTGAACCCGATGTCTCCCATCTTTTTCCAGAACTCAGAGGGTATTTCGTCTGGCCCAACCGCTTTTCGTTTTTTGGAGTATTTGACCGCCTCACTAACTGCATCGACTGTAATGTCGGGTATTTCTTCACAGTTAGGTGTGGCTCTTGGAAAGTATAGCTGGGGAAACAGTTCATTTAAAAGTTCTTCACAATACTTTCCACTTCGAGGCGAGCTTTTTCGTCTCTATTATTAGAGGGGCACTTTGACCAAGCTTTGAAAGACGCCTTCTTCTCATTTATCACCTTCTTAGCTTCATCACTCCACCACCATGTTTCTTTAGCGTGTTGATGGTGGCCTTTTGAAGGTCTTAGCAGTGATTTAGCCTTCTTTGAGCAAGTTCGCTGTAGGAAATCCCACATATTTTGTGCTCTGCACTCTTCATCCTCAGCTCCGTTGATGGTGTGAGAGATTCGCACATTCGCTATGTATGCACAAATCTCTGTCCAACTCCCTTCTGATAACAGCATGTGATCGATTAAAGTCGATGGGCTATGTAATGCTGTTCTTCTTCATCTGGATATTCAGGTGAGATATTGTGTCGAAATTTGTGCAAGTGCCCAAACATTGATTCTTGGTATAATTTGTAGGTCCATCTACCTTTTGTGACACTGTCCCATCTGTTCTGCCTGATGGCTAGTGATGTTAGCCTTTCTTCTTTTTATTGTTTTCATTGCAGCCGCAGCTTGCGGATGGGGGAGTATAGATTCGCAGCATCTCATCTGCGAGAAGGTCAATGGGGACCATTCCGACTATGACAAATGCTGCTTTATCCGAGATTGTTTTAAACCCACTTATGGTTCTTAGAGCACAAAGTCTGTATACCGAAGTGTCAATGCCTTTGCCCACACCGTGGCCGCATAAAAAAGGACCGAGAGTAGAATTGCCCTGGCGTAACCGGGTCCTTCGATATTTGGGAGGATCCTGCAGAGCGCTGCCTGGATTTTTTAGTCATGGATTCTACATGGCTATTAAAGTTCAGCCGGTTGTCTAGCATCACACCAAGGTATTTGATGGCGTCTTTGGACTTTATTTTGCTGGTTCCAACCTGAATGTTGACGTATTCTAGAACTTTTCGACTGGTTATGACCAGTTCCAGACCAGCTGTCACTTACCAATTTTGTATATGGCATATTGCTTCATTTGTGACTGTCTCTATCTAGTGGGTATATTTCCCAACGATAACCACAGCGAATCCAATCATTTTTACTCCCAGCGGCATATTAGTCGCAGAACTCCATCTTAAATGATGTTACACAGAAGAGGGCCGAGTACGGAACCTTGTGGAACTCCCGCAGGCACATTGTAGTATTTCTAATCAAAAATGACCTGTGAGCTATTTAACGTGCGCACTGCCTTACCCTGGTTGTATCTTCACTAAATTGTTAACAATTTTACCGTTTTTTTCCCAAACTAATTGATTTTTCTATTACACAAAATGAAAGATAATTTCAAATGACACAATATTTATTCCATAAAAGTCAAATAAAGAAAGAAGTTAAAACAGTTAAAACATGAAAACCATTTTGACTCCATAAAGAGTAGTAAATACGAGGAAACGAATACACTAAGTTATTGCTAAAATCACCTCAACTATCTGTGGTTTTCATTTGTATCCGTATACCTGAAATACCCTATAGGTAAATATTTTTGGGTGGAGTTAAACACTGGAGAGAGAATCGAACAGTGGATTATCGAGCGGTGCCCGATAATCAGATTATTATACGTATATATGTATGCATTAACTTACCGGTACATCTTCTGACAAATTGTATTCGAGAATTTTTTTTAAATCTGTTTGTGCCTTAAGTGCCGTTGAACGAAACCGCCAACAATCGTCTAACTTGTTCCTGCATTCATGGCATACAACTGACGGTAGACCATCAGTTGGCGATACCTGAAAATAATAACAGAAAAAAAGAGATGTTTATAAAATTTAGTACATTATGTGTTGAAAATTGTTAATTTTAGTCTTAAACAATTAAGCTTATAAATACTTAAAAGTGTCTACTTGAAATCTTCCATTAATAAGAACTAATTTTACGAGTACGATCTTTGCTCTGCTCGTGGAGCAGCAGTTTTTTTTTTTGTTTGTTATTAATTATATTATTATTGGCTAAGCCTAAGGGCGTGGAGCACTATGACCAGAAATATCTTCATTTGTTATTGTGATATATTAATTGACAGTGACCAGAGAGGATGCTCAAAAGAATCCTTATGCTATCTTAGCAGTATTTCAAGATATCTTTTGCCATTAATTAATTTGCCGGACAAATTATTCTTTTAGTCTGCTCTCCCACCTCTCTAAAAGATTTTTGAAAGCGGAGTTTAAAACTCGCAGAAGGGTTCGGGTACAATGAATACCTCCGAATAACCATTCCTGGCTACCGTCTTATTTCCTTCAACACATATATACATATTCACCCCTATCGTGGAATCCGTCGGATCTGAGTTTCACTTCACCTATTCGTTTCACGTGAACATAAAAACACTATCGTGGAATCCGTCGGATAATCTTCCTTACCGACCTCTGTTGTCGATTAGGAAGTTCTGTTGTGACAGCTCGTTTGAAACACATGTGTGCTTTGTGAAAATCCAATTGGGAAATAAAAAATTAATTTTGTGCGAAAATAGATAGCGTTTCATTGGTTTTTCATGAAAGATCATCTTCACACAGGAGGAGGCACTCTCAATTAAGAGCAAACACGGAAAATATAATGGAACTACCAGAAGCAACGTAAGATTTCATACACTAACAACCAAATCCGCAATGAAATAGCTGCGGGTGTGAAATGTATGGGGAGATTCGAACCGAACGTTTTCCACGATGCAGTGGAACTCGTTCACATTACCGACACGGGGAACTGTTCGCTTTGCGGATTTGACGATACCGAAATATTTTTTTCGGTGAATAATTCCCCCCGGCGGATTCCACGATAAGGGTGATTGTCATCCTAACGAATGTTTGCTGAATTTAATTCTGATATTGATATTGTTTATTATTAAGTAGATGTCATTCATGTGTCATCCTTCATAAGCAGATATCTATATGTCGTGCTTAAGAATTTCTTCCCAAATAGTATCTCGAACGTTTAATTTGAAAGTATATTGGACTAGATTCAAAATCACTCGAACACATCTTCAGGTTTCAAGCACATGATTGAGTAGAATGCACCTTAATAAAGATTTACAATATTCAAAAATTTCTACGCATTGCAATTTTTTAAGCATAGTGCAAAGTAACCGCGAGAGGAATTTAAATGCGTTTTTACAGCTCTGAGCTTTTTGTTTCGGCTCAGGACCCATTCAACCTGTTCACGAAAATCAAAAGCGTTTTATAAATCGAATAGTTGTAGTTCTTAAGGAGTATTAGTATTAATCCACAGACATGGAAAACGCCGTGCTGCAAGCAGTAACTTGCGCTATGTGCGCTGACAACCATGTTCCAAAATTAGTAACGTAGTATCATACTATAAGTAACACAAATGAAAACGAAATACTTATATGTACTGTACGTACATGCAAACATGAATAGACAAACCGACAGATATACATACATGCATAAGTAAACATTACATTCAACAAAAAAAAAATTGCAATACCAATCCGACACCGAAGAAGATGAATATGAATATTATAGTATGCACAATAATAATAAAATAGGTATAGCAGCGCAAAATTGAAATATAATTTTGTTTTTTATGCTTCGCTGCACAAATACAGTTAGCATCTTATACGACCCAATACATCTCAGCTTCACTTATTCACTGCGTTGCTTTGAATTAAAGTTAAGGACACTGCGCCATGGAGTTTTTTTAGATTCTCAATCATTTCTTATAAAGCTGTAAGAAATGATTCTTCTTCTCCTTCGTTTTCCCATGTTGCTTGCTGCTAGGCATGGAGTCCTGTAAATACGTATACCACGAATACCCTATTGTTCTCGCTTCCACGTCCGCCCGTCTATTTATCTGTTTGTCTGTCTCCACCTTTTAGTTCTGAGCCTACAAGCCCTAGGGATAAATGATTGGTACCAACAGCTGAGTCAATGGAGCCATGTATGTGTGTCCGTCTGTATAACACCATTTGGAGCTAAGAAAATACATTTTCACGATGGGCTTCTGATAGCAGTACAAGTGTAAAAATGTTTGATTTCTTCTATAATCCATCCGTACTTATATAGGTCACCCCATTTCATAGGGGCGATTTTCTTAAAAAAAAAAAAATTAAAAATTGATAAAAATCTCTGAAACGTCAAAGAAAGTACATATCAGTTAGCGTTTCCATTCTTCAGCTGCCTTGACGTGGCGAAACGGCTTAAGAGTCAATGATCCTAAGGATCTGAAAGGACCCCAGGTGAGACATCGAGCTAAAGGTTGAAGACATCTTGACTGTGACGTAAAACTTGTTATACAGTATGATGGAGAAAACAAACGAGATATCCACTCCAGGTGGTACTCATGAAAACGATAATCCACCCGTGGTCTTTTCGACTACGGCCGGGACGAGGATTCTGGAGCTCCCAACCAACATACTCTTACCACCCGCGTCTGGCGTTGACCCGGAAGTTTTAGACGGATTGTAACTATTCTATACATGAGTATAATATATGTACATTTCTTTCAGAGTTTTAGAACACCTTTATGTGCTAAATTTTTACTTGCGTTTATAATTATATAAGGCAAGTATTAGGTTAGGATAAGTTGAAGTGGCTGCCAGCTTAGAAACACCAACACTTAGACCAACAATAGATCCATTGTGATACCAAGTGGATCATAGGACAAAGTTTCTCTTTACCTACTCGTTAAACCATTTTGAGCTTCTAATGAAGCGTAAGAGGCTCCTAATATCTATGTTCATCAGATTGTCTATCACCCAAGATCCATATAGATCACACGACGAAAATAAAACGATCCGGATCTGGATCAACGAAATTATTTCCCTTGTGTCTTGTAGTGTGGTTGTGAAACCTACCAAGGAATAAAAAAAAATTCTAGATCACGAAATTGATCCTGACAGAAAGCAAGATGTCGTTTTGTTGTTGTATTGCATAGAAACCAAATGGATCTTGAGTGATAATAAAATACGGCTATTGTAATAGAAGGCTTCCCTTCTGCGGGGGAGAGCTGAACAAAAACAAAGAAGGTGAGGAATAGTTTCTTCCTCTTCTGCATCCATGCAGCTTCTACAAAAGTCGTTCGCAAAAAGGCCCAGCTTTGTAACATGCTTGCCTATTAGACAGTGCCAGTGATGACACCTATTGTAGTGCCGATATGCAATCTATTGTGAGAAATCAAATTCTTAGAGCGTTTTAGATCCAACTTCGGCCAAATCTGTTTTGGCGCTAGACATGTTGGTCCACTTGTCCACCTAAGATTTGTACTCTCGATAGCATCCAGCTTAAATTTAAGTGCGAAGGTAGCTTTTGGTATACCTAAGGTGCCTTTTTCCGACAGGATGGGTATAGTTGTTCCTATTCTAGCGAGTTCGACGGTCTTACAATTCTCCGGAATGTCCATATGCCCCGGCACCCAACACAGGTGAATATTGAACTGCTCAGTCATCTCTGTAAGAGACGATTGACAGTCTAGAGCTACTAAAGAATTTATAGAGGTCGATTCCAAGGATTTGATTGCTGCTTGGCTGTCTGAAAAGATGCGGATATCTCTAGCGATGAAGACATTGTTGAAAGCGCCTCTAGAAAAGTCCTTATGAAACAGGGAATATTCGACGTTACGCACCAGTGACTGTAATGCCATCTCCACTGATTTACCTTTGCAATATGCATGTTGGGCCGCCGACAGTAGTTGCTTACCAATACTGTTGCGTACGTGAATATCAATTAGTCGTTCTAATGTTTTTATTTTGGATTTGTGTGAGAACATTTACGCGCTGGCAGCGCGGCAACTTTAATTTCTCTCCATATCTTTGGGATATATATACCAGATCCAGACAAGTGTTTAGGATTGTCTCAATCACCGGCAAAATTATGTCCGATGACGTCTGCAATTCGTCAGGTTTTATGCCGTCTGGTCCCAAGGATTTATATGGCTTAAAGCTATGTAATACCCAATGGAGTTTGTTCTGTGTAATCAAATTTGTTATACGTGCAGTTGGTCTGTTGGAAAACATGTTACTAATGAGTGTCAAGTAGTAAATTAAGCGAATCTTTGCTAGAAGTCGTCCCTCATTTCTTTTTGCCCGTCTGTTCGACTATGTGTATGTTCTGTCGGTTGCAGTCTGTGGCTAGACGAATTTATTTTAATATTGGGCGCGAAAACGGAATTTTCATTCTGACCCCAAAATTAAAGGTATTTTACTTAAGGATGAATTTAGAAAAATTAATTTTCTTGAAGACAGCTCCAGCAATTTTTATCAAATTTCACATATTATGTGTGTTACCAGATGGCTTACCTTGTTATTGTGTATAATTCTATAACTCGTATAAACGAACTTTACTTATTCGCCGAAAAAACATTCCAATTTTTGGAAAATTGTAAATATAATAAATAATATCTTGGAATTTTCCAAAAGTTGCCGATTTTTATGATTTTGCTTAAATTTCGAATCTGAATAATTTGAAAATGAATAGCATATATACATATGTACATAGGTGCAACTATTTTCAAGCTGTAGCCTGCTATGAGAAAAATTTAATTACACTTGCCTTTAAACCCCGTTTAGTCAGTTTTCCTTTTACCACTAACAGCATCTTACTCTTTAAAGGAACTGCAATATCCCAGATTTGACTCAAACTTTTGTACTCAATACTGTTATCCAAACAATAGCTTTTTAACTCTTTCAGTGAAAATTTCTATTTCTGCCTTCCTATCGATGTGATCTCCCAAAAATGTTTGCACTGCGTCGGTTCAAAGGTAAAAGTCATTAACTAACAAAATAGACAAAAGGAGATAATTTCATATAAAGACTATTTTGGGACTCAAAATTCCAATTCGGCAGATACAAAATCGATTTTTATTCTTTGCATGTTATTTAACTTTACGTAATTGATGTCAAAATTGTTATAAACAAAAAACAGTTCATTTAGATTATTTTAGGAGAAATGCACTTAATGACTTTTACCTGTACGGGGTTTCGAACCATATTGTACTTAATGAGAAAACAAAATTTGTTTTTTTAGGAAAAGCGAATTTATTTCAAATAAAAATAAATAAAAGAAATGCTTTTTTTAACCAAATTGGGATATTCACACATAATGTGCTCAGCAGTTTCAGTGTCCTCAAGACATAGTCTGCAAGTGTCAGATTGACTAAGGTAGTATACGGATTTGAGAGGGCAATGACCAAAGTCTGTAAAAAAACGTTGTATTATGTTTATTCATTGCTAGAATTTCTTTTGATCTTTTACTGGAGAGATCAGTAAATCTCTTTGCATGTCTTAGACCTATTTGTGAATACCAGCATGGGCGCTTTTCGAGTTGTTCCCAACGACGTAACCCAACTTTGATTTGTCTTGTAGCTACGCCGCAAAAGGGTTAGGTTAGGTTAGGTTAGGTTAGGATCGGCCCTCGATGAGGATATACTTAGACCAGAAAGTAGGTCCATTGTAGTGCCGATGTGTAAGGCGGGTGGATCACCCTCTTACTCTTGGAACCATTTGCTTCGTTGAATGAAGTCGAGAATTTTAGCCGTGCAGGCGTTACCGAGATCATTAAGATCATTGTAGAAGTATTCACCCAGAGTGGCCTTCCTGATGTTGGCGAGCGCAGGACAGGCGCGCAGGAGATGACTGATGGTCTCTTCTTCCTCTTCATCTCTGCAGCTTCTGCAGAAGTCGTTATGAGGGATACCTAATCTCTGGGCATGTCTTCCTATGACGCAGTGTCCGGTGAGGATATTTGTTATTTTTGAGAGGGTTCCTCTCTTATGCTTCAAGAGTCCGATGGACCTGGATTTATTGAGTATCGGCCAGAGCTGTCTGGCGGTATGACATTGGTCCAGATGTTGCCATCGATGATTGGCTACTTTCTCGGCATCAATTTGAATAAGGTACTTAACATAAGACGCTGGCGCTTCGATGTCGGTGATGCTTATGCTATCTGTACCAGAGGAGCCTTGTCGTGCTAGTTCGTCGGCTGCACAATTCCCCGGTATGTCACAGTGACCTGGTGCCCAGCAAAGGGTGAGGTTGTACTGACCAGCTATCTCGTTAAGAGATATGCGACAGTCTTTCACTGCCTTAGATCTCGTAGTGCTGGATGCGAGGGATTTGATGGCTGCCTGACTGTCGACATAAATAACAATATCAGGTGTTGATAGTGTGCTAGCCGCCAGCCAGTCAGCAGCTTTGCGAACTGCGGTGATTTCGGCTTGAAAAACGCTGCAGTAGTCTGAAAGGTTAAAGGAGAGGTGTATGTCCAGATCTTCCGCGAAAATTCCGGGACCGACTCCGTCCTTGGTTTTGGACCCGTCCGTGAAGATTGACAGCGATTCGTTGTAAAGGACATTGCGTTGCGTCCACTCACTTCTGTCCGGTATCGAGTGCGTGTAGCCCTTGTCAAAATCATATTCATGGACAGATGGTCAGTGGAATTGGGAAGATGACGGTGCATCGAAAGTATATTGCTCCTTCCACTGCCTGGAGCCTCTCAGTCTTATTGCCGAGATGACAGCCAATTGCTTACTGACGATGTCAATCGGAAACAGGTGGAGCATTGTTTGGAGCGTCGCTGTGGGAGAAGTTCTCAGTGCACCGGTAATACTGAGACATGCAACTCGCTGAGTTTTTTCCATTATGGATAGGTTGGATTTCTTCTCCAAGGCGGGCCACCATACCAATACTCCATACATGAGAACGCAAAAGGGTTTCGGATCAATAAATTTGAGTTGGGAGCCAGATCTGCCTAGTTAATCAGCAGTCTCATTGCCGGTGATGCCCTGTGGCCAGGGACCCAAGCGAGTGAGATGGTGTTGTGTGCAGCGTGCTGCTTAAGGGTAACGAGACAGTACCAAACTAATTTCGACTCAAAGCTAACACATTTGAGAGCTTTTAGATCTGCTTGGCTCTGCAGCATAGACCACTGCTTGGAAGATAGGAGTGTTTTGACCTAAAAGCATAGCAAATTTGAAATTGGGACCAGAAATTCCGGCACCCACACCATTTGCCATTTTTGAGCCATCGGTGTACCAATTAATTTGTCGATCCATTTAAAGAAGCTGGGGGTTTTCCCAATAGGTTTTACCATGTCGTCAGGTGCACATACTGCTGATGAGGTTAGTAGCGAAAATTCGCTTAGAACCTTCATTATGCCCTGTTAAATCAGAGTCCTTCACATTACAAGGGAGATGATTGATCTTTGTATCTTTTGAATGGTAGTACGAGCATGGACCTGTTCGCTTTTTTCCCACCAAATTAATGAGGCATAGAGGCGTACCCTACAGACGGATCAGTAGAAATGGAGTAAAGTGGGGGGGGCTATAATCGCTTGTTTTCAGCTCATAACCTCGCCGAAATAAGAAGAAGAATTCTAAAGTGCGATAGCCATAGAACGAAAGCGATATCTTATAGCATATTGCACAACCTAACAACAAACTATAAAAACTGCGAATTGAATAATCCCACTTAAATGGTGACTTTATAGTCTTTTGATCAGTATTTTCTAATTATATAAACCTTTGTAACTGCGTTCACAAATGCTTGTCGAGCTATTGTCAACTTTGATCAGTGTTCAAGCACATGATAATAGAAACACTTCCAAACTCTCCAACTGATGAAATCAAAATAAATTTATGTTTTCAATTTTGCAATCAGGGTTATCGTGAATTATTTTTCCCTCGGAAAAGAGGAAACAATTCGCCGGAAGAGAAATAGGTATCATGAATGACAATTCAGGAGAAGTTTCAACACAGTCACGATATTTAATATTTACCCAATGAATTTGTTCCCTATTTTTGAAGGTACCTAATTTTTATTCGAGGGAAAAATAATTCACAATAACCCTGAATATGTCTCTAAATTCTAAACCTTGAAGACTTCATCGTGGGTACGAACCCTAGTTGCTGATCACTTATTGCTTAGATTTTCTACTTTTAAACAGTTGTGGATATTAGTGAGGCATAGGTAACAATGGAAATGACAATAGTAAGGTAGGTTCAGTGATTAATTTTGGGCTTGAGACCCCATTTTTTCCAGAGTCTAGAACAGGCACAGAAGGCCTTAGTAGATGTGGCCTCCAGGTGAGTTTCTGGTTTAGTGTTGCCCCTAGATATTTAAATTGATTGATACTTACAACAATATTATTTAACCTTTTGTTTTTTGATTTCTTGTCTAAATCAAGTAGTAGCAACAAATTATGAAAAGTAATGACCGTTTCGGCCACAAAATCTTGCATTGGAAAAAAAACTAAGTCAGATAATGAGTTTTTCCTCTGAAGAGAAATTAAATGCCTGCACTTAATGAATTTTATAATTTTGTAATTCCTGCAAAAGTGACAATTATGCCTCGCTAATTTTTTTCCAGTTTTAAAACATGAAAAATTATATCTATTTCGGTAAAAACATTTTCACAAATTTTGTACTTAATGACTTTTATCTTTGAACCGACGATCTTGTTCGAAATAGTAGGTACATATGTATTAAGAGTCAGATTTTGTCTGTATAACCGTGCGATAAAATGCATACAAATGCAGAATTTTCATTTAACGTGTCGTGTAAACTTTGACGTTACCACGACGTGCCTTATCGATTGCCATTTCGATGCAAGACCAGCACGTGTTTTTTTATTCAAAAATTAAATATAAAGTAGCTTTAAAATGATGAGCTTTGTTGCATTTCGCATACATACAGACATGTATATATATATTTTTATCTTTTTAAAGAACGCATGTTAATATATGTATGCTGATCCGATTACGATAGTGCGGAATATTGAACAAGATGTTCAAAGTTCGAATCGTAGAAACAAATAGATTTTTTAAATCCCACCTCCCGCAAGTGCCAATATCATAAGAAAGCTTCATTATCATTTGAATAGAGCATAAAACTGCAGGTCCCTTCCATGCCTGCGAAAAAAGAAAAATACTTACAGCACAAATAGCTGCCAGAATTTAGTTCAGAGACCCTTCATAAGCTGTTAGCGCGGAATATGTATTGTAATATTTACAATTTGTATCTCGAACTTATTTCAGATACATTTTTTTGGCAGCGACAGTCAAAATCATCATTGAGCATGAAGTAAAATCATCTGCATACGAGTATATGCAGATTTACTGATACATGAATTACAGAATACAGATCTTGGTGTTGATTCAGACTGTAGAATTCATATGTACATAACAGGAAGTAATGGGTGCTTCGGATTAGCGAGATATTCTGATTAAATGTGGTTCGGATAAGTGACACTTTACTGTATATCAGAATTTCTCTACAGCTGCAACCGTGTTCTACAATTCCTGTATTGACAAATTTTCCTCCAAAACGGTACGAATGGAAGTAAAAAAAAAAGTTTTGCCACCATCTATTACTGTAATAAGAGAACAAAATTGAACTAGCTAAGAGCACTAGCGCCATCGGCAGCTAAGCTAATCACTTAGAAAAAATGCTTAACGGTAGTGCAGAACACAAGAACTAACAACAGGAAATAGTTAACAAAACTCTGACGTAATCCGTTGCTCGTACGAGTACCATATGTTTCTTGGTTTACAGAAGAGCACGGTGTCGAAAAAAAAAAGTTCTTTTGGTAAACACTTAATTACTGGGAGAATACAAGTAAGAATGAAATACATCAATCTAGTTGGATAGAGGTGAAAGAAGTTATATACACTGATATAATTTGGTCATGCTAAAGCGATCTGTAGAGACGAAGAGATGAAGGAAACCATCCTTCACTCCCTATGCACATGTCCGGTCCTGTCCCAAAAAAGACTGCTCCATCCAGGGGCTCCTTTTTTTATGACCTCGGCGAACTGGCATCATCATTTGTCATGCGCATCCTTCGCTTTACTAAAAGCTCCGTTTCGTTTAATTAATAATTCAATAATGGGTAGCCACATGGAAACATTCATGGCATCACAATGGACCTCTACTGGTCTATGTATGTCTGTACTCTCGTACAGACAGCCACACTGACCTTAATTAACCTAAGCAAGAAAGTTTCCTCCTTGACCAAATGTTCGCATTACGACATATCTATAATAGGAGAAGAACTTCAGATCGATGATCACCAGCTGTTTCTTGATTTAAAGGCAGATGACGGATAGAGACGAGGTATGCAAAGCCACGGCCAGTATTAGGATCCCCGCCTATCAAGGATGATAATGGAAAATGCACACTGTTCCATTAAGGTCGATAACAACACCAAAGCACCTTTTTTTAAGTGCGGGTGAAGTGATAGGAGGTAGCTGTAAGACCCATTGAAGCACTCCAACCTACAAAGCGATCTTTTGTAATAGCCGCTGAAGGAAGGCATGTTTAAATGGTGTCCTAGTTGAAATCAAGTTCGCGAAGGAAGAGATTATGTTAGATGGGGTGATGATCCCTTTATGAAAAATGTGTTGTCTGCTGCGACCAATGGCGGGACATTCACACATGATGTGCGCAGCAGTTTCAGTGTTCTCAAGACATAGTCTACAAGTGTCGAATTGACTAATGCCAATTTTTTTTAAGGTGATATTTGAGAGACATACAATAACCAGTAAGGAAGAAGTAAAAACTTTGTATTATGTTTGTTCATTGCTAGAATTTCTTTCGTACTTTTACTGGAGAGATCAATAAATCTATTTGTGTGGCTTTGTGAGTATAAGTATGAGAGCTTTTCGCGTTGTTCGCAACGATCTAGCTGCATTTTGATTTGACTTGTAGGTAGCCCGCAAAAAGGTTCCGGACCAATGAATTTCACTTGGTAGCCAGATCTGGCTAGTTCATCAGCAGTTTTATTGCCGGCGATGTCCTTGTAGCCAGGCACCCAAGTGAGTAAGAGGGTGTTGTGTGCAATGAGCTGCTTGAGGGTAATGAGACAGTTCCAAACTAATTTCAACTCAAAGCTCAAGGATTTGAGAAGATTTAGAGCTGCTTGGCTATCTGATAGAATGTTTATGTGTGATCTTCGGAGGCCTCTTCTGATGCATTCTCTGCCACATAGATCTATAGCATAGACCTCTTCTTGGAAGATAGAAATGTTTTGACCTAATGGTACAGCAGATTTGAAACTGGAACCACGGCATCCACACCGATTAAAATTTTTTAACCATCGGTGTACCAATTGATTTGTTGATCGATTTGGGATGTTGATTTTGACGGGATGATTCAGGTTTATTTTTCTGGGCATGAAATCAGATGCACATATTGCTGACGAAGTTAACAGAATCTTCATATACCTTGCTAAACCAGAGTCCTTCACATTACAAAATAGATGAAGCTTCAGAGCGCTGGCGGCAGCAGTCTTCTTAACTTTTATGTATAAAGGTGGGAAATGCAATAGCCTTTGACGTAATTTTATCTATATGTGGCATCCAGGTGACTTTCTGGTCTAGAGTTAAACCTAGCTATTTGGCTTTACTGGAAAAATGAAATCTAACACCGTTCAGTGTTAGTGTCTGGAGATTTAAATTTCTTCTCCTGGTGAAAGAAATGATGACAGGTTTTGATGGATTAAGTTTTATTCCTTCTGTCTGACACCAAACGTTTATTTTTGATAGGGTATTTTGCATTCTTTCAGTTATAAGGGATTCTTGCTTACTTCTTATTATTATTACTAGGTCGCCTGCATAACCTTGATTTGGATAACCAGCATTATTTAGGTGGTTTACAAGTTGATCAACTAGAATTAACCAAAGAAGAGGAGATAGAACGCCTCCTTGAGGACAACCTTTAGTGCTTTTGATAAAAAGTGAGAATTGACCAAACTGGGCAGAAATAGTTCTGCTAGTGTGTTGTTGGTCGATGCCTACGGCATTGGTTAATAATTTTCTCCATTAACTTTGAGAGCACTGAGATTAGAATAATCGGCCAAAAAGATTTAGGGTCTGAGAGAAATCTGCAGCCGGTTTTGGGAATGAAAACTACATTGACATTTCTCCAGAGAAAGGGAATGTAGTTTAGTTCGAAACTGGCTCTGAAGATCGAGACCAGCGAGTATATGATGGTTTCAATCCCGTGTTGAATTAAACCGAGAAAAATGGCATCCCCACTAGGTACCTTGTAAGGCTTGTCTGTTTGAAGGTGACTTACTGCCATGAATTCGGAGGCACAATCTATTACAAGTCTGTACAACTGCTTGCATACACCGACGATACAGACATTATCGGAAGAACTCAGCGGGCTGTCACCGGTGCGTTTTCAAGCATTGAGGCGGAAGCACCAAAATGGGTTTAGCGATAAACGAGGGCAAAACCAAGTCTATGCTGTCAACAAGAAGGGAAAGCCAACATCGACGAATTGGACAAAACGTCACAGTCGGCAGCTATAACTTCGAGGTAGTAAGGGACTTTGTCTACCTTGGCTCTGCTATAAATTCTACAAACAAGATCAGCGCAGAAATCAATCGAAGAATAACTCTTGCCAATCGCTGTTTTTTTGGGCTTATATGGCAATTCAACAGTAAAGCCCTATCTCGAACAACCAATTGTGACTCTATATAAGACCTTGATCATCCCAGTCCTGCTTTACTTTATTAAAAGAGGATGAAGATATCCTTGGTCGCTTCGAGAGAAAAATTCTTCGTAAGATTTTCGGTCCCGTTTGCGTTGACGGGTTTTGGAGGAGAAGATTCAATCACGAACTATACAAGCTGTACAGCGACATCGACCTAGTCAAAAAACTGCGTATTGGACGTCTGAGATGGCTAGGACATGTAGAGCGAATGGACACCAACGCTCCGGCCCGCAGAGTCTTCGAATCTAACCCCGAGGGACGACGCAGTAGAGGGAATCATCGCCGTAGGTGGCGCGCACAAGTTCAAGGGGACCTCAACCAACTTGGAGTGCGCAACTGGAGGCAATTAGCTAAAGATCGAGCTAAATGGAGAGGCTTGTTGGTTGAGGCCCAGGTTCACCCCGAACTGTAGCGCCACCTAAGTAAGTAAGTAACTGTCATGAATTAGTCGATAGCGGATCAAAAATGGTGAGAATGCCCTTGGGTATTTCGGGATAAAGATTCTTGATTCCGTCTCTATAGAGGGTGAATGGATATGAATTAAAGCACATGTCCATTCCGGACTATACCACCACATTAGTAACCAAGCTGCATACTTATATAACTGTCTGATATGGTATTATATTTTATTTGTATGCAATATACGATATTTTTTTTGCAACGTGCTTATTTCATTCATTCATTCATTTTCAATGGCCCGCTAATCCTTCATGAGGGTCGCGGGGGTAGGATGCTCAGGTGGACTCTCCATCCTTCTCGATCCTCCGCCATTGACTCCAATTCATCAGGGAGAATCCCTAAGCGGCTCCAAGAGAGATGTCGGACTTGATCCAACCATCTATTTCTGGGCCTTCCGCGAAGTCGTCTACCTGATGGTACGGCAACCATGGCGCGTCTTGGAAGCCGGTCTGGGGACATACGCACTACGTGACCAAACCATCGAAGCATAGATCGTTCCGTTCGGAGAAGTAGCTGCTCAACGTTGAGCGCCTCGCGTACTCTGGTGTTGCGCACTCGATCCCTACGAGTTATTCCAACAACACCGCGAAGGAACCTCATTTCGGCAGCTTGTATCCGCGATCTTATTCTTTCGGTCACTACCCAAATTTCATGACCATAGGTGAGAGTTGGAACATACACCAAGTTAAAAACCGATAGCTTAGCTTGAATACTAAGTTCGGCCTTCCTTATAACAGATTGGCCAAGCTCTCTCAAAATTGATCCAGCCTGACCAATTCTACAGGATAACTCGGCATTGCTCCTCCCATCACTCGTGAATAAAACCCCGAGGTACTTAAACTTCTCCACCTGCTTCAGTGGGACTCCACTAACATGCAGAGTGCACTGAATGGGTTTTTTGGAAACGACCATTACTTCCGATTTGTTCACGTTGATCTTCATTCCAGCATCATCACAAACGGCTACAAACCTTTCGAGTGCGCGCTGAAGTTCGGTTTGAGAGGACCCAAGGATGACCAAATCATCCGCAAAGAGCAGATGACTAATCCTTAGGTCTCCCACTTTGAAACATTCTCCGCCACGGCTGCGCTGCAACATCCAATCCATATATACAATGAAGAGGAGAGGTGACAAAACGCACCCCTGGCGGAGTCCAACGCCCACAGTGAAAGGTATTGATTTAATACCGTTTATCCGAACACAGCTTTTACAGTTTGTATATAAAGACTGAATCGCCCTTAACAGGGAACCATCAATCCCATACTCCTGCAGAACACTCCAGAGTTTGCCTCGAGGAACCCTATCATATGCTTTTTCCAAATCCACAAAACAAGTGTAGACAGGTTTGGCATATTCCCAGGCTTTCTCAAGAACCATTCTGAGAGTGAACAACTGGTCGGTTGTGCTTCTACCGGGACGAAAACCGCACTGCTCATCCCCCAAACTGTCCTCAACCACAGCTCTGGAACGCTTTTCTAGCACCTTAGCGAAGACTTTTCCAGGGAGACTTAAAAGAGATATACCCCTGTAGTTGGCGCAATCTCTTTTGTCCCCTTTTTTAAAAAGAGGAACTATCACCCCCATTTGCCAATCAGCAGGTGTTTCACCGCATTCCCAGGCCACTTTAATGACACGCGAGAGCCATTGCACTCCCTCTTTACCTAAAGCCTTGAGCATTTCTGGCCGAATTTCGTCCACACCAGCAGATTTGCCAACTTTTAGCGATTTGATCGCCAAAGTTACTTCCTCTACCGTAGGACTACTTTCCGCCCAACTCTCGACCATAGGTCTGTCATCTTCGGTGCCCTGTTCGGGATTGAGCAATTCTGAAAAGTGCTCGCTCCATCTGCGTAAGATGTCCTCCTCATTGGAAAGAAGTCTACCGTCTTTGGATTTGACTCCTTCAACGATATTCAACTTTTTTCCTCTGAGTCGGCGGACGGTCTGCCAGAACATCTTATTTGCAGATCTGTGGTCACGTTCCAATTTCTCGCCAAACTCCTTCCAAGACTGTTCTTTCGCTGTTTTCACAGCTAATTTGCAAGTTCTTCGCGCCTCAGTGTACCGATTTCGAGAATCGGAGTTCCCCAAGCGAATCCACACCTTAAAGGTTCTCTTCTTCTCTCTGATGGCTTCTTGAACTCCGGGCGTTTTAAACCAAGCAGTTCTTTTCTCACCACCAGCCGCCACACCAAGCCGCTTCACTCCACAAACATCTCCCGCAGAGGCAATAACCGCTGTTGAAAACAGTTGCCATTCTTCCTCTACATTTGATGGAACAGTTGGAATTCGTTCAAACCTCTCAGATATTTGCCGCGCAAATGTCTCCCGTATCTCATCGTCCTGTAACCTCTCCCATCGTATGCGTGTAACCATCCTTGGTTTACGCTTTGGTAGGGGAGGCACTCTCTCGGTAAGATACAATTTGCACAGCACTAAGTGATGATCAGTTGACAGTTCGGCCCCTCTCAATACGCGAACATCACAAACCATTCTCTTCAGACACGATGGTACCACAAAGAAATCGATCAGCGACTTCTGCTGAAGACTCTGACGGTACCACGTGTATTTGTGAATGTCTTTGTGTGGAAAGATGGTGTTCATGATGGATAAGCCATTTTCACAACAAAAATCCAACAACCTCTCTCCGTTCGCGTTTTGATCAGGATCACCGTTCCTCCCAATCACACTCCCCCATGTCATAACATCTACACCCACATGAGCATTGAAGTCACCCATCAGGACAAAAGAATCCATATCTGCAACCTTTTCAAGGGCAACATCAACTTCATCTAAGAAAGCTGCGTACTCTGACAGAAGGTTCGGTGCATACACCTGCACCAATGCCAGAGTTGATCTTTCAAGCTTGAGCTTTAAGATCGCAACTCTCCCTCCTAATGGTATCCACTCCAATACTCTGTCTGTCAACCTGGGACTTGTGAGTATCCCCACTCCCGCCCGAGCAGACATTGAGGGTGCGACTCCTGACAGGAAGAGCTTCCACCCACCCGAAAGGTCCACAGTTTTAGAACCTCTCTGCTTTGTTGAAGAAACGCCAACTATATCTAGTCGACTTTTAACAGCCTCCCCAACAAGCTCAAGATCCTTCCCTGTGAGCGATGAGACGTTCCATGTGCCTATCCTAAGTCGATGCCGTTGTCGAATCTCAGAGAGTCCATCTGTGCCCCTATCGGTGCACAGCGCGTTCACCCCTTGACCCCCGTAATGGTTCGCGAGACCATTGACAGGAAGCTCGTAGCCATTTCGGGTTTGACCCGGCCGGCTGCCGAGCGGGACAAGCCGACCACCAGACGCTCGCATCCTGACACCCTTCAGGCCTGGCTCCAAAGGATGCCCTGGCTTACCAGGCTTGGCAATATCCGAGGCCGGTCGTCTTCGTGTCATCATGGGGTGTGCGCTTTGTTAGCCGTGACTGGGTTGTATGGATGGGAATAACTATTTAAGTTACCCCATCCGCACATCCCAGTCACGTTGCCCGCCCCCCACCACGAGGAGGTCAGCTGCCAGGGGGGCAGCTGTGAAATGTAATTCACATGTAATTCACAGCTTATATGAAATGTAATTTTCTACGAGTACATCGCCAATCGACTAGTACCCAGTTTCATGAAGCCTCGGGAAAAAGATTGCAAAGTGATCCTGGGAGAGGCGATCGTTCAGCAACACCGTCTCCTGCTAACAGACATTTTTATGGAGACACAGTGGAAAAGCAAACAAACAAGGGTCTCTGGGAAAATCAAGTGGTACAATCTGGACAAAGAAAAAGGCGAGGCTTTTGTTTTTTGGTGATGAAAAATTACCTCTCGCACACCATCAACGGAGCTGAGGATGAAGAGTGCAGAGCACAAAATATGTGGGATTCCCTACAGCGAATTTGCTTAAAGAAGGCCAAATCACTGCTAGGAGCTTCAAAAGACCACCACTAACACGCCAAAGAAACATGGTGGTGGAGTGATGTAGCTAAGGAAGTAGGAAATAAGAAAAAAGCGGCTTTCAAAGCTTGGTCGAAGTGCCCCAGAGGGACAGAGACACAGAGAAGAAAAAGCTTGCCTCGAAGTGGAATACAGAAAGCGATAAAGTGCGCCCAGCTTCAAGCAGTGTACGGAGGGCCTGTATCGGGAGATTATGGAAATATCTTAACCGGTTGCTGATACAAACCAGGCTATCCAGGAGCTGCGACGAAACAAAATGAACAAGAGCGCAACCATCTTTAAAAGAGCTGCCCGTAAAAGGAGGAATGATCAGGCGATTCGTTCGACAAAGTTCATTAACAATGCTCATCGCCAGCTTCTTGTGGATGACGACAAAATTCTGTAGAGGTGGCGGCAGTATTGTGAAAGACTTTTGAATGAACTGTTTCCCCGGCTATACTTTCCAAGAGCCACCCCTAACTGTGAAGAAATACTCCCCATTACAGCCGAAGAAGTTAGTGAGGCGTTTAAATTCTCAAAAGAAAAATTTAAAGCGGTTGGGCCAGACGAGATGTCATCTGAGCTCTGGAAAAAGACGAGAGACATCGGGTACAGATGGCTCAGAATTATCATCTCCAAACTTATGAGAGGTGATCCAATGCCGAATCAATGGAGGGAAAGTTACCTTCTCCCTGTGTAAAAAGGGAAGGTTGATACGCGAAACTGTGAGAACTACCATTCGATTAAGCTGATGTCACACACCATGAAGATCGTTGAGCGAGTATTAGGTGGCCGACTGCGAAAAATAATACAGTTATCTGATGATTAGTGCGGGTTTGTCGCGAGTAAATCAACCACAGATACAATCCAAAATGTAAGGATCATAGTGGAAAACCATCGTGAGGATTTGCATATTGTATTGGTTGACTTTAAAAAGGCATTCAACAGACAACCACAAGATCTGATATGGGTGGCGAAGGAGCAAAGACAAGAGTAAGATGCCCCGCTTGAGTAACCGAAGAGCTCCCGATCAAAGTCGGGGTGCACCAGGGAAGCGTGTTAAGTCCTTTGCTCTTTATTGCAGCCCTTAAATGTCTGCTTGAAGGTAAAGTGACGGAATTCAAGGTAAATCAATTATTCCTTACTGACGATGGAACCATCATAAGTGAGGATCCTACGTCCTTGCAACGAGCACTTGATGCGTGGGTGGACATTTGGGAGGGAAATTGGTATCGCATTAGTTCGGAAAAGACAGAGTATTTGCGCTGCCCGTTCTCTGATCCACTCAGGCCTATTCCAGACATTTATTTGAATAGACCAATGCTTCCCAAGTGCGAAAAGTTCAAATATCTAGGATCTGTGATCAATAGTGAAACAACCTGTGCTTATGACATCAATCATTTCGTAAGCGTAGGCTGGATGAAGTGGCAGGAAAACTCCGCTATCATCTGTGACCGAAAAATGCCTGCTAAATTGAAAAAAAGGCTCTACACCGCAGCTGTGCGTCCAGCGCTCACATCCAGTTCACAATATTGGACAATGTAAAGAAAGTGTGAGAGTAAATTAACGGCAAATGAGATAGAAATGCTTCGCACGGCAGTAAGAAAGACAAAGCTTGATCGAGTAAGAAGTTCGAAGATTCGTGGAAGCCTTCACGTTAAAGAAATCGTCTCACGAAAAATAGAGCGCGACCGGCTCAACTGGTATTGTCACGTTCAAAGAAGAGATCATTTGAACCCTGTTAAAAAAAAAAAAACAATATAATATATATAAACGCTTGGATCACACAAATGCCACGACACCAGCATTTGGTTTGCCACAATGGCTTGCATTGCGTTGCATTGCAAAAAAAGATTCGACCCAAAATCGGGATGTGGGCGCCGTGGCGTAAGTGGTTAGTGTGTCGGATCACTACGCATGAGGTTCCAAGTTCGAATCCCAGAAAATACCAAAAAGTTTTTTCACGGTCCCACCTCTCGCGAGCGTCTGACAAACATCCGAGAGTATTGTTGTCACGAAAAAGCTTCTCAAATCGCCGTTCGGATTCGGCATTAAACTGTAGGTCCCTTCCATTCGTGTGAAAAATATAACGCACACAACATGAGTGGTTGCGAGAACCTAGGCCCTGGCACTTTAAAGAGCTGTTGCGCCAAATATTTGTATTTGTATATTTGACGATATTTTCTGAGGTCAAACAGGCAAACCCCACAGTCGGATCAGTAGAAATGCAGTGAAGTGGGTTGGTTATGATCCCTTGTTTTTAGATCGTAACGTCGCCGAAATAGGATAGCATTCTGTGGTAATCTCCTGCAGTTGTAAATTTCAAAAATACCATCAAATCGTTCGTAGTAACCTCCCACAATTGGAAGTGCTATATAAGCCACCAGCTCATATTATGTACTTCGAAGATATTCTCCCACGAAGTGTCTGTTCCTATAAACTTGTTGTAAGCAAAATGCAAACCTAATTATTAATAATCTAAAGTAATCTACTCTTGAACTGAGCTGTACTCACGGAAATTTCATTTTTATGGTGAACTCTGGCATAATATGGCACAAACACATATCCAACATTGCAAAATCAGTACCCATAAAACTGAGCCATTTATTTAGAGCAGAGATACTCGTACTTCACATAGGCACAGCTTTTGTTCTTATGCAAAACACAAGTTTGACCAGGACTTGGAATTCTTCGAAGACTAGTAGCAGACCTATGCCTATACTACAAATACTACAATGGAAGATGCTTCAAAAAAAACTTCCATGAACAATCCCTATTTTGAGCTCGGTTCCACAACATTCTCTAATTTTATTCGACAGCATCCAGGCAAGCAGTTGGCCTAATAGAAGACCCCATGCTAACAGCGAATCTCCAACCATTGACTCCTCGAAGGCGAGTAGCAGACCTATGCCTTTTCCACGGATACTACCACCACAAATGCTCCGAAGAACTTCAAAAAAGAATCCCTGAAAATACAGCAATTTAACGTGAACCAGAGAGACTGAAAGAGCGCACTATTTACATGTTCATCTGGAAACCTCACGAGCATCTCTCTGGTGGCAATGGTGCTGTTCAAGCCCTAGCGGGGAACAACAATCATTAGCCACCCGAGTATAAAAAGGAAAAAAGTATCATCGAAGTTTTTCCAACCACTGCACCAACGAGCTCTCACGACGATCGGTCCTACGTACCGGAGCAACTTGAGGGCAATACCTCGACCAAGGATTGTCAACCTCAGCTACACAGCTGCTGCAACAACAACAACGAGCATCTCTTTACCAAAATTCTTATAATTACACAGTGAGCGAACTTAGGAACCCACTCCCAGGAAACATATTTCCAGAACAAAATAATATTATAAAAGAATTTTTTTTGCAAAAACGGCATTACATGGCTTTGTTGCCCAAATGCCTTCCTACTTAAGAGTTTGTAAATTTATTTTATAAGCTTCTTTGTAAATAAATAAATAAATATTTCCAGAACATTACAATCTCCAGTTATTCAAGAGCAGAATCAACAATCATCTGCAGACATTTCAGGGCGCTGTTTCAGCGTTATAAGTTCGCCTTCATTGCAAAATACAGAGTAGCGCTCGGATTGTTTAAGATAGCTTATTCAGTTGGAAAGCGGGGAAAAAGAGTGTATTGTAGTAACCAATAATTCGAAGGCGGTCATTTATCGTAAAAAATGTGCAAACAAAATTCGACTCATTTCGCTATCGACAGACGATAATAACAGTGATAGTGATAGAGTGATACATAAACTCCACGAAATTAATATAGAGGCATAAATGGCTCACTGACAATTGCAGTGATATTTCACGTTACAACACCTCTGAAAAAAAAAACTATGTTTTTCTTAACAGTGTTTATCGAAGCAATGATGGGCATGTTATTCACTTTTAGATCAGTTAATGTGTTGTCAAACTGCGTGGTTGTTTCTTAAGATCCACAGAAAAAATCTAGGTTCCGCAGCGAAATGAACATAGATGCAGCAGTTATTTTAAAGAGGATCAATAGTATAGTAAGAAGTTTACTATTTTTTTCTTTGTGAATTTAGATTTGTTAGGTGAATAACTTTTCCAGTTTGAAGCAAAGTCGCCTTACGGAGAAGGAAAAATAAAAATATATATTTTACAAAGAAAGTGTAAGCCACTCAAATCGAAAAATTACTGAAAAATTGACCAAATTTCCAAGCATGTTTGATCATTTCATATATTTAGGACAACAGTATGGGCAAACAAGGCGAAAGATGCTCCAAAAAAGGTGACAAATCGGCAAAAAAATTAAATTGTTGAGGAAGCACGAAAAAACAAGCTCTTTGGTTCGCAAATTAAAAAGAAGTTGGATATCAACATTGAAGTACCTCGTGTCCAACAAATATTGCAATCGACACCAACGATGGTTTCTATGGACAATCGACTTCAATTTGCCAAGAACCACACGTCCTGGACTACTGAATGGAGAAAGATATCTTCAGTGATGAAAAAAGTTTAATTTGGACGGGTCAGATGGTTATCATTGTTATTGGCTTGATTTACGAGGCAAACATGAAATTCAGAATGAGTCGCAATTTTAGAAGAGATAATGTTATGAATTGGAGTGCCTTTGGGTATGGTGGAAGTATACCTATTCTTTCAACTAAGGTACAGTGGGGTCAGAGCTACAGCGTACGCGGATGACGCCGTGCTGCTTGCAATAGGTAAATTCCTGCCTACCCTTAGCGAACAACTTGACGGAGCCCTAAATATTCTTAGCATATGGGCCAGGAGCTGCGGTCTAAAGGTTAATCCCCAAAAAACCGAACTCGTACTTTTTACGAATAAGAGGAAAATACCGGAGTTTAATACACCTTCTGTTGATGGTATCCCACTCAGATTGTCCGATAGCGCAAAATACCTGGGCCTTGTACTTGACAAAAAGTTCAATTGGAGATTAAATATAGAGGAAAGAATTAAGAAAGCAACAATAGCCATAGCTTGAACAATAGTTCAAGAAGCCATCAGAGAGAAGAAGAGAGCCTTTAAGGTGTGGATTCACTTGGGGAACTCCGATTCTCGAAATCGGTACACTGAGGCGCGAAGAACTTGCAAATTAGCTGTGAAAACAGCGAAAGAACAGTCTTGGAAGGAGTTTGGCGAGAAATTGGAACGCGACCACAGATCTGCAAATAAGATGTTCTGGCAGACCGTCCGCCGACTCAGAGGAAAAAAGTTGAATATCGTTGAAGGAGTCAAATCCAAAGACGGTAGACTTCTTTCCAATGAGGAGGACATCTTACGCAGATGGAGCGAGCACTTTTCAGAATTGCTCAATCCCGAACAGGGCACCGAAGATGACAGACCTATGGTCGAGAGTTTGGCGATCAAAGCGCTAAAAGTTGGCAAATCTGCTGGTGTGGACGAAATTCGGCCAGAAATGCTCAAGGCTTTAGGTAAAGAGGGAGTTCAATGGCTCTCGCGTGTTATTAAAGTGGCCTGGGAATGCGGTGAAACACCTGGTGATTGGCAAATGGGGGTGATAGTTCCCCTTTTTAAAAAAGGGGACAAAAGAGATTGCGCCAACTATAGGGGTATATCTCTTTTAAGTCTCCCTGGAAAAGTCTTCGCTAGGTGCTAGAAAAGCGTTCCAGAGCTGTGGTTGAGGACAGTTTGGGGGATGAGCAGTGCGGTTTTCGTCCCGGTAGAAGCACAACCGACCAGTTGTTCACTCTCAGAATGGTTCTTGAGAAGGCCTGGGAATATGCCAAACCTGTCTACACTTGTTTTGTGGATTTGGAAAAAGCATGTGATAGGGTTCCTCGAGGCAAACTCTGGAGTGTTCTGCAGGAGTATGGGATTGCTGGTTGCCTGTTAAGGGCGATTCAGTCTTTATATACAAACTGTAGAAGCTGTGTTCGGATAAACAGTGCTAAATCAATACCTTTCACTGCGGGCGTTGGACTCTGCCAGGGGTGCGTTTTGTCACATCTCCTCTTCATTGTATATATGGATTGGATGTTACAGCGCAGCCGTGGCGGGGAATGTTTCAAAGTGGGAGACCTAAGGATTAGTCATCTGCTCTTTGCGGATGATTTGGTCATCCTTGGGTCCTCTCAAACCGAACTTCAGCGCGCACTCGAAAGGTTTGTAGCCGTTTGTGATGATGCTGGAATGAAGATCAACGTGAACAAATCGGATGTAATGGTCGTTTCCAAAAAACCCATTCAGTGCACTCTGCATGTTAGTGGAGTCCCACTGAAGCAGGTGGATAAGTTTAACTACCTCGGGGTCTTATTCACGAGTGATGGGAGGAGCAATGCCGAGTTATCCTGTAGAATTGGTCAGGCTGGATCAATTTTGAGAGAGCTTGGCCAATCTGTTATAAGGAAGGCCGAACTTAGTGTTCAAGCTAAGCTATCGGTTTTTAACTCTGTGTATGTTCCAACTCTCATCTATGGTCATGAAATTTGGGTAGTGACCGAAAGAACAAGATCGCGGATACAAGCTGCCGAAATGAGGTTCCTTCGCGGTGTTGTTGGAATAACTCGTAAGGATCGAGTGCGCAACACCAGAGTACGCGAGGCGCTCAACGTTGAGCAGCTACTTCTCCGAACGGAACGATCTATGCTTCGTATGCCCCCAGACCGGCTTCCAAGACGCGCCATGGTTGCCGCGCCATCAGGGAGGCGACTTCGCGGAAGGCCTAGAAATAGATTGTTGGATCAAGTCCGACATCTCTCCTGGAGCCGCTTAGGGATTCCCCCTGATGAATTGGAGTCAATGGCGGAGGATCGAGAAGGATGGAGAGTCCACCTGAGCATCCTACCCCCGCGACCCTCATGAAGGATTAGCGGGCCATTGAAAATGAATGAATGAATGAATGAATGAATGAACAATAGCCTTTTACTCATGTAGTAGAATTTTTGGTAGAACCTGGGGACCCTCCCCCAAAATCATACTATGGATGTATACGGCTATAGTTAGACCCATAATGACTTACGGCAATCTAGTATAGTGGCCAGCTGTCAACAAATCCACAAACTTAAAGGCGATCACCAAAGTTCAAAGACTAGCGTGCATTGGCATCACCAGTGCAATGAGGACAACCCCAACCGCAGGACTCGAGGCTATCCTCAACCTGCTACCGCTAGACATCTTTATACGAACATCAGCAGCCATTAATGCTATGAGAATAAGTCAGTCAGCGAACTGGAAACCAAGCAGAACAGGTCACTCCTACTCGATTACTTTGGCCTCATGCCCGTAACGGATTACATGACGCCATATTTAGACTTTACAAGGCCTTTCTCTACCGCCTACCCTAGCAGGGAAGATTGGAAAAGCGGTCATATATGTACCTAATGCCGAATCTATAACCATCTACACAGATGGTTCAAAAATGAGCACTGGTGTAGGATCAGGTATCTTCTCCGACCCTCTAGGTGTATCAAAATCCATACGACTTTCAGACCACAGCAGTGTTTTCCAAGCAGAGGTCTTAGCAGTGGCAACAGCCGCCCGTGAGTCTGCGGTAAGGGCAATACCGCCAGAAGGTATCACCATCTTTATCGACAGCCAGGCAGCTATAAAAGCGATTACTTCTATAGAAATTAAATCGAAGCTTGTGAAATGTTGTCGAGAAGAGCTCAGGGTTCTTGGAACACAGCACAAGGTATCGCTCTGTTGCGTCCCTGGATACGAGGGTATCCCAGGCAATGAGAAAGCCGACGAGCTGGCGAGAATCGGCTCAGCAGCCCCAACACAACAAGTTGACCCCCCTGTGTGTATCTCGCCTTGCACACTCAAGCTCGCTGCAGGGAATAAAGCCACTGAGGAGGCGAACACAAGATGGAACTCCATGGAAACTTGCGCCATCACTAGGAAGCTATGGCCATCTTTCGACAAAGCAAAGACTGAGAGAATCATCCGTAAAGATAGGAAATCCCTTTCGACCCTCGTGGGCATCATCACGGGGCACAACACTCTGCGGTACCACTTGAAGAAACTACGCCTGGCGGAGGAGGAACTCTGCAGAGGCTAGTGACGAGGAAGTTTTTGAGGACACAACCCTTCCTGTGCCACTGTCTCGAGTCTTCAACAATCCAGGAAAAAGTTCCTTGGTAAATATTTCTTCCAGGATCTCGAGGAACTCTCCGGCGTTTCAACAGAAAAGATGTTGAACTTCATCAAATCATCAGGGTGGTTTGTATGCAGAAATGAAGTAAGTGACTGAGTTAGTAGTTTTTAGTTTCATTGGGTAAGGGATTACTTTCTCCCCCATGGGTACCACAATGGGTCAACGCTGACCTGAGTGTAGCAGAGAGCGTCCCTCCCTGCCAGCCCACATACCTAACCTAACCATACCTATTCTTTACATTCCACCAAAAATGAATTCGCAAACATGTTTGGATGCTAGAATATGCCTTTGATGAATTTGCGGATAGCAGGCGCCATGGGCCCTGGATTCATTTTCCAGCATGATAATGCCGCTGTTCATTCAGACAAAGTTTTTAAAGAGTACCTCCGTTTGACAATTGCACCTGTTTTAAAATAATAGTCGAACATTTATGTGGACGAATGACACAAAAAGTATATGAAAATGGAAGGAGGTACAACACTGTGAACAATCTTAAACAATCCATCCAAAATGTTTGGAAGAACTTGGAAATGGATTATCTTCAAAACCTCATAAATTCCATGCCAAGTAGAATATTTAAAGTCATACGTAATGAAGGAGGAAATACATATTCACCCTGATTGTCATTGGCGTTTGTCGTTTTATCCATAACTGCGACTTGCTGACCGTTAAACATTACTAAGCAATTTATTTGTCGTGTAGAATACTATTACAACTCTTTCACAGTGAAAAAGTTATGAAAATGAATTCGTGCTACTTCTGAAGAATAAAACGACAATCGTCGAAAAGCGGCAAACGCCAGCGACAATCAGGGTGATTATTAAAATTATTGAAATACGTTAAATAAATGCGCTGCCGCTATCTTAATTTCGCAGTGATTTAGCAATGTTTTGTTTCATAACATTTTACTCTGTATTGTATACATTCTCCTGTTCTTCTTTGGTCTTCTTATTAGCGGTTTAGAAATGCCGTGTACCACAATTGTTTATTCACCCTTTCTTGGCTAAATTATTTTGAAAAACCTGATGCCTCTATATTAATTTCGTGGAGTGTAGGACTTATCACCAACACCGGCAACTTCATGGGCGAGCTTCAACTATGAGTCAATCACTGCAGGCCCATCTGAGGCCGGACTAAGATACCAGTTCCAACCTCAACAATCAATCTATATCTGTACAACTTTAATATACTTAGATGATAACACAAGCTAGGTACATAAACTTTGAAACTATAAAGTGTTTTAAAATTGCTAAAAAAAAAATATGTACCCATATGAAACAGAAGCTTTTTTTTAAAGAACATATACCATGGAAACTATATTGTTTATTCGAATTATACTTCTAAATTAGTACGCAAAGGAAAGTTAAGAAATAAAACTCAAAAAGTTATAATTCTAATAGAAAAAGCCCTAGTCTCCATACCTACGCAAAATGAATCAAAACTTATCAGTGTGTTAATTTGTGTTACAATATTGGTGTATATTTCTTTACCTTTATTGAGAGGCAGCTATATATTTGTCCAATAATATCAGATGATGAATCACCATCTTCATTTCTTTCAACGGTAAAAGCACTATTGCTTTTGACATCACCACTGCTGTCTCTCAGAGCTGTTGTTCGTTCCATAATTAATCCCTGTTCATTTTCCGCTTTCAAGTTGATATCAGTTGGCTCTAATTTAATTCTTACTTTTGCACTAGTTGTCGGCGATGGTGTACGACAATTCACCACCATTGCTGCTGCCAATGATGATGAGGGTGTCGCAACAGATGATGTAGACATCGGCAGGTTATCGTTGCTGCAAAATTCTTCATTTCTTCGGTGACACGGTCTAACACAATCTCGTCCACCATTTATTGTATTCTTATTTGCATTTTTGTTATCGGCGGCTTCAATTACCGATACTGATTTTGGTTGTTGTTGTTGTGGTGCTGTTGTTGTTGTTGTTGTGGTTGCAGGTATCTGTGGTATAGACGATAACGATGATGATGATGATGATGATGTTGCAGGCTCGGTTGAGATTTCTTGTGATGCATTGGGAAAACCATTTCCAATAGCAGCTAACTTATCATTTTGAACATGACGAAAATATTGTTGTTGCCTCTGGTTGAATTGATGTTGTAGATGATGATGTTGAGGTGTGAATACGTTTGCATTGTTATTAAGGCATGAATCGAAAATGCTTAGCTTTTCAACATCATAGTCATTGACCAGACTGAGGCACAACCGACAAACTTGATAGAACTTTGGTGGTACATTACACATAATTATTTAGTTTGTTTTGATCTTATTGGTGGTGTTTTTTTTTTTTTTTTTTTTTATTATTAAGAATTTGTATACTTTTTTTTAAATAATTTTTTTTTTATGGATTTTTTTTTTTTTTTTTTTGAAAAATAACAAACAAAAAGGAATATGAATTATGAATAAATAATAAAAATGCGATAATATGTATACAAAACAACAACAATTAGAGAAAAAAAAAAGTAATATCGTTCAAGTACACACAAATAAGTAAGACTGAGCACTGTATTGTTTAGGAGAGCAGGGTACTGGTGATATATTATTATAAATTATACACGAATGAATTAGATTCCTTTAAGTAAGTAAACTTTTAAGCACCGAAATTATGCTGACGACAATACAGAGCGGAAAAACGACAACCGAAAACAAAAGCATAGTTTTTATTTATTTTTTTTTTCATTTAATCTGTACTTAGTACACAAAGGAGGACGGCACATCACATACACAAATAATAATATGTATCAAAAATCTATTCCAGTTTCTCAAATATGTTTTGTATGAAACATTTTTCGATATTTCTGTGAAACAAAAAAATTACATTAATCAGATTTCCAATGGGCTAGAAATATAGGTACCATTGTAAAACAAAGCAATCATTTTTATACACCTATACATATGTATGTATGTGTGCATGATAATATCTCGCTATCATATACATCAATCACATACATAAGAATGGAGTACGAGTGCGAGGCGAGTGCTTCAAGGCAGCAAATTAGCTAGCAGCCAACGAAACGACTAAAGACGACGACGACGACGACGATGACAACGATGGATTAGGGGCGACATGTCAGAATAATATTTAGTTTCCATCTTCTTGTATGGTTACAATAATATCTTTAATCATCATGTTCATCAAATAACAAAACATTAAGAGCAAGTCGAGAGTAACCAGCAGAACAAAAGAACGCACTCGCCCGTCGTTTGGGGGAAACTCTAAACAAAACAGTGTACCCCACACAGCACAAGAAATAACTACAATTATGTGTCGTATATTTTCTCAGGTAGTAGTACATTTCACTTGAACTTACATTTCACCTGTACTTTTTTTTTTTTTTACTTTTTTTAACAATTTGATCACATTTCGTCGGTTCGTCTATTGGAATCGGATTCTAATTGGACAATCGATTTCGCTTTAGCCTCTTCTCATCGCCAATAGTAGTACAAAATTTTATGTGAAATATCTACTTTGCCCAAAAAATAATGCGAGAGCAATGCTGCTGCTGCTGCCACAGCCGATTTTTAAGACACACAACATACGAAACGAAATGAAGAAAAAAATATATACAAATGGTGTGTAGGCGTATAAAACGACACAGAGTGAGAGAAAATTCTTCTTTTTTTGATGCGATTGCAAGAGTATTTACTTGTTGTAAGCAAAAAACACGGAAGGTGATTCGTAATTCTTGCACAATCATATTCCTTTTACTTTTGCATGAATATACATATATTTTTTAAATGAATTATCAACAATGGGAACATTTGGAATTCTTGTTGTTTTATTTTTGTCACGACTTAGCCTAAACCGCTCATATCACCAAAACTCTTCGCTTACTTTCAACGCAACTTCATTTAATTGCAGCAGAAAATATGACTCAAAGAACAGAAAGACAAGAAAAAAAAAAGTTCGGTATGACAGTATTCGGATTTCGTAGGTGGAACTTTTTTTTTTTTTGTTTTTCTTTTGATTTTGATTCATGGCAACGTTCATTGGTAGAGCAAATAGGTGTGAAGACAAGGCAAATTAGTGCAGCGTTCTTTTTTTCGATCAAAATTTCCTCGACCCTCTAGAGGCGTTTTCTTTCATTGAACTGAGCAAAACGCTAAGCAAAGCTAGCATTCGTTGAGTGTGTTCTGAACTCTATGATTTATTTATGGAAGAGTTTGAGCACTCAGCACAAGCTGTCAAACGGCTTACCGGTAGAACACAATGGTGTCGTTGTCATAGTCGTAGTTGCTGTCACTTAACTTTGCGCACACTTTTTAGCCTTGTCGTACGACAAATAATAAAAATTGTTCAACTTTATACGACTACGACCACGACAGGGACTATTGTATTCAATTCATTTGTGTGTATTTCAGCTTTTGACAGGAGGTACGAATGCGACTACGACTCCGACGACGACACCATTGTGTTTTACCAGCAATATATTGGGCTAGATTTTACTCTACTGAAAATACAAAAAATCGCAATTTTTTTTGTATTGACGATTGAAGGCAAAGCTGTAGTGGCGACATTTGGAAGTAAGCTAGTAGGCACGATTACGATATTCGTGGCGCTACGATTTTTTCATGTTTTCTAATAGACTTCGACTCACTGAACAAAAAATAATAAGTAGCATTTTGGAAATCTCGCTAAGTTTTGGAGATATCGAACTTTGAAAATTGACTTTTGACAACCGATATTTCAATAGAAACTACCTTCGGTGTTGCCAACAGTGGGTAATTGTAGCGCTTTGCGCGATTCATTTATTTAAACTCCGCTTTTCGGCGGGGTTTAGCCGCTTACGCGACTTCGTCGCTCCGCTAAAGGTATGTCAACAACTGTCAGGCAGCCGCCTGGGGCTAAGTCTAAGTATTATACAATATGTTACTTACTTACTTACTTAGATGGCGCTACAGTCCGGGGTGGACCTGGGCCTCAACCAACAAACCTCTCCAGCCAGCACGGTTACGAGCCAGCTGCCTTCAGTTGCGCACGCCAAGTTGGTTGAGGTCCCCCTCCACTTGTTTGCGCCACCTACCGCGAGGTCGTCCTCTACTGCGCCGTCCATCCGGGGTGGATTCGAAAACTTTCTTTGCGGGAACGTTGGGCTCCATCCGCTATAAATGACACAGCCATCTTAGTCGCTGTATGTGAACTCTTCTGGCTAAGTCGATGTCTTTGTACAGGCCGTATAGTTCGGCATTGTACCTTCTCCTCCACTCACCGTCTATGCAGGCGGGACCAAAGATCGCTCGAAGAACTTTTCTCTCGAAATAACCAAGGGCATCCTCATCCGGTTTTGTCAAAGCCCATGCCTCTGCGCCATACAGCAGGACTGGGATGATTAATGTCTTATAAAGAGTTACCTTAGTAGTTCGAAATAGGGCTTTGTTACTCAATTGCCGTTTTAGCCCATAGAAACAACGATTGGCAAGATTCTCCGTGTGATCTCTCCACTGATGTCATTTGCGGAGCTGACCATAGAGCCTAGGTAGACCAAATCCTTTACTACCTAAAAATTGTATCTGTCTATTGTGGCGTTCTGTCCAAGACGCCGATGTTGGGTGTCCTTTTTTGTAGACAGCATATATTTTGTTTTGCCTTCATTGACCGCTAGCCCCATCTGTGCCGCCTCGTTCTCAATACTCGTAAAAGCCCCATTAACTGCCCGCTGAGTTCTTCCGATTATGTCAATGTCATCGGCATAAGCGAGTAGTTGTACAGACTTGAAGAAGATTGTACCTCCGGGGTTGGCTTGTGAGTTTCGTACAATTCTCTCAAGTATTATGTTAAAGAGATCGCATGATAGCGCGTCGCCTTGTCTAAGACCTTTCCTGACATCGATCTGTTCGGTGATGTTCTTACCGACTTTGATGGAGCAGCGAGAGTTCTCCATCGTCATTCTGCACAAACGGACGAGCTTGGCAGGAATGCCAAGACTAGACCTGGCTCTGTTTAACTCGTCTCTATACACGCTATCATAGACAACTTTGAAATCGATGAAGAGGTGGTGCTTATCGATTTTGTATTCATGGGTTTTTTCCAAGATCTGCCGTAGTGTGAATATTTGGTCAATGGTGGACTTTCCCGGCCTGAAACCGCACTGATAAGGACCTATCAGGTTGTTGACGATCAGTTTTAGGCGTTCACATAATATGGCAGACAGGATCTTATATGCGATATTTAGGAGACTTATACCTCTGTAGTTGGCGCAGTTCAGAGGGTCTCCTTTCTTCAGGATCGGGCAAAGGATGCTGAGGTTCCATTCATCGGGCATACTTTCGTCCGACCAGATTTTACAGATGAGCTGGTGCATGCAACTTACCAACTCATCTCCTCCTGCCTTGAAAAGTTCAGCGGCAAGGCCGTCGGCTCCAGCAGCTTTGTTGGATTTGAGTTTAGATATCGCTATACTCACTTCATTCTGATCGGGTTGACGGGAATCTTGACTGCCATCGTCACTGTTGAATGGCTCATTCTGCCTGATAGCGGAATATTGATCATCGTCGCCGTTTAACAGTCTGCAGAAGTGTTCCTTCCATGTTCTCAGGACCGACCGCGATTCTACTACTATGTTACCATTTTCGTCCCTGCAGGCTTCTGTTCTGGCTTTGAAACCCTGGCATGTTCTTTTTACCCTTTAATAAAATTTTCGAACATTATTCTGCATTCGTGCAATAAAGTCTCTCAATCTCCTCGATCTAGCGCTTCTCATGCTCTTTTTTCTTCTTTCTGAGAAGTCGATGTTTCTCTTTTCTCCTACGCGCGTAGAGCTCGTAAGCAGCTCTAGTCCTTCTATGCAGCGCCGCTTTGTATTGTAGTATTATATGTTATCCCCTGTTTTTTAACAGGTATCTATAAGAAAATATCGTCAATAATTGGCAGCGTTGAAATTCGTTTTTTAGGTACTTCATACCCAAAATGCACCGCAGCTATTGGAATATCGGTTGTCAAAAGTAAATTTCAAAGTTCAATATCTCGAAAACTAAGCGAGATATAAAAAAATGTTAATTGTTATTTTTTGTTCAGTGCGTCGAAATCTATTAGAAAACATAAAAAAATCGTGGGGTCACGGATATCGTGATGTCCCCAGTTGATACCATTGAATTTGACAGTTCAGGCACAATTGTATAGAAAACGCATAAGCACAGAACGGTTTCTATAATCGTTTAGCGAAAAAACAAAGATAGAAGTACGGAAATAATGTTTAAACAAATCACACTATCTTTTGCGAACATATTCAGAACCTTTTTAACGTATAAAGTGAGTGATTATTATGAAAGTGATTTGGCTCATTGTGACCGTTATTTTGTTTTCAGATTATCGAAGGCGAACGAGGCATATGTAATAAATCAATGTAAGAAGAAATGGTATTACAATCACATGTATCAATCAATATTGGACCGAAAAAACATGTCCAATGGTGCTCCTACACTGGGCCCTAGAAGTCTGGTCTGGTACACCGACGGTTCGAAGATGGATTCTGGAGTTGGAGCTGGGGTTTTTGGACCCAACACAAAGATTTCGGTACCTATGGGTACAACTCCCACTGTGTTTCAGGCTGAAATCCATGCCATTGAGATTTGCGCCAGTCACAATCTCCGCAAGGGGATCAAAGCCGCTAGAATACATATCTTCTCAGATAACCAAGCAGCCCTTATGGCACTGTCGTCCAACCAAATGGACTCCAGAACCGTGAAATACTGCTACGATGTATTACAAGACCTTGACAAATACAACAGAGAAAAACTCGGTTGGGTACCTGGAGACCAAGGGATTGTGGGCAACAAATCTGCAGATGAGCTTGCTAAAGCTGGCTCAGTATCTGTGTTCATAGGTCCTGAAATTTATTGCGGCGTCAGCTACAACGCTGATTAACGAATGGGAAAACAAACTTCGTCTAGACTACTGGACTAGTGGGCCAGGTCTAAGACAATCCAAACGATCAATCAGGCCTTACTCCTATAAGGAAATCCTTAACTTAAATAGGGAAAGCATTAAGAAGCTTGTGAGCTTTCTTATTGGCCATTGCGGCTTGAAATACGACCTTAACAAGATTAGCCTGCGCCAAGAGAAGGACTGTCGGTTCTGTTTAGAGGAGGATGAAACTTCCGAACACATTCTTTGTGAATGCCCGGCACTACACTGGTTTAGGAAACGTATTCTCCACAAGGAGATACTTACTTCAGTGGAACTGAAATGCTCCGCTATTAAAAACATACTCACTTTCATAAGGAAGGTAATACGTCTGATAGATTGACTCCAACCCTCCGATACAATAGATCTTTCAGCTCGCAGTGTCGTCGCCACGCGGGCATGGGTTGTACAAGAGGAAAAAAAAAACATGTATCAATGTTATTGTATCACATCCCGAAAGAATATCGCGACTGTAACTGCCTGAACACAGTGGTGAACCTGCAGCTATAGAACGCAGCGCTGTTAAAGTTTAAATGTACGTTAAGAGGTGAACAGAATAGTGCACCTGCGTCTGAGTCTGAAGCTGTCAAAATATTAAATGTATGGTAGGTCGTAAGCAGCAACACAATGTGCGTCTGCCCCTGGGTCGTGCATCGTGAATTTGAATTCTGTTCAACTTCAAGCAGCGATGCGAATTTGACGTTTATGTTTTTGTACACAAAAGCTATTGTCTGCGAAAAATGGAAGTCGAAAAATTTGTGGAGATTGTACTCGAAAATGAAATTCTTTGGAATTTATCGCACCCACAGTACAAAAATCGAGAAAAAGATATTGGGAAATTGGACGGATATATCCCAGCAATTTGGACTAGTAAGTATTTGCAAATTTTGTTTGCATTCCATTTGTGAACATTTCTTTAAATTGTTACAGTAGAAGACTGCAAAAAAAAAGACAACTTTGAGAGATCGATATAGCCCGGAGTTGTCAAACCGGAAGGTTTCTGGAAGTACTTAGAGTGCTTGGAATTTTTACGAGAGCATTTGATACCAAGATCGTGAGTAATTCGATCTCCTCGATCTCGTAATCCTCTTTCTTTTCTGTCAAAAGGGGACGAACCCACCATCTGCGTTTCCTTTTCTTTATTGTTTTAAGTGCTAAGTAACACATGTGCAGAACACACATGATAAAAGCAATTTATTCTTGATCGTCCATAACAAATAAAAATTTTCTTTCGCAACCACCCCGATTGCCGTTGGCGTTTTACGCTTTTCGACGATTGTCGTTTTATTTATAGCTACGACCTGCTGACCGTTAAACGTCACTAAGCCTTGTTTTTGTCATGTGGAATATTATTAGAACTCTTTCACATTGAAAAAGTTATGAAAATGAATTCGTGGTACATCTGAGGAATAAAACGACAATCGTCGAAAAGCGTAAAACTCCAACGGTAATCAGGGTGAATGTAAATATTTTTGAGAAGTAAAAACACAAGATGCAAATTCGAGAGTCACTTTCAATGTGTTTGCTCTAGCCGCAAGCCGCGCGGCCAATTTTGACACCGATGCAAGCTCCTAAAGCGCGCCCACAATGCAAGCTGTAGCTGTGCTATGAAAAGTAACTACAGTGGTTGACTCAGTTTCTACTTCAGAACGTGCTGCAATACTTTTTTACGTTTCAAAACAAAACAAAAACAAAAAAACTAACATGGTAGAGCATTGCGCGGAGAAATCTATTGTTGATAAGAAACAATAATATTGTATGGAATTTGACAAATCGCAGTTATAAAATAGACGATAAAAAAAAGTTAACCACTAAAAATAAAACCTTCAGGAAGGATTAGAAGAAATGGTCGACTATCCTTTGGATGAGAAAACCTTTTCCAACAAAAGACGTAAGGGCAAATGATGCTGAATAATGTTGCTAAAGAGCGCATTTGCTATCCAAAACCTTCCCAAATCGTCAATTCAAACGAATAATGCTAGGTTTCCACCCGTCGTTTTGAAATTGACGAATGACGAAGAAGTGCCCAAACTCTACCGCCTATGGGCTAGAGCTGACTTATCAGTCTGTCACTGCAGCGATATTAAAGTCCGTCCAAGAGCCCGAACTTGGATTCCTCCACGACCATGTAACGAGTCGGATATCCTCAAACTTATCCGAATTCAGAATCCAGACCTTCCAACCATCAACTGGAAGATCATCAAAGCCGACGAACCCGTAGAGGCAGGAAGGTTAGTTTCATTCCTCCTCAAACAAGAATCTCTGGAGCTTTTATGCAAAAGTGATTATAAAATTTTCTACGGCATGGAAGAACTGGTGCTGAAGGTCCACGAGAATTACTAAAGACTCATCTCAGGTATGGTTTCCTCCCTAAGCAACCTTTGTCTGGATACCGAACCAGATAGTCTTCCATCTCACTCACAACCGACGGCTCCCACTTCGACCCTGGTCGTAACGCCAGCTGAGTCAGCAGGCGCAAAAGAAATAACCGAACCGGTCGGTACACTAGCTGAGTCAGCAGGTGACATAGAGGTAGTTGTGCTGCCAAAGCATACCAGTGGTGAATCTTCCGAGTCGGAGGATGGTGACACCACAGTAATAGAGGCATCTGTACCAGTCAGGAATGATGATCCGACTGGTACAGATTAATCTACGCCACTCGATAGCAGCTTCTGCTAATCTTTTACTCCGCCTGCAGTCAGAAAGAGAGGACATTGCCCTTATCCAGGAACCTTGGATGACAAGCGACAACCGCATGGCTGGACTAAGGGCAAATAACTATTCCTTGCTTTATGCCAAAGGATCAGGTAAACCAAGATCCTGCATTTTAGCGAAAAATAACTTAAGAGCCTTCTTCTTACCATATTTCAGCGATCCGGACTTCGCATGTGTGGAGTTAGACCGCGATTGGAATGACCTATGATGACACAGGCCCTCTACCAACAACTAATATACGCGAGACGATAAAATCAGCCCAAGCAAGCAACATTCCCCTAGTGATAGGCGCTGGCGCCAATGCCCACCACAACCTCTGAGGAAGTAGTGACACAAACAATCGAGGTGAACGTCTTTTCGACTTTATCGTAGAAACTAACCTCGTAGTATGTAATATAGGTTCTGAACCTACTTTTACTAACAGAATTAGGCAAGAAGTACTAGATATTACTCTAGCCACTAACTCCCCAAAGCTAAATATTAGTAAATGGATGGTATCGAAAGAAGTCTCTTTTTCGGACCATAAGTACATAAACATATTCTTATTAAAAATCATTTTTATATTTCTATCTAACTATATTTTTAAGCAATTAATCACTTATTCATTAAAAAAAATACATAATTTACCTTGCACTTATGTCACTTGATTTTCACTGAAATCTATACACATTTAGCAGCTGTCACATTCCAATGGTATTATCTCTCTTCTGTTTATCGCCACCAGGTATCGCTGAACAACTTTTCCAGTCGTCAATAATAACTGAAACACATTAGCACAGCAACTGTGTTTCATATCAAAGTACTTAGCTGTCGTTTTGATGCTTTCTGTAGAATATGCTTCATATCGCAGCACACAGCTGCTAGCTGCCGAATTTGCTGTTTGTTTTTGCTGTGTTAATATGTTTCTAATACGCCGCGACGGCGATGTATGTCAGGGCTCGCTGTCACCTAAGTTACATGGCGATATATGAGAGTGCCCTCACCAGCAGGATTATTTTCCACCGCGACGGTGATTTTGCATCTTTTATATTTTTAGTGTGGCTGCATGCACGAAGAAGATATAGTGTGGAAGGCAAACAATAAAAGCGCTTCTTAATACCTGCGATATTTTTCGTTCGAATTCCGTAGCTATCATTGCGCTGTATGGACAAAAATAATTAACAAAAATTCACACGAATTTTTTACTAGTATTTTCTCAAATTTTCAATCGCAAAATGTCTAGAAATTGCGTTATTCTTCTTTTTCTTTTCTCTTGTGCTTATTTTCCTATGGAATTTGCTTATATGTAATCATTTTTTTGGTGGCTCGTACACTTTTTTGTATTATAATTTCGGTAGTTATAGACCGATTTTAATGAAATGATTTTTTTTAATGTTAGTGCACTATGTATGCAACAATTTCATAATTATAGAATTTGGTATTTGTCTAGAGGAGAGGCTCAACGTCATTGACGATTCGAAAAGTTATCCAGCGATGGCTGGTGACCATGATACAACTAAACAGATATCGTCATCCCTCAGCTCATTTTTACTTCGTTCTGAACGACGATGTATACAACTTAACAGATATCGCCATAGTGCAGTTTATTTTTACTTCGTTCAGCGCATCTGCGTCAGAAAAGCGTAGGTATCCTGAAGTACTTCTTATTTACGCTGCCCTGACATCACACGCGTCACGTTTTTTTGACAGACATATCCAAGGCATTATCTTGTGTAGTTGTATCATGGCTGGTGACGATAAAAAGAATTGAGGTATTCCACTGCTACCAAATCTTTGCGTATTTCAGCGAGAAAAAAGTGAATTGAATGCAAGATAAATTATTTTATAAATAAAAAAGGATTCAAATGTTTAAAGACATAGTTGAATTGGAAATTAAAGTGTTCTCTAAATACGAAAATGCCTTACTTGCAAGATTCAAAGTAGAAAACATATATAAATAGTGATTTCATATTTGTACAGAATGTACAGAAACGTTGAGCTAATAACATTTTTAAATATTCGACTATAATACTTGTGTTGTTTAGTGATGACATGTGATGTCTCACAATTAGACATATATTTGAAATTTTTTACAGTTCAATGTACTTGCGCAAACGCACGTATTTTTTTTATTTTTGTTTTTTTTTGTACGGTTTTGGTTTATATTTTTTACTTAAGCTAAAAGTGTTTGATCACGCAAAATACGTCATCTTTTCTCGGTCCATTCTTACTTTTCCCGCTTAAATTGCTTTCTGGATATAAAATGCGCGTTTTACCTACTGTACTCGTACTTTGCATCGTATTCCTTTATTCGGTCAGGTTTTAAAATAATTTAAATGGTAAGATGCCGCCAAGTCCAAAAAGGAAATAGATTTCGTATCCGAAGGACAACTGGCAATTTCCTGTCAAACCAAACACTTCGTTTATGCAAAATCATTTACACAATTCATTCAAATCTCCATCCATTTAGTTTTCCAGTACTGCTTTAAGATCTTCAGTTTTGCATCAACTATAAATAGTTATATCAAAAAACCTTCGAAGTACAGATATGTGAATCAAGCATAACTTCCAATTTCGTTACAAAATTTGCGGCTCTACGTATAAGCTTCGACGTTTACGCCACCTGCCGTTGGTTTGAATTGCTAATTAAGGTCAAGTGTCATGCATGTTGAATATAAATGAGCTCTGGTGAAACATAATTTCTTATTCTTTTGCCTCCCCATTATGTGCAAATGTGATTTATCATAGAAAATAATTTTAGCATATCGTGTTTCATAAATTTCACCGATTTTGGAGCTGCATAAGTTTTAAAATATTAGATAACATCTAAAACTTGCTTGGGGGTTATTATTTCATTCAATGGTGAAAGCAAGAGTAAGAAACATTCTTTCGCTAATGCACAATTTATTGAAAAAAACGATATGAAATGTATAGCTACCTACTAATTTCGCCATCGCATCGACGAAGTGTCTATCCCTATAATTTCATCATCTACTGATGAATTATCCTTTTTGCTCTGGCCCATTTTGCGAAGAAGGTATGTACCTAATCCCCTATAGTTACAATGACACTTGAAAATATGGAAAACTCAGGAAAGGTGGGTACATAGCTTAAACGTAAGAAACTGTTTTATTTCAATAGAAGTAATTTTTTCGTGCTAATACATTACTTTGATTCTTTTGTCGTTGATTAATGTTGTCAAGAATATTAAGAATATAGCCATTGTCGACATACCTACCATTGAAAGTTCATTTTCCACACATGGTTAGCAATCATGGTTTTTCGAACACATTATTCTTGACATAATTATTTATAAGAAAGCCAGCTTGTCTTATTGAACATTATACTGCATTCTCACATCTCTGCTCTGATAGCGGAAGTAATCGTTCAAATTAAGAACAAAACTTTATTTTTCAAGATATGATGCTTGTCACCTGAATTTTCATCATTCTCTCTATTTCGAATTATAATTAACAGGGATATATGAGTTTGCCTAGATCATTTGTGCTCATATCACAGAACCACAAGAAAATTGAAGATATCTTTGTACAGGGTGGGCCAACTACAAGTTTCTTTTTAAAAATGCAATAAAATGAACAAAATGAAATTTTGTATAATCCCAGATCTTTGTGCAGAATTCTCCTCAGGCTAGTGCGTGAAATGTTGAGCTGTTGAGATCGATGACGAGTTGATGTTCGTGAATTGAGTCTCACACTCTCGGCTACAGCAGCCACATTCTCGTCTATGAGCACCGTACGACGACGGAGACCAGGAGTGTTGTCCACTGGCATACCAGTCTCACGAACTTTTGCACAAACTTGCGTACAGCAGGCGCGGTGGGTGCTTCATTTCAGCCAAAACTTATTCTCAAAAAACGCATTGTTTGGGCTACACAGTACTCACTTTGGAAACAATTTTTCAATATTTCCCAATGTTGTTCAAGCGTAAAGCGACTCAATTCGTTCTGCGGAGGTATGATACTGACTTTCTGTCAAGATTTCGAGCGGGAAACAGCTGTCAGTGTCAAAATAACCTATGATTTAAAAAGAAATCACTAGATGGCCCACCCATTATTATGCTACCTTTTTGTTTCCCCTTTTACGCATATTTAAACGTATTTTATCCTTTATATTAGAAACACTCTTAATAGAAGGCACTATCTTCTGTGTGCGATGCAAAGATGCTTTAACTTTGCTGCCCCTGGTAATGACAGAACCAGCAGTTTATATTTAACACAACAAAATATATTGCATGAAGTTCCTGGGTGGACATTGGGGAGGGAAATTGGTATCGCATTAGTGAGTGAGAAAAGAGTACTTGTGCTGCCCGTTCTCTGATCGACTCAGACCTAGACATTTATTTGAATGGAACAGTGCTTCCCAAGTGCGAAAAGTTCAAATATCTGGGATCTATGATCAATAGCAAAGCAACTTGTGATGAAGACATCAATCATCGCGTAAGCGTAGGGTGGATGCAGTGGCGAGAAAATTCCGCTATCTTCTGTGACAGAAAAATGCCACCTAAGTTGAAAAGGAAGGCCCTACATAGCAGTTGTGCGTCTAGCGCTCACATACGGTTCATAATGTTGGACGATGTACAAAACGTATGAAAGTAAATTAACGACAGGAGAGATGAAGATGCTTCGCATGACAGCAGGAGGGACGAAGCTTGATCGAATAAGAAGTTCGAAGATCCATGGAAGCTTTCACATCAAGGAAACCATCGTACAAAAAATAGAGCGCGACCGACTCAGCTGGTATTGCCACGTTCAAAGAAGAAATTATTTGAACCCTGTTAAAAAGGCAATATCAATGCACGTTCCAAAGGCATCGCGATGTAGGAAAGGCAGGCCTATAAACGCCTGGATCACACAAATGCAACGACATCGGCATTTCATTGGCCTCAGTAACCAAGTGATTCGAAGTCGGCAGGCGTGCCGATATTTTCTGAGGTCAAATAGGCAAACCCCACAGGCGGATCAGTAGAAATGCGGTGAAGTGGGAGGGCTGTGATCCCTTATATTCGGATCATAACCTCGCTGAAAAAAAAGGAAGAAGAAGACTACCACTCAACCTACAAATCATGAAGAAAGTTCTACAAATCATTTTTACTTGAGATTTGCTATATAATTGCTGATTAAATTAAATTACAAAAAAAGGAGGGAGCTTTGTATCTTCATTGTTGCCAGAATGAGGAACATTTTAAGCAATTTGAGCAGTTCTATCCCTTTTATCAAATCTAGCAAGTAGCACAAGATATAGACATATTGAATAACTTAATTTAAATATCGTGTTTAATGATTGAATATACTTTTAAATACGGACAGTATGAAGAATTCGTTGATTTTTGTGCATTTACGATTCGAACTCACATTTTATTTTCCATCGTCACGCAACACAAAAAAAATCGTCATGTACTCCTAGGAAGAAAAGATTGAAGAAAGAAAGAAATATAATCGTATAGCGGAAGATCTTTTAATCTTTTGAGCAATTGTTTCTCTTTTTTTCCCGTAGCGTACAATCAAAACGATTTATACCCTGTCCGATAACTGATGGCCAGGAGAAAATGCATTGGTTCTGATCTTTAAGAGTTCTTATAGCTCGCGCTTTGCTCTTAAATTATTCTGAAGCGTTTTCTTTTTTAGAAACCTAGGGTCGCTCTGAAATCGCTCTCAACCCAGTTTTTTCTTGAGCAAGAAAAGTGGAGCTATCAAGACGATGCCACATATGGCATTTGTGGTTAACATTTATTTTGCATTTCGCGCAATTAATAAATTGCTTGTCTTGAATTATGTCTTAATCAGTAACACGGATTATATGCATAGATATTTAATAAACCCACGCTGTAAATATGAAAATTAAGTTCGGAGTCAATAATATGTATATTCACACTGGAAAAATGTCCGAATGAGTTCCAATTCGTTTTTTGAGAAAAATTCTGGGTCGATTCTGATATGTACGTTATAAATTCCAAGTGAGTTTTAAATATCGTACTAAGCCATAGGAATAGGTCGAGATGAATTGGTAAAAGTTATAAACAAAATGTACGAGGGAGCAAAGGCAAGTGTAAGATGCTCCCACTGGAATAAATGGGTGAACCAGGTAAGCGTCTCAAAGCCTTTGCTCTTCATTGCAGTCCTTGACTATGTGTTTGAAGGTAAAGTGATGAACCGCAAAGTAAACCAGTTATTCCTTGTTTATAATGGAGCCATCATAAGTGAGAATCCTAAGCCCCTGCAACGAGCACTTGGTGTATGGGTGGACGTTTTAGAGGGAAATTATAATTGCGCGCACTCAAGGGATCATGAGTATCCTCAAAAGGGTAACACAGATGTATTGCAGGCGTTGGAAATGAGAAAGAGAGAGAGAAAAAGATTGGTGTAGTGGTTTGTGAAACTCAGATGTTATGTTTCAGAAAAACTCCGGGGTGGCGTTCAGATAACTGAGAAGATTTTTCGTTATTTTTGTTTTTGCTTCTGATTCACAGTATTTGTCAGTATATGTCATAGGCATATCAATCACCTAGCAGAGCGAATAATTTTTCCAACCATATGAGCACCCTACTGCCAATGCTATGCATTTGTTCAGTGTTCACATAAGCTTTGCAATTGATCGAACTGATTCTTCTTATTTTATGAGACATAAATAAATGCTTACTGACATCAGGATTTGAGCCACAGACCATTAGCGGGGCAATTGATGACTTTAACACTATACCATGGCCACCCTCCAAAGAGGTAATATTTGTTAAATTTTCAAAAGACATCTCGAAAGAAAGGCAGCCCTAATAACTCCTAGATCACACAAATGCATCTTCAGCATTTTGTTTTCCTCAGTAACCAAGTGATTCAACATCGGGAGACCTGGCGATATTTTCGAAACCCCACACAGGCAAATCCCACAGGGAGATCTGTAGAAATGCAGTGAAGCGGGAGAGTTATGATCCCTTGAGTTCAGATCATTACCTCAGTAATGATAGTACACAAACCGTTTTTTGAAATAATTTTGACAAATATTTCACACCTACATACATATTTGACGTAAGAACCCGTGGATAACACAGACTTAGCTTCTTGCAACCACTTGTGCCGTGCCGAAGGGGAATTTTTATTTGGTTTTGAGAAGTTTTGTAATGGCAACAATACTTTCGGATGTTTGTCAAACATTTGCGAGAGTTGGGGACCTTGAAAAAACGTTTGGTGTTTTCTGGGATTCTAACATTCAACCTCACGCACTGTGGTCCGACACACTAACCACTGCGCCACGGCGCCCACAATATTTTACACATCTACAAGCTATTTTCTTACACCGAGTCTCCACGAGACATATTTATTTCAAACATTATGTCAGACATCATGTTAGAAATATTTATTTTTTTATACGGTGGGCAAATCATGTCATGAAATTTAATTTTCAACCATATCACCTAACACCGAGTCTCCACGAGACATATATATTTCAAACATTATGTCAGACATCATGTTAGAAATTTTTATTTTTTTCTACGGTTGGCAAATTATGTCAAGAAATTTCATTTTCAACCATATCACGTAAGAGCAAGCGACGACCAATTCTTGCTTGGCCGAGTCTCCACGAGACATATTTATTTCAGACTTCATGTCAGGCACCAATCAGCCACGTTTTCTTCGTAGTAAAACTCAAATTGACACTCCCTGTCAAATTTATTTCAGGGTTTATTTCCACAGAGATGGCAAGAAATGAAAGCAGAAATCGATTTCTTGAAATGAGTTATTTTAAGAAATTTGCGGTCTCCATTGGAAATTTCGATTGCGTGAAATATTTCTTGCAATGAATTATTGGAGACCAGGGGTAAGAGCAAGCAACGACCAATTCTTGCTTGGCACCGAGTCTCCACAAGACATATTTATTTCAGACTTCATGTCAGGCACCAATCAGCCATGTTTTCTTCGTAGTAAAACTCAAATTGACACTCCCTGTCATATTTATTTCAGGGTTTATTTCCAAAGAGATGGCAAGAAATGAAAGCAGAAATCGATTTTTTGAAATGAGTCATTTCACACCGAGTCTCCACGAGACATATATATTTCAAACATTATGTCAGACATCATGTTAGAAATTTTTATTTTTTTATACGGTGGGCAAATCATGTCATGAAATTTAATTTTCAACCATATCACGTAAGAGCAAGCAACGACCAATTCTTGCTTGGCCGAGTCGCCACGAGACATATTTATTTCAGACTTCATGTCAGGCACCAATCAGCCACGTTTTCTTCGTAGTAAAACTCAAATTGACACTCCCTGTCAAATTTATTTCAGGGTTTATTTCCACAGAGATGGCAAGAAATGAAAGCAGAAATCGATTTCTTGAAATGAGTTATTTTAAGAAATTTGCGGTCTCCATTGGAAATTTCGATTGCATGAAATATTTCTTGCAATGAATTATTGGAGACCAGGGGTAACGCCGAGTCTCCACGAGACATATTTATTTTAAACATTATGTCAGACATCATGTTAGAAATTTTTATTTTTTTATACGGTGGGCAAATCATGCCATGAAATTTAATTTTCAACCATATCACCTAACACCGAGTCTCCACGAGACATATATATTTCAAACATTATGTCAGACATCATGTTAGAAATTTTTATTTTTTTATACGGTGGGCAAATTATGTCAAGAAATTTCATTTTCAACCATATCACGTAAGAGCAAGCAACGACCAATTCTTGCTTGGCCGAGTCTCCACGAGACATATTTATTTCAGACTTCATGTCAGGCACCAATCAGCCACGTTTTCTTCGTAGTAAAACTCAAATTGACACTCCCTGTCAAATTTATTTCAGGGTTTATTTCCACAGAGATGGCAAGAAATGAAAGCAGAAATCGATTTTTTGAAATGAGTTATTTTAAGAAATTTGCGGTCTCCATTGGAAATTTCGATTGCATGAAATATTTCTTGCAATGAATTATTGCCAGTGGAGACCACGGGTTACAGCGTTTATTAATACCCAATCAACAATATTTAATTATACACAGTGAGCAAATTATTAGTTATATGTAACTAATCTGAGCGTAATAAGTCTCCGTCAAGCAGTATAGTCGTGCTTATACGTGAAAACTTGTAATATTTTTGACCAACTAGAATGGTCACACTGTTCCGACTCCTCTCCTTGGGAACATATTTTTTACTCAACGAAATTACGTGTCTGTGAATACGTGTGAAATAACAACACACTTTCACGTTCAGCAGAAAATCGACTATGCATTCACATAAGAAAACACACACATTGACACCAACAGCAGTTCTTGCTGCTTTCTGGCCGAAAGAGAGACATACGAACCTGCACTTATCTTTCCATTATTATTTATCTTAGATACACTTTTATTCGTTTAGCAACTCTTAGGTGCCGAAAAGAATCAAATGTTTTGCGTGATATAGTATTTATTTATATATTAATTTTTGAATAAGACTTTCAAAACCGCAGTACTCTTGTATCCAACCAACAAGCCAGCGAATAGAAAAACCCCAGTCAAGTTCATAACAAAATAATTAAAAGGTTAGTAAGAAAATCTCCGATCAATACTAGGTTCAACTGCCGTCTTCTCATCTCTCAGCTAATGTCATTGTGGTGAATGGCTGCCTGTTTTATATACAACTAAAATTTTACAATTAACACCGAAGAAAATAAATCGCAAACATTTTTCCCGAACAAAGTAACAATATCGATTGCAAGTTCTGCCCGGGTGGCCTGCAAAGTCCCTTGCTTTTTGAGTATATCGACTATTTTTTTTTTTTTTGTGAAACGCAAGGTGAAGTTTTTGAGAAAAAAAAAATCGATTAATATGCTGTACATGGTCTGTTTTTTTACTTGAAATCGAAAGCTGCTTTTGGTGGATTTCTGACTGACGATTTCTATTACAAAACATAATATTCTTTGTATTACATATTTAGCTCATATTTTGTTCCATTTAACTAGGTAAATTGGCACAAGTACCCAGTAAAGAGGTATCAGCCTGATGTGCTTTGCTTTGCAGTTTTTGGTTCATTTTGCTGGGGAAAAGCATTGCAGATTTTGATTTTTTTTTTTTGAATATAAAGTGTAATCGAGATAAAAGTTCGAATTTGAATCAAGAAAATCTTATTGGGCGTTTAAAATATTAAAAAATGTTTCTTGGGGTTATGAGAAGGCATACCTATCGAAATTTTCACTATGCGCATACGATGAGTGGAATTGATTTGGGGCCGAGTGCTTTTTTTATGAGCCGGTGTACCGTTCTTGTGAATTGTTGGAAAAAATCCACGAAAACCATGCCGATTCATTGACGTTATGAATTTCTTCGGTTACGTGATAGGTTTATGCATCCTACTATTGATAGTCCCACCTACTGTGTAAGGAGTTAACTGAAAATTTTCAACAAAAGTTATAAAATTTGAGTGGAAAAAACCAAATCACACCCTTAGCAGTTATCACAGTATTTCGAAATTTTCCAGTCTTTTTAGTTTTTAAGTATAGTTGCGCGTCATTTACATAGGTGTGCATGATAGCGTAGTGAAGATTAACTACAGCAAGCTCAAATACAACCTTTCATTTGAGTTTTGGGAAGATGTTTATATGTGTACGGGTGCCTCAACTTCCTATTCAATGTTCATCTCTTCTCTTAAGAAGCATATTCTTAGTTGTTCCTATACTTTACGTCCTAAAAGTTATTTAAAGAGAATTAAACCTTGGATTTCTATGTACTTATATAAAAAAAGTAAAGGCTAAAAACAAACTCAGAATTCAATGCCATAAGTACCCTGGAAATCTAAGATTAAAAAGCAACTACAACAAACTGTGCTTAAAACTTAAAAGGGAAATTCCAATTTGTCGAGATAACTACTACCGTTCTCAATTCAGTTCTGCTAGAGGTAACTTAAAAAATGAATGGCAAATAGTTAACAATATTCTTAATAAGTCCACAGTTAGAAAAAAGCCGAGTGTTATTCGTGTCGATGATTGTGTTGAGAAACCGGTTATTGTAGATGCTTTTAACAACTATTTTACAAAGATAGCGACTAATTTACAACCAGGTCTTGCCCAACCTTATTCTCTCACCTGTCTAACAACTGGTTGCTGTGCTGATCCAATCTCTTGTAACAGTTTTGTTTTTGAACCCATAACTTCACTTGAAGTGTTAAAAGTTATCGGTACTCTAAAAAATACAAACTCGTGTGGTGCTGACGGTATTTCGAATATCTTTCTTAAAAAAGTTGCATGCTATCTATTGGACGTACTATCACATATTTTTAATCGCTGTATTTTTGAGGGGGGTTTTCCAGAAGAGCTTAAGTGTGCTGATGTTGTTCCGTTGTTTAAAAAGGGTTCTACTATAGAAATGTGTAATTATAGGCCTATATCTCTTCTTTCAGCTATAAGTAAAATTTTCGAAAAGCTGATAAAAAATAGGATAGTGAGTTATCTTTCAAAAACCAAGTTTTTTAATTCATCTCAATTTGGCTTTCAAAAAGGGAAATCAACCGAAGATGCACTTCTACAGTTTTGTGGTAATGTGATGTCTAACCTTGATAGTAAAAAGTCCACTGCTGATCTATTTATTGACATCACCAAAGCGTTTGATATGGTCGATCACCTCATTCTTCTCAATAAACTTGAAAAAGCAGGATTTCGTGGCTTCATGTTAGAATGGTTCAGGTCGTATCTGAAAAATAGGTCTCAAAGAGTGAAGATCGACGAAATCAGGAGCGACCTTATAGTCTTCAACTTAGGGGTACCTCAAGGCTCTGTCTTAGGTCCTATTCTCTTTCTTATTTATATCAACTCTCTTTTTGCACTTAATTTCAAAGGCACACCGACTGCTTTTGCGGATGACGTAGGCTTCTCATATGGTTCTGACAGCCGCCTAGACCTGATTTCAGACATTAATATGGACCTTCATCTTCTAAGAATCTGGTTCTCCAAACACAACCTGGTCATAAGTCCCAAGACTAAGATTATGTTTTTTAGTTTGTGCTCTATTCCGGATCTTGAAGTTAATGTCTACTTTCATTCACCAGAGTGCCAAAAATTCAAACTTCCTGTCTGCAATTGTAATTCTGGCTTATCTTCTCGTACCCTTAATGATAGTCTAAGCTGTAGTGATAAATGTTTTCTGATTGAAAACGTTAGGTTAGGTTAGGTTAGGATCGGCCCTCGATGAGGATGTACTTAGACCAAGAAGTAGGTCCATTGTACTGCCGATGTGTAAGGCGGGTGGATCACCCTCTTACTCTTGGAACCATTTGCTTCGTTGAATGAAGTCGAGAATTTTAGCCGTGCAGGCGTTACCGAGATCATTAAGATCATTGTAGAAGTATTCACCCAGAGTGGCCTTCCTGATGTTGGCGAGCGCAGGACAGGCGCACATGAGATGACTGATGGTCTCTTCTTCCTCTTCATCTCTGCAGCTTCTGCAGAAGTCGTTGTGAGGGATACCTAATCTCTGGGCATGTCTTCCTATGACGCAGTGTCCGGTGAGGACATTTGTTATTTTTGAGAGGGTTCCTCTCTTGTGCTTCAAGAGTCCGATGGACCTGGATTTATTGAGTATCGGCCAGAGCTGTCTGGCGGTATGACATTGGTCTAGATGTTGCCATCGATGATTGGCTACTTTCTCGGCATCAATTTGAATAAGGTACTTAACATAAGACGCTGGCGCTTCGATGTCGGTGATGCTTATGCTATCTGTACCAGATTGAAAACGTTAGTGAATTTAAATATCTGGGGCTTATCATTGACTCGAAAATGAGCTTCTCGAATCATGTAGATGCTTTGAGGAATTATTTTCGTTGTACACTTAGGCATTTTTTCCATTTGCGTAATATCTGTTCAAGTATGCTCTTAAAAATTATTTATTATGGTATTGTTCACTCAAAATTACAATATGGTATTGCTTGCTGGGGAGGTACTTTTAAGAACAAAATATATCTGTTGATCTTACAGAAGTATATCCTACAAAAATTATGCCGTAAACCTGAGAGACATTCTAGTTACCCCTTGTTCTGTGACCTAAAAATTCTTCCTGTTCGTCATTTGTATTGTTTTAAGGTGCTAAAGTGTTTTTTTATGAAATCTGGTAATCGTAATTTCCGTTTAATTTCTAACTATAACTTACGTGGAGACTTTTTGTACTGCCTATCGTAATTTTTATCACATTTCGTCTCATCGTTTATTCAACAAACTTCCTCAGTCGTTCAGAACAATCACTTTACCTGGAATGTTTCTGAAACTAGTAAAAAATTGGCTTCTTAAGTTCAACTTCGATTGCATAGAATCTATTCTTTCTGACTGTCTGGTTTAAATTAAATCTTAAGTTTTTTTTTCTTACATACTTTTTGATGTTATAGGGTAAATGCTTTCTTAATATTGTATAATAAAAATACAATTTTTCTAATTTTCTTCAAGGGTTACCCCACCCAAATAAACTAATTTTTAAAATATCTAAATACATATTGAAGTGGTACTCAACACTATTTTTATTACTTACGTATAAAAAATACAGAATACCAAATGAATTTCTTATACTTTGTATTTATTTTAGGTTCTATTATCATGTTTATTTTTCGAATTGTGAAGTAATGCTGAATTTATATAAGGAATTTTTGAATAATAAATCTAATCTAATCTAATAATATTAGGTACATTGTCAATATTATGACTAGAAATATTTTGCGGAAAAAAGATCCTATAGTTTTGCGGGTCTGTTCATGCAGTGTAGAGTCGCCAGCAGTAAATCCCTTAACAGAAAGTCGGAAAGTAATTTCTCAGTCGCCTAGTTTCCTACTCCCAAGCTCCCGAAACGCAGTCAATCAACCCTCATTCTGAATGGTGTTCTACTTGCACGACGTTTGTAGTTATTTGAGACGTTTACGTTTTACTGAGGTTATTCAGTATCTCGACGGCACGGTATAACGTCGATAAGTAGTTCACATTCCACATGGTGTGCCAACAACCATACCACTCTGAGAGAATCGGTTCTCGCTGGATCACCGTGGACTAAGCCAACTCCACCAAAGTCTTAAATAGCTTCTAGGTTATTTCCCCTTAGAAAGTATAATAATTCAATTTAGTTATTTGAATCAATTGAAAATTTAATAAAACATATGCACATCTTCAATTGTTTACCACTACTTGGCGATTCTACCGACAAATACCGTCGTTTTTCTGTCGTTTTGTGGTGTTCAACACCTTGAAGAATAGCAGTGAAATTTCGTACATTACATTTATTGTACACTAATGGGTTCCACAAGGTTTTTAACGATAAATGCCATCCAAAACACCACTAGTAATTGTAATCTCTACATCTATAAAAGAGAACGCATTTTTTCTGTTTGTCCGCGAATAGGGAGTAAGCACGTAACGGTACCTCAACAATATATATATCAATCGATCTGTCGTAAGAAGAGGAATAACTTAGGATACATTTTAGTATCCTGAATCCGTTATTGGGTTCTTAAACCCATTTTATATGTTTTTTTTACTGACAAAAAGAATTTTTCTATGCTTTACACACATATGACTACGAAATGGCTGAACTGATATGAATATGACTTAATTCCTCGATTAGTACATTTCCTACTAAAGAGATTGAGGTATAAATCATTATTCTATGATTCTTATAACAGAAATTATAAGCAGAAATATAATTATTTGAGATATAAAAGTATCACAGATATGCGTGGGTCATTGCAATCAATGGCCCACCAGTGGAGTGCACGCATATTCATGTTCATCAAACAAACTACATCGTATAAAAGGAAGTCCCCAAAACGTGAATGACTGCGAACCACTGAAGGGATTTGGATGCGGTTTTCACTGTTACGATCTGCATTTGCCGGGGAAGATTGTATTAAAAATTGCTCTACCACTTACAGGAACTGAGCATTCGAGTTGTAAGTGGCAGAAAGGGGGTTGAAATTAAATTCACACGGTCCTGACTCAACAATGGCTTATTGAATTTAAAAACAAAAGAAACCACTTTTAGTAAATTCATCTAAGATTCATTTGAGCTATATTTCCTTTAATGGAGACCACTGCCAGCAGCTATGCAGCAGAGGCAATAGTGTGTGTATGTGAGTATATGAGCGCGCTGTTTTGAACTTTTGTGTGTGATCTCTTCTGGAATAAACATTGAAAAAAAAATATTCTTCTTCTTCTTCCTTTTATCAGCGAGGTTACGATCCGAAAACAAGGGATCACAACCCTCCCACTTCACCGCATTTCTACTGATCCGCCTGTGGGGTTCGCCTATTAAAAAAAATTTATTATAAGTGCCAATGTCAAATCTAAGACATTTTAAATTTTATTAATTAGGATATGTCAAACCTTCTTGCAATTCGGAGATTTGGCAATATACGCGACCATATGTACATATAATACATATGCATGTACAGGGAGAAAAATTGCAATATTTTTCCATTTTATTAGATGAGATGTTGTTGATCGTTGGATTTGTCTACATTTTAGAATGTTTTAATAGATTTAAAATAAATTATTAACAGGGTGGCGTAGGCAGTATATTGCAAGTTGAATACTCATACTTTAAGTTTATTTTCCTACCTTTTAGAAGGTGTTTTTCGAGAAATACTTCAGGTAATTATACGTGTTTTTCAAATGCAATAAACTGTTTCATTGAAACGTGACTTCATATCTGTAAATAAAATATTCTGTCCGCCGAATCAGAAGAAGAAAGTTGAATATATATATATATAAGAGTCAAAACCAAAGAGGGTACACTGCTTTCCAATGAGCGATGGAGGTGAAGTAAGCACTTTCCAGAATTGCTCAATCTCAAACAAACCATGTCATCAGGAAGATGACAGAGCTATGCTCGAGACTTTGGGGATCAAATCGCTACAAGTTGGCGAATCTACCGATGTGGATGAAATCGGGCCAGAAATGCTAAATGCTTTGAGTGAGTGAGTGAGTGAGTGCAATGGCTCTCACGTGTCATTAAAGTGGCATAGGAATCCGGTAAAACACCTGATGATTGTCCCTCTTTGTAAAAGGGGGGACAAAACAGATTGAATCAACTAAAGGTGGTATCTCTTTTAAGTCCCCGTGGAAACGTCTTTGCTAAGGTGCTAGAAATGCGTTACAGAGCTCTGGTTGAGGATAGTTTGGCGGATGAGCAATGGTTTATGTTTTCGACCCGGCAGAAGCACAACCGACCAGTTATTCACTCTCAGAATGGCTCTTGAGAAGACCTGGGAGTATGCTGAACCTGTATACACATGTTTTGTGTATTTGGTGAAAGCATGTGTTAGGGTTCCTCGAGGCAAACTCTGGGGTTCCTTATTAAGGGCGACGCAATATTTATATACAAACTATAGAAGCTGTGTTCGGGTAAATGGCGGTAAATCAATACCCTTCAATGTGGGGGTTGGACTCTGCCAAGGGTGCCTTTCGTCACCTCGCCTCTTCATTGCATATATGGACTGGATGCTGTGGTGCAGCTGTGGCAGAGAATGTTGCAAAGTGGGGGACTTAAGGATTAATCATCCTCTCTTTGGGGATGATTTGGTCATCCTTGTTTGTCGGAAGTATTGATTGTTTGCATAACGCCTATTCAGTACACTCAGCATGTTTGTAGAGTCTCAATGAAGCAGCTGGATACGTTAAGCATCTCGTGGTCTTATTCACGAGTGATGGAAAGTTATTCTGTAGAAATGGTCAAGTTGGATCAATTTTGAGAGAGTTGGGTCAATCTGTTAAAAGGAAGGCCGAACTTACCTATAGTGTTCAAACCTAATTATCGGTTTTTAACTTGGTATATGTTCCAACTCTCACCTACAGTCGCGATACAAGCTGCTGAAAGAGGTTCCTTCGCGGTGTTGCGTAACACCAGAGTACGCGAGGCACTCAATGTAGAGCAGCTACTTTTTCGAACGGAAGGATTTATGCTTTGACGGTTTCGTCGCGCAGAGCGTGTCCCCAGCTGGTTTCCAAGACGTGTCATGATTGCCGCACCATCAAGTTAGCGACCCCGCGGTAGGCCTATAGATAGATGGTTGGATCAAGTCCGACACCTCTCCTGGAGCCGTCTAGGGATTTCTCCAGATGAGTTGGAGTCGACGGCGGAGGTTCAAAAATGATGGAGAGTGCACCTAATTATCCTACCCTCGCGACCCTCACAAAGGATTAGCGGGTGAACTACTTTAATGACAAAACGAAAAGTGCTCTGAAGAAGTGTACTTGAAATCGCACATTTAAAGACCCAGCGAAGCGGGTACAACCAGCTAGTCGTAAAATAAAATTGTCGTTTTCTAAATCGTCGTAAACGCCACTCGGAATAAGGGTGAATATTCTGCTAAGAAATGTCAATAAAAATCACAAAAACATTTTTTCTTTTTTCAAAATCAATAATTTGTTTTTTAATTAAAATTAAAGCAAATGCTTAAATAAAATTTTTTTGAAACAAAACATTTAATATTACTTCACTTAAGCACACAAAATTGAGCGCACACTACGTTAAAATAAAATAAAAACGAAAACAAAAAAAAAACTAAACATTTTTTTTTTTTATAATTTACGCACACTCAATGGGTTGTGAATACTCTTAAAATGTTCTACAAAATGCGGGCGTTAGAAAGGATGGCGATAGCGAGAGATAAGTATAATGGTTTGAAACTCAGATGTTGGGTTTCAGAAAAATGCCGGGGGTGGTGCCCAGATGCCTTTTTTTTTTTTGTCTGCTTATTCACTGTATTTTTTCCCTGACCACCTGATGTCATAGGCCTATTAATCATAAAATAGAGCTACAAAATTATCCACCCATGTGACCAACGTACTACCAGTACTAGCAATAGTGTTGACACAAGCTTTCGCAATTGGTCTGACTATTTGACTTGATTTATTTCATGAAAATAAATAAATGCTTGGTTGGTTTATGGTTCAAATCCTCATGTCACCGATTTGAACCATGAACCATTATAGAGGCAATCAATAATGTTACCATTGCACGTTCGACACCTTTAGCATCTATAGCCGCGTTTTGTTTTCCCCGTGAACTGAACTAGTTCATCTCAAAATAAAAATAAAACGCTCCTGGTTCACCTAGAAATTTCATTTTCACAAGTCGGTAGCAGCAGCTACACACTGACGTTTAATATGGATTAAAAATGGCGAAAAAATAGCAATCGAAGTGAGAAAAGTGCTTAATATTTTTATATTTGTTTAATAATTAAATGTTTTTAGATACTTTTGTCAGAAAGAGAGGATACAACAAATAACTATGATTTACTTCTGCTAGTCAGCAAACTGCCAGGCTGTACATATAATTTTTTTTTTTTTTTTGTGCAAAGCCATCTAGTGGTGAGGTATGGGATAGAAATTCTGGATCACGAAAATTGAACCAGCTCAAGTACTGGTTCAATTGTTGTTTTTGCATCCTGTGTAAAAATATGAACTGAACCAATTCACGGGGAAAACAAAACGAGGCTTATGTAAGCTTACAGGCTTCGTGTTATGGATTCTACTAAATTTGTTGGTAAAAGATAGGGAAATACATACTAACAAACGTTTGCTTTACCTTGTCTTTCAGCTCATGTTTGTTGGAACATTTCCTTTATACTTGTGCTTTTAAGATGCCCAAGTACATCATTTTGTCCATTGTACTTTGAAATAATTTGAAGGTTCCTGTACTACTAGCAGCCATGGACCCCCACATTATACATCCCCCTCCTTGCTTGACCGCTAGGCACATGTTTTTCGCTCACAATTCCGTATTAGTCTATCGCCGCACAATGCCCATGCCATTGCAACCAAATAATTTTATTTTGATTTCATCAGTACTTTACCTAAAAAATTTCCTAAAAATTTGGTGGTAAGTTAATATGTTCGTTGTCGAAGTCCAAACGTCTTTTTTCTATTTGTTCACTGCTGAAATAAATGGCTTTTTCAGAGCAGCTCTTTCATGTAATTTATTCCGGCGCAAGACATTTTGAACGGTTTCTGTTGGCACCATTTTTTTATAAGATTTGATACTTCTTAAGTTAGCTGTGGAACACTTTTCTTTGGATTGTATCGAATTTTGCAAACATTAAACCATTTGTCTTGTTCCGAAAAGATTTTTTTTTTCTTCTAGCACTTTTCTTCAGCATACCTTCGTAGGAAAACGTATTTTCAACTTTTTGGACAGTTGATTGTATTAGCTCGATAATTTCTTAAATTGTTCGCTAAGTTTTTTCTTCAAAAAGTAATTTTCCGATAAGTTTTTGAGTGGCTAAAACTGTTTGCTACTTTGTTTTCCATTTTACACAAAAAAAAAAAAGCAACCGAAAATGACTCCTCGTGCGGAAGTCATAGCACAAATGATCATTAAAACATCTGACTTCATCCATTGTATGTTAAGATAACAGTAAATATCGAGTAAGTAGTGTTAAAGTCATCGATTGTCCGTTCGAAATAAAGTGTCGATGTCCAAAAAAAAAATTAACGAACTGATTAATGATTTATGTACATATGTAGGCAGATGATATCAAAAATACTATGAATTATAAAGCAACGGTTAAATAACAAAACAATTCTCAGTTATCTAGACACCATTAGTTATCTAGACAACACCCCAGTTTCCTGTGTCTGTTTTTCCTTACTTACGTCGCGCAATGTAATTGCATTCAAGGAGTTGCCACCTAGACGTAACTCAATATTTGAAAAAGAAATCTGTCCTCGATATGTGATGAATCATGGGTATAGGTACAATTTTACTTTTGGTGCCAGTATACTCAATATGTTTTGTATTGCGTTGCCTTCCATATTCTTATGCCCTGCGACACACCAGCATTTGACTTTGTGGTTGGTAATATCATTTAGAACATCGCTACATTTGATAGCGATTTATTTGCTTTGGATTTTATCGGTTTCAACAGTGTCATAGTTAAGGTCAAATTTTTAAATAAAACAAACTATCTCACAACTTGTCTTCGATGTATATGACATTAATCAGGTATATTTATTTAAAGAGAATTGTGTTAAAACAATTAAAGTTACGTAATCAAAATTGTACATATCATATATATACTTACATATTTTATGTATATAAAACAGAAGAGAATGAAAATAATCTACTAACATTAAAAGGTAATAACAAACCAAAACAAAATGCTATTGTTTCAATTTGATCTGGAGTATGTAGAACTGTGAAATACCCGACATTACAGTCGAAGAAGTTAGTGAGGCGGTCAAATACTCCAAAAAACGAAAAGCGATTGGGCCAGACGAGATGCCCTCTGAGTTCTGGAAAAAGATGGGAGACATCGGGTTCAGATGGCTCAGAATTCTTATCTCCAAATTTGTGAGAGGTGACCCAATGCCGAATCAGTGGAGGGAAAGTTACCTTCTCCCTGTATACAAAGGTAATGGTGATACGCGAAACTGTGATAACTACCGTTCGATCAAGCTGATGTCACACACCATGAAGATCGTTGAGCGGGTATTAGGCAGCCAACTGCGAAAAATAATACGGCTATCTGATGATCAGTGCGGGTTTGTCTCGGGATGCAATCCAAAGTATAAGGATCATAATGGAAAAACATCGTGATTCCTTAAGGGATTTGCATATGGTATTGGTTGACTTTGAAAAGGCATTCGACAGACAACCACGAGATCTGATATGGGTGGCACTAAGACATCGAGGGTTTCCAGAAACTTATTTCATTTCATTTTTAATACATTTTATTGGTTCAATTCATTATATCTTACGGGCTAATAAAAACGTTTAAAACTAGCTTAATTAACTTAACTATCTTATTCTAACTTACTGGCCCCATGCAGGCGCTCTAAGCTAAACTTAACACTTATCCTGTGTATTTCGACGTAACCGTTCCAGAAACTTATGTACAGAAGATGCCCCCCTGGAGTAACCGAAGATTTCCCAATCAAAGTCGGGGTGCATCAGGGAAGCGTCTTAAGTCCTTTGCTCTTTATTACAGTCCTTGATTATCTGCTTGAAGGTAAAGTGTTGGACCCCAAGGTACATCAGTTATTCTTTGCTGACGAAGGAGCCATCATAAGTGAGGATCCTACATCCCTGCAACGAGCACTTGATGTGTGGGTGGACGCTCTGGAGGGAAATGGGTATCGCATTAGTTCAAAAAAGACAAGAGTACTTGTTCTGCCCGTTCTCTGATCCACTCAGGCCTATTCCAGACATTTATTTGAATGGAACAGTGCTTCCCAAGTGCGAAAGGTTCTAATGTCTGGGATCTATGATCTATAGCAAAGCAACTTGTGATGACGACATCAATCATCGCGTAAGCGTAGGGTGGATGAAGTCGCGGGAAAATTCCGCTATCTTCTGTGACAGAAAAATGCCACCTAAGTTGAAAGGAAGGCTCTACACCGCAGTTGTGCGTCCAGCGCTCACATACGGTTCACAATGTTGGACGATATACAAAACGTGTGAGAGTAAATTAACGGCAGCATAGATGAAGATGTTTCGCATGACAGCAGGAGTGACAAAGCTTGATCGAATAAGAAGTTCGAAGATCCGTGGAAGCTTTCACATCAAGGAAACCATCGTACAAAAATTAGAGCGCGGCCGGCTCAGCTGGTATTGCCACGTTCAAAGAAGAGAATATTTGAACCATGTTAAAGGCAATATCAATGCACGTTCCAAAGACATCGCGATGAAGGAAAGGCAGGCCTACAAACGCCTGGATCAGACAAATGCGACGACATCGGCATTTCATTAGCCTCAGTAATCGAGTGATCCAAAATCGGCAGGCCTACCGATACTTTCTGAGGTCAAATAGGCGAACCCCACCCGCGGATCAGTAGAAATGCGGTGAAGTGAGAGGGTTATGATCCCTTATTTTCGGATCATAACCTCGCTGATAAAAGGAAGAAGAAGAAGATCTGGAGTATGTACTACTAAACTTGACTAACAATCACAAAGGATTACGTGACCACACCACAAATGAGCTCATAACTTTTAACCATGGTGAGATTATGAAAGAACTTTTAACAATGTAGAAAGAAAACATATAGCTTTTAGAAAATTTGAGATAAGTATAAAGAATTATAAATCGCGCATTTTCAGTACTTCTTCTCTGAAAAGGGTTGAGCACTTAGGGCTCCTTTGAAAACAAGAACACTCCATGCGGTTAAATGAAAGTGTAGAGAATTCCAATCGAACTTTCATGTTCTTATACAATACCAAACGCTTTTTACGGTCACTGAATAATCTCACCTCTTTAGCTGTTCTCCAAATATGTAGTTCTTCCACTGATTTTTAAGTTAAAATCGTTCCATTTTATTGGAAGACACTGCAGTGCATCAAGTTTTGATCAAATAGTCTTCTTTTTGTGAAGTCTTCCGCGACTATCCAAAATAATGCACAGTAGAAATCCGTTCCTCAACTTATACTTTTTTATTAATCCAATAAGAGCTTGCTGGAGTTTCTTTTTTTTTTAATAAAATGCATACAAATCAATTAAATTGTATTTGAGCCGAAGTAACACGGCTCAAATACAATTATTTGTCAAATACAATTCATTGTATTTGAACCGAAGTAACACGGTTTATGACAGTTAATATTTGAAAATAATCTCATGTAGATGTTGCCCACAAGTAGCCCTCAGATGGTTCATTCTATGGGTCCAATTTTCGAGCACTCTCGAGCATATCGGCTGGTATTCCGTTCATAACGCGTTTTATGTTCGCTTCCAAGGCATCAATCGATTGTGGTTTACCACCGTAAACAAGTGATTTCACATATCCCCACAAAAATAATCCAGCGGAGTCAGATCACATGATCTTGAAGGCCAATTCGCAGGTCCATTTCTTGAGATGATGTTTTCGTGAAAATTTTATCTCAATAACCAGATGGTTTCGCCCGCTTTTGTGGCACGGTCTTCACGCGCACTATCAGCTTCAGCAGCAATATTCAAATCAGAGCGGATTCTACGTACTCTAGTCGGTGGATGAACGTCCAATAATGTAAAATTCGACGGAAGTTTAGCGATTGTGTGGCGAATAGTGCGTTCAATTGGACGATTATGAGCACCATAAAATCGTCGAAGTGCACGAAAAACTTTTATCACTAAGCACTTAATTTGGGAATGAATTCCCACAATTTGTAAACGTTGTTCAGACTTAAGTGTATTCATGATGAAATGCCAATGAATACTGAACAAAAATGTCACAAGGGCATGACATTTGTCACGCGTGTTATGGCCAAGAATCCCTATTAAAAAAAGTACCTCGTATTGGATCACCCGTTATATCAAACATCTATTTATGGGAATTTTGTTTGATAATATGGTTTCGAGATACCCCGCTTTTCGAGTCACTTATAAATTTTCACTTAGTTTCACTTCAAAAAAGTTCACTTGATAATTTTTTACGGGAACCATCTCAAAGAACTGTAACAAGTTCAACTGCAACAAGCACAATTGCTACAATATTTGGCGCAACAGCTCTTTAAGTGCCAGGGCCTAGCTTCTCGCAACCACTCATGTTGTGTGCGTTATATTTTTCACACGAATGGAAGGGACCTACAGTTTAATGCCGAATCCGAACGGCGATTTGAGAAGCTTTTTCGTGACAACAATACTCTCGGATGTTTGTCAGACGCTCGCGAGAGGTGGGACCGTGAAAAAACTTTTTGGTATTTTCTGGGATTCGAACTTGTAACCTCATGCGTAGTGCTCATACACACTAACCACTTACGCCACGGTGCCCACGGTGAATATTTTTATAAACTGTTAATTTAATTTTGTTTTAGTTTTTAATGACATTACCCGTCCAATATTACGGGTTGCCTTGGTTTTCGGTAAGCAAATTCCATGTGTTTCTTAACACCTCATTAGTTCTTATCTACTACCTACAAGACTTATTTTTATGAAGAATAGACAGTTATATAACACTAGCCTAAAAAGAAAAAAATCAAATTTTCTTCCGCAAATATTACATTGAAATTTTTCAAAAATTTAATTGTTTTGACGGGTTTCATTGCATAGCTTAACTTCTTGTGCAATTGTCGTCCTTTCCAAGTGTGTAACGAATCACTTACCACTTCTGCTTCTGCTTCTGCTTAATCTGTATAATTCCATATAATAACTTTATACTCTTTCGAACTGTTGTCTAACAACTGTAATTATGACATTGAGAGGTGATTTAGGCTGATAATCTTAGTTTCGGTAGGGTTGATTTTCAATTCCATATTGTTCGCCTTTCTCATCAACTTGCCACTCATATGGCGTAAGTTCATTATTCTGTCCAATAATAGGCAAACATCATCTACGTTTAAGATTCCACCGCTTCGCACTGACAAAGCACTGCGGAAAACAACACTGATAACCACCAAAAATAATAGTAGTTATGAGCCTCAAATTATACGTAATGTTCTTTTAGTTGAAATTTAATATTTAAAATCATAATTCACTGTCTTATTTGATAGTGAAATGTTTATAAAACGTTCCTATGTAATTACTATTTTTTCTTTTTAATTTTAGACAATAAAATGGATTAAAGTGTATCTAAAAATTACTACATTAACACAATGAGCGTACGCTACCCTTTGTACACCGTAGAGGTGGGAGATACGAAGTTTACAATCCTCAATAGGTATCAAAATTTAAAGCCAATTGGGTCCGGAGCGCAAGGAATTGTGTGGTAGGTTTTATAAAATTAAACTGTTTGATGTTTTTTTTTATTTCCTCTTTGTTATGTACTATAATTTGTTTGTGTTGTTGCTTTAAATAACATGTATGAACTGGTTTTAAATACAAAACTTAACTGAAAATGAGATATATTAAAGCCGATATTTTATATTTTAAAAGCAATTAAATCTCATTAGTGCGTAGTACCGGTTATATGAATATAGTTCATGCCCCGTATCGATTACCATTTACTTTTCTTCGGTTACAAAAAATTTTGTACTTAAACTGAAATGAACCTTTAATATCAATAACCACATTTAATGGAAAATAGGTTTTATTTTATCCATATTCAAGTCGATTCGACTGCGCTTTGTCATTTTTTGTTTTTGCTGTAACTTAGAATGACGCTCAATCTTTTTGACTCGGTAATTTGAAGGGAAGACTACACCAAAAAGATTTTCAGGAAAACGAAGGGACCGAACTTTCAATCTCTTCTTCCTGTGTGACGATAGGCAGCCAAAAATGCACATAAAGATGCACCAAAACTTCATTTCTGTTTCTTTCCAATAACATTCTTTGATTTTTTTCCGATTAAAATCGGTGCTTACATAATAAAAGGTGAAACGAAATAAAATGCAGACGACCCTCGATTAACGCGGTCCATTCGTTCCTACAAAACAGAGTGTAAAACGAAACCGCATTAATTGATACTTGAAGTCCATATAAAAGCGTGTGTGTCAGGTTTCAAAAAACTCAAAATATAAACAAATCTATATAATTTTTTGTATAATTTATTAAATAAAAAAAAACTGAAAATTGACAGAAATTTCCTCCCACTGCACACCCATAAAAGCATTACTAAATACAAATTATAATTATTAGGAGAAATTGGAATGTACATAAATACATATATGGTATATAAGTAAATGCGACCACCTCACTTGAAAATGGCATCAAATTCAATTAAAAGGTTAAACCGGTACCGTGAAATTAGAAAAAATTGTTAAACTGAAGTTTGAACCTTAAACTGAGTTCAAACTCATATACTGAAACCGTGCACACGAAATTTGTTTGCCCCCAATTTTTGAAATTAGATCATTTACTAATTTTAGTGCAGACATTTTTTTCGCTTCGTTCCTTTTATGGTGTACAAAATCGGCCAACTAACGCGCAGTTTGACGTTTTCTTGATCAACCAGATTGCTAACCGTGCGTTTAGAAGAAAATATCGCCGCTGTAGGAAATAGGGCCTTGTCCGTCCATTATGTGAAAGATCTTGTCCTTAAGACCTAGATTCAAGTGGTTCAAGAATTGAAGTCAAACGATCATCATTTACGCCGTAATTTTAGTACATGGCCCCTAAATCAACTGAAATTGTCTCGGTTTTTTTAATCGCCAAATTTTCTTCAACGACGAGGTGCATTTCTGGCTTAATGGGTATGTAAACAAACAACCACATTTGTAATGAAGATAACGTACAAGAGGTTCATAAAATGCCCTCACATCCACAAAATGCACTGTTTGGTGAACATTGTACGCTGGTTACTTCATCGGACCCTATATTTTCAAAAATGAGGCTGCAGCTCGCGTTACCATCAATGAAGTCCTCCACCGAACGATGATCAGCGATTATATGTTTCCAAATTGTCATGATCTCGAACTGGAAAACATGTGGTTTCAAAAAGATGGCGGAAGATGCCATACTGCCGGCCAAACTGCGTGGTTATTGGCGGAGCAGTTCGGTGATAACATTATCTCACGAAATGGACCAGTCAATTGGCCACCAAGATCATGCGACTTAGCGCCTCTGGATTATTTCTTGTGGGAATATTTTAAGTCCCTGGTCTATTCCAACAAACCAACGATAGACGCTTTGAAAGCCAACATTGTCCGCGTTATTCGCGATATACGGCCCTAATTACTCGAATAAGTGGTCGAAATTTGAACCTCCCGAATGCATTTCGAAATAGATAGCAGCAGCGCATACATTCCAGAAACTATTCAAATACTAAATGCCATAAAATAAACTGAACAAAAAAAAAATGGTTGGTCATTTCATAATTTTGTTTGTATAATTTAAAAAAAGTTGTGATTGTTTGAAAAAAGAAAAAAAATACTTTATTAAAGGTGTCCACACTGTAGTGGTAATATGTTTGATTATTAACTAAAAGGTTGTTGGTTCAAGTCTCAGCTATAATATTCCATTTTTCTAGTAATGAAATTGAATGATGCGGTCGCAATTCACCAAGACTAAAATCTTTCCGGTGCAATGGAAATTGGCCAAAGTTATACCTATTCCTAAGACACCTAGAGGTGATGAATTCAGACCAATCTCCATCCTGCCATTTTTGTCAAAGGCGTTTAAGAAAATTATGCAAAAACAGATTGGTCAGTATCTTACAACCAACAACATTCTGTCTCCCGAGCAATCAGGTTTTCGGTAAAAACTTAGCTGCACCACAGCTGTTATAGGTGTTTTTGAAGATATACGGTGTGCCCTGGATGAAGGAAGTGTGTCATTTTTAGTCCTATTAGATTTTTCTAAAGCGTTCGACACAGTTGACCATGCTATTTTATGTCAAAAGTGGCATCGGATCTACAATTTTTCGCATTGCGCTGTAAAGCTTATATCGTCCTACCTGACAAACAGAAAGCAAGCTGTAAAAATAAAAGACGTTCTATCCGAGTTCCTCCCTAACTCCCGTGGTGTTCCGCAGGGGTCCATACTAGGACCCTTACTTTTCTCCCTATATGTTAACGAACTTCCGCACTATATTAAACACAGTTCAATAAACATGTATGCTGATGATGTACAGCTTATTTTAAGCTGTCCTTTGGGCTTTATATAACACGCAGCGACTTGCATTAATAATGATCTTGCAGATATAGGACAATGGTCAAATAGAAATGGTCTCCTGCTAAATCCTAAAAAAATCTAAGTGTATTGTCATATCAAAAACGCTATTGGATCTGTCATACTTCCCCTCCCTCACCATGAACAATGCCATTATAGAGTATGTTGATTCAGTAAAAAATCTCGGTATGATTTTCAATCGGAACTTAACCTGGGACAATCATGTCAATCTGGTCGTAGGTAAAACCTACGGTGTACTCCGTACGCTATGGGCCTCCCAGTCGTTCACCCCAATTAAAACAAGAACCTTACTCGCTAAAACACTTGCCGTACCTATACTTACATACGGCTGTGAAATATTTCACAACTGTAGCTACATTTCCAATAGGAAACTCAATGTTGCCTTTAACTGTATAATACGCTACGTCTTTGGTTTGCGACGACATGACCGAATTTCTCGCTATACTAAGTACCTGTTGAACATGACATTTGATAACTTTCTCCAGTTTCGCACCCTATGTCTTCTGGGGGATATCCGACTTTCCCATCAGCCTTCCTATCTTTGCGAAAAAATCAGATTTTCTTCCTCAAACAGATCCGGACAATTAATTCTTCCTCGCCATACTTGCCTGGCATAGGAACGTCAATTTTTTATAAACTCCATTCGCTTTGCCCCGTAGTCTTAGAAGAATAGACAACACTCCAAAATTTAAAAGGGAACTAAGAATACTTTTACGCTAGTACTCTCAAACTCTGGTTTCTTTTCTTTATCCTTTAAGTTATTTTTCTTTTCTTTCTTTTAGTTATTTCTTTTCCTCATATTTATAATATTAAGTCAATATTAACTCATGTAGCTTTCTTAAAATATTTTGAACTATTGAATGCTATTACTATATATAAGATATTGTATCTTACAGTGTAGCAAATCGTTAAATAAATAAATAAATAAATAAAAATAAAAAAATGTAGGCCCTCAATTAAACAACTAAAAAGAATGGGATCAACACTCGAATTCAGCGTTATTGTCTATTATCAAAAAACCTTACATTCTTCAGTAGGCTTGACAGAAGGAACATAATATACTGTGCAAACAACTCCTCAACAAGATTTATCTTTCCTCAGAAGCTACAGCAATAATGACAACTTGTCCAAACATCTGGCGGAAATTAAGTGATTTCTCATGAACAAAGTTGAATTTTCCTTAAGCTTCGTGCTTTGCCAGAAGCAAAAATAATAACATTTTTGAAAAATATTGTCTTATCTTGTAGTTTTATTTACAGAACCAATAATAAAAATTAGTTACATTATTTTTGAAAACTTTATATTTGTTCCACTCATTTTTTTTTTTCAATTATATAATGTTATATGCAATTCTATGTATTCTAGTGCTGCATATGATACTGTTTCCGAACAAAATGTTGCAATAAAAAAGTTATCACGCCCATTTCAAAATGTAACGCACGCAAAGCGAGCTTATCGGGAGTTCAAATTAATGAAACTAGTTAACCATAAAAATGTAAGTTTCATAAACATTTGCAATGTGAAATTCATTCATTATAATTTTATTTTTGCTTAGATTATCGGTTTGTTGAATGCTTTTACTCCGCAACGTACTTTAGAGGATTTTCAAGATGTCTATCTTGTTATGGAACTTATGGATGCTAATTTGTGTCAAGTCATACAAATGGATTTGGACCATGACAGAATGTCGTACTTATTGTACCAAATGTTGTGTGGGATAAAACATTTGCATTCAGCTGGAATAATTCACAGAGTAAGTACATGTAGTTCTTTTTTAGAGGTATAATGTATAAGGAGACCCATTTTTTGTGATCGCTTAATACAGGGTAGGCCACTTTGCTTGTTTTAAAAGTGTATATTACACATACAACATTAAATTGCAAACAGGGTGGTCCAAAATGAGCTTCCTTCAAACGAGAGAAGAGGAAAATCCCAACTTTTTCAAGCTAATTTAGAAAAGGTCACCAAGATTTCCCTCGTTTTATTTCTTTGAAACAAACAAAAAGTCATTTTCCGCTACTTTCTCAGCTCACGGATTCGAATGTTTTCGTTCGACTTTGCAGTTTTTAGTCTGTTTGCTGGCATCTGCAACGGACCCATTGTGAATGCCCGATAGCATTACTCATGTTTCAAAACAACATGGTATTTTCTTGTTGTATCAGAAAAAATAAAAACAACAAACTTATGGTTTTTTGGGCCACCTTTTATTACCATACTGTTTTAAATTTATAAAGCGTAGTCTTAATTTAACTAATACCAATAACTTAACTTATTTGCACTAGGATCTAAAACCGTCTAACATAGTAGTAAAGGCAGATTGCACTCTTAAAATTCTCGACTTTGGTTTGGCCAGAACTGCTGGTACTACTTTTATGATGACACCATACGTTGTAACAAGGTATTATCGCGCACCAGAAGTCATTCTTGGCATGGGTTACACAGAAAATGTAGACATTTGGTCCGTCGGTTGTATAATGGGAGAAATGATTCGTGGTGGTGTTTTGTTCCCTGGAACTGATCATATTGATCAGTGGAATAAAATTATCGGTAATATATTAAAATATCTTATTATTATAATATTTTCATTTATTTATTTATTTATTTTAATATTTATCCCTTCCAGAGCAATTGGGTACTCCATCTGCATCGTTTATGCAACGTTTACAGCCCACTGTTCGAAACTATGTTGAGAATAGACCCAGATATTCTGGATATTCTTTTGATAGGCTATTTCCTGACGTTTTATTTCCAAGTGATAATAATGAACAGAGTCGGCGAAAAGCCTCGGAAGCTCGTGATCTCTTAAGTAAAATGTTGGTAGTTGATCCTGAACAACGTATTTCCGTGGATCAAGCACTTCTTCATAGTTATATAAATGTTTGGTATGATGCCGAAGAAGTCAATGCAGTAAGTATCTAATAATTTTTTATACGTTTATTATACATAGAATACTTGATGTGCAAACCTTTTCTTGCGCAGTTAATTTACTAAATTATATTTAGCAGTATAATTTTAATTTAAATAGGCATGCTGCACTGCACATGAGCTACTAGTTTGTATGGAGGAGAACAGTAGTAAATTTAAATTAAAAAAAAAGGTCTAAGATCTCACTTTACGCGTTTCTTTCTAAATTTTAAAGTAAAATATTTTTAAAGCGTGTAACAGACTGTTGGTGTGTACATTTTCACTTTAGATCTGGTACATATTGTATACACCTATATCTCAGATTCGAGTCTGAAATCGGCTGCATTGAATCCAGAACACCAATGTAGAAAAACTTTCCTCCTCAATATTTTCAGACAACGGAAAATATCATCTCCCATCATCAACTCACTCTTCTTTACCGTCAACCAGAAATTATCTATAAATAAAATTAACTAATTTAAATATTTCGCGCCAAGTGCATACATATATGTACAATTCATAGTATTCGAATATATAATTTAATAATACACATTTACTGATCTTACAGCCAGCACCGGAACCGTATGATCACAGTGTCGACGAAAGAGAGCATACTGTGGAGCAGTGGAAAGAATTAATTTATCAAGAAGTTATGGACTATGAAGCGCGGAATGCCATGCCAAGAGATGGGCGGTAGAGCGAGAATGCATTACAGTTTAAATTAAAAATGACATGAAGAAGAATATTTGCAAAGATAAATAAGAAAATTGAGAATATTCTCTATAGTGAACTAGATTATTATATCTATTAAATTACTACACTTACATTAATATGTATATATATAATATATGTATTATATAATATAATATATACTATACCTATTTCATATTATAAATTGATTCCCTATGTAAGGACACATTGTCACATCACATAATTTATTTATAAAAAAAAAAATAATAAGCTGACGATGCTAACCAATGCAATAATATTTGGTTATATGTATACAGTGAATAATATCTGTTTTGTCTTGCTTTACATTTTTCGGTTATTTTTTACGTTTCTTTATATTAAATTACTAAGCTGGAACACAAAGAGCAAATAAGTAATATCTTCGTAAAATATTCTATAAAAATAAAAATTCACTTACTATTTAGACCAAAGCCAAAGCTTTTTACTTTGCTTAAAAAGACTTTACAGAGTAGAAGTGTTTTAGTTAATCGATTGGAAGTAAGTTGCATGTTCAAACCGGAATACCGGATGGTGAGAAGTTTTCCGAATTGTCGATGTAATTTGAAATAGGCGAACCCCACAGGCGGATCAGTAGAAGTGAAGTGGGAGGGTTCTGATCCCTTATTTTCGGATCATAACCTCACTTATAAAAGGAAGAAGAAGAAGATGTAAATGAAAGTAAAGGGGTATTCAGTAACTATGATAAGACTTTGACAGACGACTGCGACCATATTTGAAAATATGATACATACTCTGCTGTCGTTGTATTCTGTCATATGGCGTGTTTTGGTGAGAAATATGCAAAGTAAAGTGAAAGCTTCTCAACGAAACGGTTCCCAGTCAATCCGGTTAAAAACTTATTTTTATTATTTGAAGATTGGTGATTGAATTGAAAAGTATGAAAAATTCGTGCTTAAATTTGTGAAATACTGCAGAAGTGTTCAACTTGAATCAAATTGAATGAAAAAGCTCTTTTCAGCACCCTCTGAAATTGAGTAGCACAAACTAAACATCCCAACTCAGTTTTGACTGGGAAAAGCTAACGTGGTTCCCAGTTACTTTTTGTTGTTGTACTCCGTGCTATATCTTACTTCACTGAGAAGCGACGTCTCACCGAAACGCACCTAAAGTTTCTGCTCGCGGAACGTTCCGCGCGTTATTCACCCTGATTGTCGTTGGCGTTTGTCGCTTTTCGCCGATTGTCGTGTTATTCTTCAGATGTAGCACGAATCCATTTTCATAACTTTTTCACTGTGAAATATTTGTAATAGTATTCTACACGACAAACAAATTGCTTAGTAATGTTTAACGGTCAGCAGGTCGTAGCTATGAATAAAACGACAATCGTCGAAAAGCGACAAACGCCAACGACAATCAGGGTTAATGCTATTTTTTCGGACAGAATGAAGAAGTCGCGGTGGATAGATACATACCTATAAAAAGTATGGAAATAAGCTTCTTGCACTTAACAATAAAACTACCTACAACTCCGATTTCCACCCCTTTCACCCACGCCATTCCCCGCAATACCAACATTAAAACTAATGCCAACTTTCACACCAACTCTAATTGGCGATTTAAAATGAAAACATTTCCCAGCATTAAAACCTTAACATTCAATTAATTTAAATTTTTAAAAGAACCAGCTTGACCTAGTCGATGTGGCCCAGTAGGAGTAGTTAACCCTTCTGCCTCCTCCGACAAATGTCCTGGCTTATCTTTCATTCTTTAATATGGCTAATGATCTATCCACATTTACCTCTCATGTGAACTTCAAACGTTTCTCACATCTCTAAAGAACTGACTTTATTACTTTCTCAAAACCTATTAACGAAGCTTTTATAAAGCTCGAAGGCTTGCCAGCGCAACTTTCCAAAGAGGATGTTCTGGTGCGAATGAGTTAAGGAAAACGTGCCTGACTAAAGCAATGTTGCCAAGTGAGAGTCAGGTTTCGCGCTATGGTGATCCAAATAGTTACATTAATTGATTCCCAATTTTATTTTCTTGTTACTTGCTTCTTTGCGTTTGTTCAAAATCCGGGAATTCTGGGTCCGAAAGTATCAAATCCCGGAAGTATTAAAACCCGGATTCATCAAAATGCGAAAGTACATATTATAATCATATGCATACGTAGATTCAGTCAAAAGTATCAAATACTGGAAGTATTAGAACCCGGATTCATCAAAATCCAAAAGTATCAAAGTCAAAAAGTACTAAATCCTAAAGTGAAAATCCAGAAGCCCCAGTTGAAAACGTAAATTATGTTAGTAACTATTACATAGTAACTTTAACAAACAAAATGTATTTCATGGCAAGTTCAACTCAATCAGTTTATTCAAATACAGCATAATAATGGTATATGAAGGAGAAAAGTGAATCCAAAAACTACAATAGTTCTGTCGCAATCACGATCATTTTTCTTAATTCTTCCGGTTTTTGAAACTCTGTTTTTATTTAATTTTTCAGATTTTTATCCTTCCTGATTTTAAATTTCCATTCATCAATTGGTAACGAATTCACATGCTTATTTATAATATGCTGTCCGACCTATCTGGAATTGAAAAACATCATCCATCTCTATTGCACCCAATCCAATCCGTTCAATTCATTATGTCCACCTTTCCGGCAATTTGCGACAATCGAAAAGGCTGTTAACATTGATACTTTTCGGAAATGCCAAAAAAGATTAAATCGGATCCATTCTGGACAGCTCTATAAGCCATTGGAGCAGATAGTGCGTGGGGCAGGTGTTGTTGAAGGCAACATATTCAACAAGTTCTACCAAGTACTATGCTACGGAGCAGTATGGATACTTGGATAATATCGTAAGTTGCCGGTGCCAGTGAATAACACCCTTATTACGGTTGTCAAAGATCAATAATTGATAAACGATAAAATTTATTAATCGATCGAAAGTTTGGTATTACGATTGTCAATTGATATTGATTGATTGAATTGAGTGTGTATCCGATTTAACATTTGAGTTTTCGCATTCTTTTTGTAGGTTGCGTTTTTGTCTTTTGTTTGTTGTTTTCTTTTTTCGTTTAATTTTTGCCTTAAAATGTGTATTTTGAATAAAATAAATTTCAGTAATTCTTGATAAATATTTCCACAGTTCTATTGTGGACTTTTCGTTCTTACAATGCTTCGTTTCAAATGAAAACAACGAATAAGATCTATTTGTCAACGAGAAATTTGTGATTAACTGAAAAATTTATAGATACCAACATTTTTGACAACGATAATACCAAGTTTATCAATAGAACTATTTACATCCAGTGTGAATTCACTATAAATTCACAGCTGATCAGGAATTTTATCAATTGATCACGATAATACTGATTAAACAAATTATTTGATTATTGTCAATTATGGTATTGATATTTGACAGCCGTAATAAGGGTGTAAGTTTGTTTCATTAGCACTATGAAGGACAAACGGATTGTAGGTACATATTTCGTTATTATCATTTGTTTAGGTTCGAAACTTTTCACCCTTAATACATAAAAGTTGTTTCCGCTCTTTGGGAGTGCATAAGACTCGCCCATCTTTTAGCTACACACTATTATTTTGAAATGACATTCTTAGACTGTCATTTCACATCATTTCATTCTAGGCTATACACTATCAAATGCGATTTTGTGTCTACATTTGCCTACATATTATCATTTCCAATGCATTCTTCTACGTCATTCCAGCAAACTCCACAAAAAATTGCAACCCTCATAATTTTTGCCATCATTCTAATCGTCATTTCTCATTCCAAGCTACACACTCTCATTTTTACATCATTCCAGCAAGAATGTCATTTCAAAAATGATAATGAGTAGCGTACTATAAGCACGGCAAAGCAATGGCTGCGTCCACGCTGCTGAGTATGCCATAAAAGTTTTAGGAGAATGTCTGCACCATTGAAAAACTTTATATGGACTGCTAGTAGCCAACTTCACATTGGTTCCAAAATTAGCGCTAGCTCACTTGGTTCGGAGCGGAAGTAAATGAAAACTCACACTTGTTTGAAATTTGGATGCAGTTGGGTGTGCAAATACAGTGTTTTCATTTATAAAAAAGATTGATTCGTAATAAATATACAAATATTGTGCAATTTATAGAGCAGTAAAATGCATATTGGGGTGGCAATAGTTTAATGGAAACGTCGTCAATTGCCACGCTAATGGTTCACAGTTCAAGTCCTGCTGACAGTAAGCATTTATTTATTTCTCATGAAATATATAAAGTCGGTCCGATCATTTGCGAAATGTGAACACCAGTGCGAAGGCATAACACTGGAGGTAGCTTGGTCATGCGGCTGGAAAAATTGTTCGCTCTGTTAATGGTGATTTGCCCTTGACATCGGTTATCGTGAAAAAAAAGTACTGTGAATCAGAAGCAAAGACAAAATATAACAAAAATCTCCCCAGTTATCTGGACGCCACCCACGGAGAATCTCTGAAGCATAAACAACTGAGCTTCAAGAACCACTACACCAAAAATCTTTTTCTCTCTCTCTATATATCCTTTCCAACGCCCGCACTGTGTGTTAACATGTTAAAGATATTCATAATCCTTTGAATGCGCGCAATTTATAAAAAGAAAAATAAAAATATATAAGGATTTTTTATTCGAATTTTGTTGGTTCTATGTTGGCGTCATTTTTTGGGCAGAGATTGTATGGAACTGACATTTCACTAGCAGTCCATATATGTATAGTAAGTCAATTGGCTGCACCCACGGACCGACTATGAAGTGACATCTAATCTAGTGCTGAACACACTCTTTTAATAAAATGGCTGCGCCCACTTGACATTTTTAAGGCTGAGTAGAAACGTTTTATCAAAATGGCTGCGCCCTAATAACTAACTGTGACATCTATGAAGATGCAGAAGCGTTTTATCAAGCAACCCAGTAAGCCATCTATGTTGTCGTTACAACACCAACTAGTATGCCACCTTTCTAAAACTGCAATCGGTAATGCTATTGCACTCACTTTTCTAGTAACTAACGTGTTTCTATTTTTTGACTTAGCTCGCTTTTACTTTTACGTATACTAAACTCTGGAGGATTTACTCAGTAATCAAAACGAGTATAGCGAATTGATTGAATTTCAATTTCAATCCCAGGCCGGTATTCACCGACCAATCTTAAACTAAGAGCTTCATAAACCTATTCACCAACCAATAATAGTGCAGATTTATTAGCGCTCATAAGACTTATGAGTGGTCCCACCCACTCTTAAGTTATGAGTGCTCATAACTTAGGAATTTCGAAAATTTTCGAAATCAGCTGCGAACTGTCACTCAGACCAAACAAAGGACAAGCTGCATTGGCGAAATGCAAAAGAAGAAATGCCGACGAATTTAATGCCTCCAGCTGTTCCGTCAAAAGAACTGCCAACCAAATAAAAAATAAAATGTGCCGTGATTAATTCTGACTAAAATCAGGAAAATACAATGTTTTCTATTTCATTGGCATTTCTCCCAGTTCAAAAGAGAGTTCGGAAACTCATTTTAGAACGCGTTTGGAAATCCGAAAATGAATTCTTCGCATATTCGAATTAGCACGGGCACAAACCTATTAGTGCTTGGTGAATACGCAGCAAAAATGTAAAACTAAGAGCTTCATAAAATTAAAATGGATTTAAGAGCGGTTGATAATTACCGGCCTTAATCTCAATCGTTCTTCGAACGTTTTTGTCGCGAAATGAACGGTTTTCTTTAATGCATATACTTCACTGGGAATAAAAGAAATGGGTGCAAAGTGAGTATATGGTGTTTTATAGAAGCGCGTAAATGGACTAATTGTATATATAAAAAAAAAATGTTTGGCGCAACAGCTCTTCAAGTGTCGGGGCCTAGCTTCTCGCAACCACTCGTGTTGTGTGCGTTATATTTCCTCACACAAATGGAAGGGACCCACAATTTTGTGCCGTATCCGAAGGGCGATTTGAGAAACTTTTTCGTGCCAACAATACTCTCGGATGTTTATCAGACGCTCGCTAGAGGTGGGACCCTGAAAAAACTTTGTGATGATTTCTGGGATTCGAACATGGAACCTCACTCGCATTGATCCGACGCACTAACCACTTGCGCCACGGTGTCGTAGTAGATATAACTGTAAAACAAAAAAAGCATGCCTTATTATATGCAGTAACACTTTTTTGAATCGACGGTTATAGGTTAATTCTCCGTATACATAGATGTGCCGGATCAGTTGCTTGGTATTTGGTCACACTTTTTTTTTTTTGAATATGAGATAGTTTATAACTTAATCCAATGTGTTATAATTTTCGCCTAATACATTATTTTTTAATCTGATATATGTAGACAGCTATGGTACTGCGGTAAGGGTGATTGATTAAATAGTTGCGAGTCAAATCAAAACCAATATCATTATTATATCAAGACCGGTTCCTATTCGAGTAATGCGAACTGTAAACAGCTATCAACGTTTTAGTGTTTGCATGCGCAAAATACTCTCCAAAGTAATATTTTGGACAAATTTTTCTTGGGTGACAACTGAGTGGTCCACAAAAATATGAAATTGTATAAAAAAAAAATACCGTATAGGAGCGAAATCTCTTTTCAACAGGATATTGGGCTTCGGGAGTAAGTAACTTAAAATTGACCGTTACATGCAGTACAGAAAGATTTAATTCAAACTGGGCTAGAATTTCAACCTGAACATTGATTGTAGAGAGGGGACTGACTTTCACTTGAGACGAAAAGGTACCTATTCAAAACAGTACTTACTCAAAATGAAGTCTTAGGAACAAATTTTTAGAAAAAAATAACAGTATCTTTTTATAAGAAGAGTCAAATTTAAAAATAGAATGCGAAACTGCAAACAACCTTAACGAAATCCAAACTACAAGACTCAACTGTATTCAGATTTCAACCCATTCTTGACTTGACTCTGCCCACAATGTATTTGGTCAACGTAAGATAGATCGATTTGACTTGAGTGTAATAGGGTTCAATCCGAGTTTAAGCTAATTTAAACCCTACAAATAAATAGTGAATTTATAACACTTCCAAATTAGTTATTTGTAATCTCCACGTACACACATACTCGTAAATACAATTGTCCATATAGTACATTTTTTTCAATAAAAGACAAAAGAAACGGAAATCTCAAATAGTTTTGAGGAGGGTAAACATACGATGAGTGATTCAAGTGAGACAGTAATTACCTTGTCTTAGACATTTTTGTTCAAAACAATCTGAAAGGAAAGCACGTACGACAAAAAAAAAATACTAAATGCGTTCAAACAACAAAAAATACACCTACTCGGTTTTCTGAAACCACTAAACCAATCTTTCTCTCTGACTGTCCTTTTCAATGCCCGGACTGTGTAAACTTTTTTAAGGGTATTTATAACCCCTTGCGTGCGCGCAATTTATAAAAAAAATATTATAAATATATTTGAAAATAGCGAAAATTTGAAAATATTATAAATATATTTGAATTGAATTGAATTGAAAAAATGATTGAGAACGCTCACTTTGTTTATAGGTCGACGAGAAATGTCGGATCTTAATTTGAATTTTAATTTCGAACCAGGAAGGGAATTTTTCAAAAGCATTTAATACGAGAAAAGAAACTTACTCGTAGATGTCTCCTCAATAATTGTTCATATACATAGGCATGGTAATGGTGTAGTGGTAACGTCGTCAATTGCCACACGAATGGTTCATGGTTCAAATCCCGAAGTCAGCTAGCATTCATTTATCAATTGCGAAGGCTTGTGTGAACACTATTGCAAAGGCATAACACTGGCAGTTGGTTGGTCATATGGCTGGAAAAATTGTTCGCTCTGTTGGGTGATTGATACGCCTATGACATCTGGTAGTCGCGAAAAAAATACTGTGAATCAGAGGAAAACCACAAAAGTTATAAATAAACTCCGCAGTTATCTGGACGCCACCCCGGAGTTTTTCTGAAACATAGGATATGAGTTACAAAACCACTACATCCAGGATAAACAGAATAATAAGGTATGCCAAGTGAAGTATTTGATGTCCTAGTTTGTACAATACTTAAATATTTGGTGGCGATAAAAATAATATTACACGAGAAGTATGTAGGTAGGTAACATACTTGTACTTTGGACAAGATAGTTTCATTACAGATTGTACAATTGTACACACTTGATAATTCAAAAAACGTAATCCTAAGTTACATTATTACACTTCTCATTTTAAGGACGGTCGGATGTTACTCAACAAGTAAGTGACTATAGTAACGTCGAAGAACCACAGCAAGAATGCGACAACCATCTCGTAACGAGGCAAAGGTTTCAAAATTATATCCCACAGCAAGTTACTCATTTGAAGCTCCACGAAAGGAAGAATAAGATGAAGATATTGCATTGTTGGAGTTTGAGGAGTTAAAAAAAGATATTCTTCAAAACCTTGCCGGGTATAGTTTAAAAAGTGCAAAAATAACAAGTACATCGACTCCTTTTCCAGTAGCTACACTTGGGTTGATGAGTTATCCAAAGGTTGGCTTAAGAAACCAAACCAACCGTTTCTGGAAGCGATAAGAACACTTGAAAATATTTTTAGATTTCTCAATAAAGAACATTTGTTCACAACAAATTACTTTATAGAAATGCACTTAAAAAAAACAGAATCAGTACATCTAGACATAAGTAAATGCAAAAAAGTTATTTGCTATTTATCTCCCAGCAGGAGCTATCCGGATCAAGGCTAAATTCGCTAACATAAGCCCAGTACGTGTTCATGCCCCCACGGAAGAAAAGGACCCTGCCACCAAAGAGTGTTTCTACGAGCTCCTCGACAAAACATACGAGCAATGTCCTAAATAGGTTTAATGCGATTTTAACGCCAAAATAGGAAAGGGGGACGTCTTTGGTAGGGCAGTCGGTAAGCATAGCCTACACGACACAATGTCTGATAACGGACTAAGGTTAATTGATTTCGCTGTGGAGCGAAATGTCACCATAGCAAGCACATGGTTTCCTCATCTTGATATTCATAAGCAGACATGGTGGTCCAATGATCATGTAACGATCAACCAAATTGATCATATTGCGATTGACGAAAGACATGCCTCCAGTATTCTGGATGTCCGGACCTTCCGAGCGGCCAACATAGAATCGGATCATTACCTTGTTGTAGCCAAGGTACGAATGCGGATATCCCAATCTGAGCAACAAAGAAGAATTACTGTGAGAAAATTTAACGTCGAAAAGCTACAATCGCAAGAGACCGTATACCGAAATCTCTCAATCAGCCCTATGCCGCCAGCATCAAGTGCCGAAGACCATTGGCAACGCTGCCAACATGCAATCGGAAACGCCGCGACTGATGTGCTGAGTCTCGCTCGCCCACCACCGCGGAACCCCTGGTTTGACGAAGAATGCCGGCGAGTGCATGCAGCAAAACAAGAGGCATATAAAGCGGCGCTGCAAAGGAAGACGAGAGCTGCTCATGAGCTCTACGAGAAAAAGAGACGGGAAGAACATCGGCTTCTCCAAAAGAAGAAGAAAGAGCGTGAGAAGCGCGCGTTTGAGAATATCGAGAGTTTATACTTAAGGGACAATGTACGGAAGTTTTACCAAAATGTAAAAAGAACGTATCAGAGAAGCAATACCCGTACAGAAACCTGTAGAGATGAAAATGGAAACCTCGTAGTAGACTCACAGTCGGTGCTGAGAATATGGAAAAAGAGGCATCAGTTTCCTCAACATCGCATACAAAACCTTTTCTGCGATATTGTGTGAACGCCTGAAACCTTTTATGAGCAGCCTGATTGGACCCTATCAGTGCCGATTCAGGCCGGGAAAGTCCACAATCGATCAAATCTTCACACTTCGGCAGATCCTGGAGAAAACCCAAGAATTCCAAATCGATACCCACTATCGATTTCAAGGCCTCCTATGACAGCATCTATAGAGAAGAGCTTTATAGAGCCATGTCTAGTTTTGACATCCCTGCCAAACTTGTCCGTCTGTGCAGGCTGACGATGGAGAATGCTCGCTGCTCCATCAAGGTCGGTAATGACCTCACCGAGACCTTTGATGTCAAAAAAGGTTTTAGACAAGATGGCGCGCTGTCATGTGACTTCTTTAATATTGTACTTGAACGGATTGTGCGAAACTCACAAGCCAACACCGGAGGCACAATCTATTACAAGTCTGTACAACTGCTGGCATACGCCGCCGATATAGATATTATCGGAAGAACTCAGCGGGCTGTCACCGGTGCGTTTGCAAGCATTGAGGCGGAAACGGCCAAAATGGGTTTAGCGATAAACGAGGGCAAAACTAAGTATAGATGTCAACAAGAAGGGAAAGCCGGCGAATTGGACAAAACGTCACAGTGGGCAGCTATAACTTCGAGGTAGTAAGGGACTTTGTCTACCTTGGCTCTGCTATAAATTCTACAAGCAACATCAGCGCAAAAATCAATCGAAGAATAACTCTTGCCAATCGCTGTTTTTTGGGCTAATAAGGCAATTCAGTAAAGTAAAGTAAACAGTAAAGCCCTATCTCGATCAACTAGGAGACAACTAAGACCCTGATTATCCCAGTCCTGCTTTACGGCGCTGAAACATGGACTTTATTAAAAGAGGATGAAGATATCCTTGGGCGCTTCGAAAGAAAAATTCTTCGTACGATTTTCGGTCCCATTTGCGTTGACGGGTTTTGGAGGAGAAGATTCAATCACGAACTATACGAGCTGTATAGCGACATCGGCCTAGTCAAAAAACTGCGTATTGGACGTCTGAGATGGCTAGGACATGTAGAGCGAATGGACACCAACGCTCCGGCCCGCAGAGTCTTCGAATCTAATCCCGAGGGACGACGCAGTAGAGGGAATCACCGCCGTAGGTGGCGCGCACAAGTTCAAGGGGACCTCGACCAACTTGGAGTGCGCAACTGGAGGCAATTAGCTAAAGATCGAGCTAAATGGAGAGGCTTGTTGGTTGAGGCCCGGGTTCACCCCGAACTGTAGCGCCACCTAAGTAAGTAAGTAGTCACCGGTGCGTCTGCAAGCATTGAAATAAAAGCCGCCAAAACGCGTTAAACGATAAACGAGAGCAAAACCAAGTATATGCTGTCAATGAGGCGTTAACGAGGTTGGATACTGAATTTCTGAAGAGAATACCGTATTGACAATTTTCTAAGTACGACCTAATCCAGGAAATAAAATATGGTTGGAAACCGTGGGCTTTGAGTTTAAGGTAAATTATTTGTTGGGTGATTTTATAGAAAGCATTACTGTAATCGGTGGTACTTACTTACTTAGGTGGCGCTACAGTCCGGGGTTGACCTGGGCCTCAACCAACAAACCTCTCCAGCCAGCATGGTTACGAGCCACCTGCCTCCAGTTGCGCACGCCAAGTTGGTTGAGGTCCCCCTCCACTTATATGCGTCACCTACCACGAGGTCGTCCTCTACTGCGCCGTCCATCCGGGGTAGATTCCAAGACTTTCTTGGCGGGAACGTTGGGCTCCATCCGTTCTACATGACCCACCCATCTTAGTCGCTGTATGTGAACTCTTTTTTCTAAGTTGATGTCCTTATATAGGCCGTATAGTTCGGCATTGTACCTTCTCCTCCACTCACTGTCTATGTAGACGGGACCAAAGATCGCTCGAAGAACTTTTCTCTCACAAAAACCAAGGGCATCCTCATTCGGTTTTGACAAAGCCCATGCCTATGCGCCATGCAGCAGGAGTGGGATGATTAGTATCTTTTAAAGAGTTACCTTAGTAGTTTGAGATAGGACTTTGCTACTTAATTGCCTTCTTAACCCATAGAAACAACGATTGGCAAGAGCTATTCTTCGTGTGATCTCCCTACTGATGTCATTTGCGGAGTTCACCATAGAGCCTAGGTAGACAAAATCCTTTACTACCTCAAAATTATATCTGTCTATTGTGGCGTTCTGTCCAAGACGCCGATGTTGAGTGTCCTTTTTTGTAGACAGCATATGTTTTGTTTGGTCGAGCGGTCAACCCATCTTTGCTACCTCGATCTCAATACTCGTAAATGTCCCATTGACTGCCGCTGAGTTCTTCCGATTATGCCAATGTCATCGGCATAAGCGAGTAGTTGTACAGACTTGTAAAAGATTGAACCTCCGGTGTTGGCTTGCGAGATTCTCTCAAGTACTATGTTAAAGAGATCGCATGATAGCGCGTCACCTTGTCTAAGACCTTTCCTGACATCGAACGGTTCGGTGATGTTCTTACCGACTTTGATAGAGCAGCGAGAATTTTCCGTCGTCATTCTGCACAAACGGACGAGCTTGGCAGGGATGCCAAGACTAGACATGGCTCTGTATAACTCGTCTCTATACACGCTATCATGGGCAGCTTTAAAATCGATGAAGAGGTGGTGCGTATCGATTTTATATTCATGGGTCTTTTCCAAGATCTGCCGTAGTGTGAATATTTATATTTGGTCAATGGTGGACTTTCCAAGCCTGAAACCGCACTGATAAGGACCTATCAGGTTGTTGACGATTGGTTTTAGGCGTTCACATAATACGGCAGACAGGATCTTATATGCGATGTTGAGGAGACTTATACCTCTGTAGTTGGCGCAGTTCAGAGGGCTTCCCTTCTTCAGGATCGGGCAAACGATGCTGAGGTTCCATTCATCGGGCATACATTCGTCCGACCAGATTTTACGGATGAGCTGGAGCATGCTCCTTACCAAGTCACATCCTTCCACCTTGGAAAGTTCAGCAGCAAAGCCTTCGGCTTCAGCAGCTTTGTTGGATTTAAGTTTAGATATCGCTATCCTCACTTCATTCTGATCGGGTTGACGGGAATTTTGACTGTCATCGTCACTGTTGAGTGGCTCATTTTACCTGACAGCGGAATATTGGTGGTGGGCGCCGTGGCGTAAGTGGTTAGTGTGTCGGATCACTACGCCTGAGTTTCCAAGTTCGAATCCCAGAAAACACCAAAAAGTTTTTTCACGGTACCACCTCTCGCGAGCGTCTGACAAACATCCGAGAGTATTGTTGTCACGAAAAAGCTTCTCAAATCGCCGTTCGGATCCGGCGCTAAACTGTAGGTCCCTTCCATTCATATGAAAAATATAACGCACACAACATGAGTGGTTGTGAGAAGCTAGGCCCTGGCACTTTAAAGAGCTGTTGCGCCAAATATTTGTATTTTTGAATATTGGTCGTCATCGCCGTTCAACAGTCTGCAGAAGTGTTCCTTCAATATCCTCAGAACTGTGAAATTGGGTCCCATAGACTCTACTCCATGTTTTTGTTATATGTGAAACGTTTTTTATCAAATCAGAACGACTATTGTAACAAAAACTGTACATATAGTTACTCGTTTAGCAACTTCTGCCTGAAAGCTTTTCCGTAAAATGTGCAGTTTTCGAAAAAAATATCCCTCATGCCACCCTCATGAAGTATTAGCGGCATTTAAAATGTATGTACATATGTATGTACACTTTAGCCTCCATTTTAAAAGATGGGGCCGAGGGACAATTTCTTGTGGAATTTTTCAAATGATGAGGAAGAATATATCCCAAAATACGCTTCCTAATAACCGGAAGTTTTTTTCCCTCTGAAAAAACTGAAATGTCTAGCTAATGCTATACGTTTGACATATAACTATTCACATAAGGTAACATTTTCTTATATGTTCCGGAATTTTTTTTTTCCTGTGCGTTCTGCTTTTGATGTATAGGCATGCATTAGCTTGCCCAAGCACCAGTTCTGTCAACAAGATTTCCTTTTTGGATCATTACGCGCAGGTCTGAGTGTTAAGCTACACCTATGTAGTCGGAATCAGTATTTTAGGCTCAACGGGGAGGTGATGAGGCGTTTTGCCAGTCTAGCCTCTATTGAATTAAAAAAATGTTCGCAGATATTTAGTTTTTTTTTCTAATTAAACCCCCGGTTTTATAAACGCAGTGTCGTTATAATACTCTAAACACTAATCTACTGCGATTACCGAGGGTTACCTATAATTAAAAAAAAAATAAAAAATTAACTGAGTGCATTTGAGTTTTAAATGTATATATGTACAGATATTCATACGAGTACACGCACACATAGTTTGCAGAAATTTCTCCAAGCAGCTTTCTTAAAGGTTCTGATTTAGACATTTTAAAAATTGCAATTATCTGTGTTTCGTTAAAAAAAATAAGTGTAACAAATAAATTATATATTTAAAATTTCAACATACTTAATATTTTTCCATCGACCATTGCTTTTCTAATGAAACAGCTTACTGTTAAGATATGTTATTTATTTCTTAGATTGACAATTACGTGGAATATATACCAGTTTAAAGTTTTTTGTTAAAACGTAACAATTTTCCATTTAAATTTCTACGAGTATACAGTTTTCGTATTTTCAACCCCAAGCCGAACGAAGGTTCCATACAAGTACAATGTACTTAAAAGGGTGCTTTATCAATATTAAAAAAAAAATATTATTAAGGAGCTGAAAAAGCTGGCATTCCATGTAACAGGTATTTATTTTTAGGTATGTTTTTCATATCTATAGATAACTATTTCTAATATAATAGTTTTACAAACTTTAAGGGTAGTTGGTTTTTAGTAAACATAATTCAATTCTATTATTACAACATTTCACTGCAATCTGCGGTTCTCCTTAACTGGAATATGCGCAATATTGAAAATCTTACCCTGCAAGTAGCAAATTCACGTTGAAATATTTAACGGGCTTTTTCTTCACCGAGTACAAAGGGTGAATGTACATTTGTACTTCTGCGCACATAAATCGATCGGTAATTTATGAGTATCTGAAATTTGGTAAAAGACTTTCTGCAGCGTGGGGCAGATTTAATTGCATTTAATGCGAAAAATTTGTGCTTATCGTCTTAAAATAACAATTTACAAATACAATCGGAAATACTCAGTGCGGAAAATAAACCGTTTTCAATAATTTCTACTAACATTGTCAAATCTGCGAAAACTGGTGAAAAATTGTGTTGAAAACGTTTGCTCCTCCTTATTTCTTATTCTTACTACAGTGTCAAAAGTAAAAATATTTTATGTATATTAGCAGTTATTTTAAACATTATTTTTTCTTTCTTTTGTAAAATACTATGAAAAAAACTGAACTTTAATAACATTATCCTAACGACATTAGCCAAATTAAGACGTGTGTGTGAATTTGATTTTCAGTATCGGAATTCAACAAAAAAAAAAAAATAATGGGTACAGTTCTGAGTTTTAGTCCTCGAGAACGTCGTCCTGTATACTCTGCACATCATCATAGTCACCATTTTCATCGACACCATCGTAATAGTGTCGACAATGGTAATGGCTCTTGCAACGAAGGAACTTTAGAGTCATCGAATGCAGCTGATTTCCCGCTAAACAATTTTTCCTACGAGCAATTAAATAATGCAAAAAATCGAGAAAATGCAAAACCGATTTTTCAGCAATTGTCTAATAATAACTTTAGTCAATATAATAATAACGAAAACAACAACCTAGTACTGGAACAAACGCATAATGTTCATACTAACAATAACATAAATAATATTATTAATAATAACAATACTATCAACAATAATGTCAATAATATAAAATCATCAGAACGTAATATTGACAGCTCCAGGATATTATCAGAAAAAAATGCATTGGAAAAAAATCTGAAAAAGCACTCACTTTTCATTAATGCATTGTCGTGGAAACGATTGGCAGCATCGCATAGCAGAAAGAAATTAGATAACAACAAAAATAAAGCTACCAATTTGCCAACAGTAAATCTTAAGCCGTCCATTGGAGATACATTACATCATATAGAAGTTGATAAAAATAAAAATGTTCAGCAAAAATTACAGGATAAACAGCAGTTTCAAGAGTCACAAGATCAGGCTCAAATGCAACATAGCCTTGGCCATCAGAATCAGCAAAGACAAATTTTTTACACCCCTGGTACACCAAAAAGCATATTTCTTGCTTTGGATTTAGTTCGGGCAAACAATACAAATTCCACGCAACTGCAGAATAAATTGGCTCCAAAATTTCCTTTATCGCTTCCATTGCAATTACCATTAAAGAACTCTAGACCTCAAACTCAACACAACCATACTGGAGCTAGAAAAACTGTGATTCAGGTACGTAGTTTAAACTAAAATTTGTTTCTTCTATTTTAATAAATTTTGCTAAGTTAAGAAAAATACAGACAATACGCATTAGAAAAATAGAAAATCCGCATAATCATATAATATCTTAAGAAATTTTATATTTATTTAACTAGGGGTAAAAAAAATATTTTTTTTTTATGTGGGCATTTCTAGAATCTCAGAGTTCACACGTTTTGGATTTTATTTTTTCGAAATTTGGAATTTTGTTTTTCAAGATGGGACTTTCTGGAAAAAAATTCAAATTCGCGTTTCTATTTTCTCATTTATGAACTGCTAAAAACTGGTTAATCCATTAGGCCCCTTACTTTCTGGGCCCTAAGAGCTTATGCTGTTTTGTGTCGTTTTCTATACATATCTGTCAAATCGACCCTGGTTTTGGTTTGCCCCAAGAGATACACTGCTATTATATTTTGAGGGCCCGACATATTTCAAACCAGGGTCAAGAAACAGATCTATTAATTCATGAAATGGCGGACTTAGCACAGCGCTTTTAATATTGTAATATCCAAGCAATTGAGTAATTAAGAGGTAAACGCCGGATATTTGCATTACTGTCCTTATTTTACAATAATACAATGAATGTAGAATTCTGGCTGTTGTTTTGCATACCACCTTGATCAAAAAGTTCCCGGAATAAAAACCGTGTGGCGCTCCCATCGTTCCGATTTGAGTTCTGTTTGAAGGGGACAATATAGATTTAGATGAATAAACTTGTATTTTTAATTTTCTGAATAAATTCGGGGATCTTTTTGATCAAGGTGGTATGCCATTTTAATTGTGTAACGTTGCAAATTTATGCTACAGTACCCTCAGCCTTTAAGCCTCAACTCGATCGGTCTGAAAATAACTGAACGGTCTATTGTGTGTGACTAACATTCCATGATATTTGCATTAGGCTTGTAATGCAATTTTGGTTCCGTTTCCGTAACTTTGGTACTTTCATATAAAACTACTTTTTTTTAATCAAAAGCACAACTGAACTTTTCTATTATGGACATATTATTTAATTTCAACAAATCATTATATATGAATTAGACGAAATTAAAACTTGCGAATCGAACAACTACTAGAGCAGTCTGCGGAAAGAATTACGAATGTTGGGTTCACTACGTCGTACGCTTTAATCCCCTGTCTTTATAAAGCTGAAGACTTAATTGTTAACTTTCTATAAACAGTTGTGACTTGTGATAATCGAAAACGCAATCAAGATCAAATAAAAATGTACGAAATAAAAAAATATAATACAAAACTTCCTTAATAGTTTTATTACAAAACGCTTTTGACAGAAAACAAATCCCAAGAAAACACAAACTATAACTTTATACCGTGGCGTTTGAGATGTATAGATATACAATATCATTGTATATCAAGCTAATTTCATACACAATGGTTATATGTATGACGATATTCAGAAATTATTAAATTAGATTTTAAGCATTATTTTGTATGGCGGTCTCAAGTGTGCGTCGTACAACAACCACGTAGTCAGGAAATCCCTTCGGGAGCGGTCTTAACCAATTTTACCGGACTGTTGACCTACCTTTTTACTTCCATGCCGATAACTAGGTACTTATAAAGTAAAAAATGATTGTAATAGTTTATATATTAAATTAAGCTAACTGACTAACCCACGAGTACAATTACGTATATGAAATTCACTTGCTTCCGCTTTCGTGAAAGCCAAATAATGACTTCCGGTTTCACACCGCATTCACTTTCACAAAAGATCCCTTCCGCTAAAGCCAATAATTTCAAGTTATTCTGAAATTCCACCAAACAATTCTTGACTGATTGAAAGTTAAATCATACAAATTTGCACAAATCCAATTGAAAACAGACCCAACGAAGAGGATGACAGCAAAAAAGCGTTATAACACGATAATGGTAAACGACCAAATAAAAATGTACAAAGACTTTTGTGCTTGCCTAGATGCAACATCTTTGAGTAGCATCCTATATAATACTGATACAAAGCGTTAACGTTTCACGTTAAAAAAAATTTTACTACGTTTCGGGGGTTAGTACTTCTACGAAAAGCACTGATTTCAATTGCTCCTTCAGGACTGTATGGCTTAGTGAAAATAATCAGGGTTGTCATGTCTAAATATTTCTCTAAATTTCTCCCCCGAACAAAAATTAAGTATATATCTACAAAAATAAGATAAAAAAGAATAATAATAATAAGGAAAAAAAATTACTAGATATCGTGATTGCCCTGAAAATTATCTTAATATTGTCATTCATGATACCTCCTCTTTTTGAAGATATGAACCTAACTTCCTATAGAAAATTCATTCACGATAACACTGAATAAAGTCTACTTCCACTTTTTATAAAGATCTGTAGAAGATACCGAAACTGTGTATGGAGATTTGTAGCTCTTTAATAATTCTAAAAAAATATTTTTTGTGTACAATTACTCCAGGCGAACAGGTAACTACCATAAGACATATTTTTTGGCTCGGATGAATCCGCATGCCAAGTTGTGCTTGTGCTTATATTCTAACTAATTATAATTGCCATGTTTTTTTTAAACCTAGCCAGCCAGTCGTTCATTTAAACGATTTGCCAGCCAGCCAAAGCCAGCCAATTTTATACGAACATATCTCTAGGAACCAAGCAACCTCGCAGTGACAGCAACAACAAATTACTATAAAACATTCGTTTTTGCGCCGCCTGAAATTAGGCATCACAAAATCCCCAGTCAGTAACTTTTTGCTGGGGATAAAATCAAGAGTAGTAGCCAGCCGGTTGTTGTATTTGTTTTATGTGTAAAATTCTACTTTACTAGCAACTTCTGGCTGGCTAGGTTTCAAAAAAACACGACTAATGTTGATTATATTATGGTTATATAGTCTGTTATACTATGTTTATTATATAGGCAGTTATGATAAATGCAACGACATCCCTTAAGAAAAAATAATATAAAATCATCACTTTAAAGTCCTACAAGAAAATACTAGGAAAAATAAACATTTCTCAAGATTACTCTGGCTATTTAAATTTTCTCAAAATGTATTGTTTAATAAGCGATAAACAAAATCAATACCGGTATTTTCTGGGGTCGAAAATTCAACTGCCTTACTCACGATCGTGAAGATAGAAAATAAATAAATATTTGGCGCAACAGATCTTTATGTGCCTGAGCCTAGTTTCTCGCAACCACTCATGTTGTGTGCGTTATATTTTTCACATTTATGAAAGGGACCTACAGTTTAGTGCCGTATCCGAAGGGCAATTTGTTTAGAGAATTTTTCTCATGACAACAATACTCTCGGATGTCTGTCAGACGTTTGGGAGAGGTGGGACAGTGAAAAAACTGTTTGGTGCTTTCTGGGATTCGAACTTGGAACCTCACGCGCATTGGTCCAATCCCCTAACCATATACGCCTCGGCACCCACGATCGTGACGACAGTTCAATTAATTAGTTGAGGGGGAGAGCGATTGGCGTATGCATATATGAACATGACTGAAAAAAAAAATTATTTTCAAAACGTTCGTCCACCTGTGATTTGCTACTTCATGTCGATGTTACTTATATCTTTAGTCTCCCCTAATTTTATTAGATATCTATGAACGGGACGAAATCTACTTAATTCTTATTTACACATTTCTAGTTTTACAGTACTTTCAAGAGTATCACTTGAAATTCCAGGACTAGATATAACAAGTAAGTAATACTTGAGTGAGCCTGTGACAAGAACAATTTCGAACCAAAATTCGCAATTGGTTGTTTTAAACAAGAATTCATTCTACATGTTGCTCAAAATAACCATAACTTATCAAATTTTCCTAATTGTTCAAGTCTAAGAGAAATAAAATCAACGAAGCTAAGATTTTATTACTCGTACGTCGATTCTCATAACCCGAACATTCGGAGAAGTTATTGCACACAATACCTACAGATTTACCAGGTATGCTGTATGCTAGAGCATTGATTTTTTTCTATGAAAAAAGTTTCTCGTCGTAATGTCACGTACATACTACACTGACCATTTCATCCCCCTATATGAACATACAATTATGGGATGATTTATGTAGGGCTTTTAGTCTCACATCATCCCCCACTTTTCAACATTATCTGCACGTTCATTCTTTCAGCTATTTATACACAAAAATCTAAATATGCTTGCTTACTCGATGAGCTGCTGTTACCTGTAATGTCTAAATAATACAATAAAAATGTCCATGCGCTTAGACAATTTGACAGATAGCGTTATTATTAAAGTTTAAATTTAACTTATACCTATGTTAGTATATCCCAAAACTATATGAACAATTACTATAACTAGGTACGCTAAATATAATTTTTTTTATTCACGATTTTCCATCTAAATAACTAGATGAGAAAATTGAAATTTTACACACCTATACAATAGAAATAAGCCCCCTCATTATTTAGAAAGTTTAAATTCAAGGTAAGTAGACACTTACAATACTATGTGTATGTCTGCAAAATTACAGTTTTCTATTGAGTTCGGGAAGAACTTCTGAATGTACATTGAAAAATGAGTTAGTAATGTTGTCCAACGTGTATTGTCTGTATGTATCATAATGATTCATAATTTCTGTTATTTCTATAAAGTAGTAATAATGAATATTTTAATTAATTTTAAATTTTTTTTAAAGGCGTCAACTTCAGAACTGCTTAAATGCCTGGGAATGTTTTTACATGAACGGTGTAGAAAATTAAGAAAATTTGAAGCTTGTGATGCAGTTATGTGGCTTAGATCTGTCGATAGATGCTTACTGTTGCAGGGATGGCAGGTAAGAACTGCATATTTACTATTCACAATGTATGTCTATGGTATCAAGGACCTTCATAATTCAAATTTTATTTGTACTGCATATTTTGAAAAAAAGATTCTATTTATTTTTATATATGTATAGTTTTGCATATTTACATCTATAGGTATAAACCTTTTTTGTCCATCTTCTACCCCGAATCAAGGTTAAAACTATTAGTAGCAGATTTTTTTCGCAATTTTGAAATAAATTTCATTATTTCACATAATTTGTATGGGTTTTTTTTTTTTGCGCGGGTAAAAATCCTTTATGGATACTTATCGCCCGTGCTAAGAGTTATGCCCGACTCCATGCTCCTGCATGGTTACGTGCTAAAAAAAACCCCTCCGGTTTCTCTGTCCTGTTGTTCCCCTGCGGCATTACCAGTCAAGGCATTCCTTCGCAGGGGCAGGTTTGACATTTCGTAATTTCTTTTAGCTGCCAGAGCTGGCAGGATCTTCGTTTCTCGCGTTTCTCGTTGCTCGTTCCACTATACGCAGTTGCTGCATCATACTTTTTCCGAGGGTAGGTGAAAATCTTCAACAAGACACTATGGGGATCGACAGCGCGTGCTCATAGTAGTGTGGGATGCTTACCCACTAAAAAAACCTCCCTTCAAAACAGACTTATTTTCATTTTTACTACAACTAAGTATTCGACTTATCAAGTAGTTTTCATTTCACGTAATATGGACGTTTTGCAGGGACCTTCCCATTAGAAGTTCCTGCCAGCTCCGCAGCTTAGACGCGGTTACTTAACGCGCTAAGTCTAAAGGTTTGGTTCTTTGTAGACGGCGCACAGTGCGGCATTTGAATGGAAATTTGGACAAAAATCGTTAGTTCAAATTCATGTGTACACTTTATATTATTTCTGTTTAAATATTATAATGTACATATTATTTCATAAATATAAGATACAAAATCAAGAAATCAATTAACTTAGGCTATAGTTATTCTGATAGTAAACTGCTGTCATCGCTATCTTCAACCTCGGTATCACTTAAATCGATTCCATGAATTGTGGAACCATATACATTTTCTGAATCATTTAACAAATCTTCAGTTTCCAAGTACATACTTATCTCTGAGATATTCCTACTTGATTTCCGTGAAGTAATGTTTCTGTGCGTCGAAATTAAAGGATTACAAGTAAGTAATAAAACATTCATAAGATCTGTGTTTGTCTGCTTCCTACTCATCTTACGCGTGTGATTTAATCGAATTTTTCTTACTTCCTTATGTCGATCCTCTAAAGCCTCTTTTGATAGAAGTCCTATAGGCAAGTCGAAGGAATCGATCACATCACATCCATGAACTAAGATTCTATGGACGCTACTTGGCATATAATACCAATTATATAAATTTAGATATAAATCGTGGGTGTTTTTTAGTAAAACTTTAAACTGCTCAACATTTATTTTTATACCTGTCGATAAAACTCTTAAAATCGTGTGAAATTTGTTAATTAAATTTAAATCTATTCCTGTGATTTCCGAACTGATTTCACTATTGCTAAAAAACCGTCTTGCAGTATTACCGTCATTTGTGGACCCATATCCTGGTTTTGTCCTATCCACTAAGAGCCCCATACGAATTTTAAAAAGGTCTTGAGTTTTTTTTTTATTTTCCGCAAATATTCTCTTATTTTCTGGTCCCCGTACTTGCCACATTTTCAATGGCAAACGATAAGAAATGTGAAGAAGGCATTCAAAACACCTTATCCAGGCATGCAAAGTAGATAAGCCAAAACGATAATGATCGGTATTGCAGAAACCCTAGTCAAATTCATTTCTTTTGGGGTCGCTCCACATATATAGTATTTAGCAGAACAATTAGTGTCTGATAAAATATTACTTACACTTCCATCTAGCATTGCAAAATGTAATTCGTACTTAGCTAGCACAGTCTTACCGTCAAAGTTAATTTGATATGCAGATATTTCGTTAATAGCACTTTTTAATAACGACTCTTGTTCCCTTAATAATTGCTGATTCTCCTTCATAAAAATAAACTTAATAGGCCTGCAAAACAATGTGGAAGAAGAACGTCGATTGACCCATACCACAGTTTTATTGTCATCTACTAACTTGAGAGGCACAAAAGCTCCCAAGAACATAAATTCATCAGCTTGAGATGTGTTTTGCGTGAATTTCTGTTTATAAAGGCTGTGTCCTGCACTGCCGTCAAATCCCCATTAGCAAATTAGCTTTAAATGTGAGACGATTTCAATTTCACTGATTTTTAAAATGCTTTTTAGGGTAATGTCTAATAGCTCCTGTAGGTTGACCTCGGCAGATATTTCACTTACAGACACATTTGGCAAAAAGATTTTCTTGGCTTGCCTCAGAGTCTTCACGGATGGAAAATAGTTCTTTGAATGATTATTAATAAAACTACGAAGAATGTTATACTTTCTTTCAGAAAGGTCAAGGTCAAAATATAAGGCAAGCACTTGATGAGAATTTAAAGTGGGCTGATATTGACTTCTTGATGTTGACCCCCTTAAAATACTGGAAGCAAAACTAAGTTCTTCAACGGAGCTTGAATTAACCAGATCTTGGACTCGACGTTTTTTCGTCTTCATCGATGCTTCTTCGAACCTTACTAAAGGTCTCCTGTGACGAGTTTCTCCCTGCGGATTGCCAGTGGATCTCGGTGGTATTAGTTGCACATCGCTAGCTGTTTCAATCGGTATAAATACTTCTTTTTGCAACCACGCTGAATGTCGCTTGTATAAATATTTTCGGTTTCTAGAGCAGTCTTTCCACTTTTTGCTTAACGCTAAACAATAAAGTTCGCCTAATTTTCGTATTCAAACCATCAGAACACTCATTTGAATTTAAAACGGATTTAAGTTTACGAATAACTTTGTTTAGTTTTTCTGAATTTGGACTTGAAATCCAATCGTCGGGCAAATCACAATTTCGAATCGTTGAATATTGCACTAGGGTAGCAATTTGTAGCAAACAAAAATTACATAGGCACAAAGTCTGATATATGACTTGTGCATAGCAATTTAATTTACAGGATATTTTGGGCCGAATTTTTTAAAAGCTTACTTAAAGTGAGATTTTTTTTTTTATATATCCTACTTTATTAATATTTAGTGGTACTATTAGTAGCATTGCATACCTTGTTCAAAATCCGACATGATTTCAGTTTTAAATTTTCAACTCACTAGATCACAAAACAACTTGTTTACAGCAAGCCAAATTGAACCTAAACAGATTCCAATATTAGCGTTCCACTTAATGCAGTGTTATCGCAAGTACCGTTATGCCTTAAGAGAAAACTTTTCTGGTTTTGTTTGACTAAATCATTTTCCTAGAACAATAAACCGTTTATTAGTTAAAAGCGAACATTAATTTTTTTGATTTTTGTCCAAGGGCTGCCGCACTGTGCGGCGCGGTAAATTTCTTTCTTCCAAAACTTGGAGGACTGTAATATTTACGTGACTTTCTAGTCGACTTCTAAGCTTTCTCGCGTAGGTTCGAATTTCGTCTTCTATAGTTTTAATGACAAGATCTCTATGGATATCGCTATTTCTGATATACCATGGCGCATTAACAATACCTCTTAGCACTTTGTTTTCAAAAGTTTGTAAAATTTTAATATTAGTTATTTTGGTACAATCCCAGAGTTGTATACCATATGTCCATACGGGCTTTAGCACTTGCTTATATAAAAGCAGTTTGTTCTCTATATTAAGCTTGAAATATTTTCCAAGTAACCAATACATTTCTCTATATTTATTATCTAGTTCTTTGCGTTTTTTCTTAACGTGCGTTTTCCATTTCAGCTTTGCATCAAGTGTCATTCCAAGATACTTAGCCTCGTTTGCAAACGGAATTTGAACCGAGTTTGAAAAGATCGGCAAATTATTTATTTTCTTATAAGTAAAATTTACATGACCAGATTTGGTCTCGTTAAGTGCGATTCGCCAAACTTTTGTCCATTCATTTACTCTATCCAAAGCTTCTTGCAGTTTTTCTGTAGTATCTTCGACCGTTTTACCTACTGCCAAGATAGCAGTGTCGTCGGCAAATGTAGCTAGCTCAGTGCCTTCTACTTGCGGTATATCACGGGTGTATAATAGATACAAGACTGGACCAGGAACGCTTCCTTGCGGCACCCCAGCCATTATCTCCTTGAAATCCGAATATTCATTTCCACATTTGACGCAGAATAGTCTATTCGTAAGGTAGTTCTTCAAAATATTATATAGGTGCTCTGGCAGAACTTGTCGTAATTTAAACTTTAAGCCTTCGTGCCAGACCTTGTCAAAGGCTTGAGAGACGTCAAGGAATACGCTTGAACAAATCTTTTTTTCTTCAAGTGACTTTTCGATTACATGTGTTATTCGATGTACTTGTTCAACTGTAGAATGCTTACTTCTGAATCCGAAGTGATGATCCGGAATGAGATGCCCTTCTTCTATTACCGGCTGTATTCGCCTAATCAATATTCTCTCGAACACCTTGGATATAATTGGAAGAAGCGAAATCAGTCTATAAGACGTTTTTTCATTCGGCGGTTTTCTGGGCTTAAGGACCATTATGATTTCGGCGACTTTCCATTGACTGGGAACATATTCTAGTCTAAGTGCGGCGTTTATAATGAACAGAAGCTTAATTAGAGCTTTTCTTGGTAGTGCTTTAAGAACCTCTCCCGTAATTAGATCGTATCCAGGAGCCTTCTTAGGTCTAAGTTTCTTTATTTCTTCCTTAAGTTCGGTAAGTGTTGCATTTCTTATTATGCTATTGGCTATATAAGTCGTATTTATATTTTCAATAAGAGCTTGTCCATCAAACGGTTTGAAAGTTTCTTCCAGGTGGGTGGCAAAAACTTGCGCTTTCTCTTTATCATGCCTGGCCCATTCGCCTTGATTTTTCCTAATTGGGGAAGCTTGAATTTGAGGTTTTTTAATACCTTTTATAGCCTTCCAAAGCGAGTAATTAGAATCTTTTTCTGTCGTTAACCTTTCTAGGTAAGTTTGCATTTCATTATTCTTAAGGTTTTTAATAGAACTTTTTAGTGAGTTGCACGGTTAAGATATGCTTTATGTTGCGGAGGCCGAGTTTGTTGCCATTTTTTGCGTGCTTTTCTCTTCTCCTTAATCATCTCTTTTATTTCCTGCGGATAAGTTTGAATGTAGCTTGCCGGCGTTTTCTTTGGTTCGGGAGTATTCTTCCACGCGGCATTCTGTAGGATTTCGACGAAGCGATCAACTTCAACTTCCAGTTCAAATGGCGTTTTAAATGATACGCTCAGCTCAGTATTTGCTTCAATATCTTTTTTAAAGCCATCCCAATTAGTTTTCGCGCTAGTTAATCTGACCGGACCTACTTTTTTAATCAGAGCATCGCTTATCGTCATAATGATTGGAGAATGATCAAAGGAGAGATCAAAGCTTTCTTCAACTTTTATACAGGTGCCAGATATTCCTTTAACAACAAAGAAATCGATCAGATATGGTATCTTATTTCTATCAGTCGGCCAATATGTTGGTTTACCCGTCGAGTGAAAATCACAACTATATTGCATACCCGCATTATAAAGCTTTCTACCTTTCTGAGAGGCGTATCTTGAACCCCAGAAGGGGTGTTTCGCGTTGAAGTCTCCACCAATAATAAAATTTGGTTTAAGGAAGTTGAAGATGTTTGTGAAATCACTTTCTTCAAGTTTACATCGCAGTGGACAATATATAGACGAAATGTTAAAGGCAAAATGACTATTTCTAACACGTACCGTGCTTACTTGCATTGCTTCTAATTCAATCTTTACTTCCGCTGAGTGTTCGATACATTCTTTTATAAACAAGGATGATCCGCCTCTTGCTCTTTCCAATGGGTGGACGGCGTGATACACGCTATATCCTCTTATCTTAACATTCGTTTGTTCTGTCAGATGAGTTTCACAGACCAAGCATATATCAATATCTTTTTCTCGTATAAATATTTCTAACTCGTCGAGTCTTCGTATGAGGCCGTTAGCGTTCCATGTAAGAATTCTTAGCATTTCTTTCATATTCGGGTTGAAGTGCGCCTGTTATGAATGTTGCTTTCTAGTGCAACTAGTCTCTCCAAAATAAGTTTGTTTGTTTTGCATTGCTCTTCAAGTTTCGCAAGTATTAAGAAGAAAACATTGGATACTGGATTTTGTAAGCTACCTCTATCACCGTTTTCTAATGTCGCAACTTGAGCAGGAGTCTTTACGTTAGAGTTTGGACGGTTTTTTGCCTTGATCTCCCGTGGGTTGACGGTCATATACTTGCCATTAGTTGCCATCGCCGCTTGAGCATAAGACTGTGCGTCAGTATTCGAAGACTTTGCTTCTGTCACATTTTCTCTACTGCGTTTGGGGTTTTCTTCGTTACCCAATCTTAAGTCGATATTGACGGATTTCCTATCTTTCGCTGCTTTTTTTTGTAGCTATTTTGGGTCTGTTCTTAATTGGTTTCGAACTAGGGCGCATGGAATTTGTAAGCGTATCGCGCCTTTTTTGGAGCTCTTTCGCCACTTCGCAACCTCGATAGTCCGCAGGATGTTTTCCTTTGCAGTTTATACAAGTGGCTGGGGTTTGCTTGTTTAGGTGCGCATTTGACGCATCGCGGTTCTTTCTGGCAGTAAGTCTGCGTATGATTGAAGCCTTGACAGCGCTTACACTGCGGGATCGATCTGGAGGTCTTACGCATGGGTTCGATTTTGACCACGATGTTTAGAATAGTCTTAATACCATAAATAGCATCTTTATTTTCATCTTTATCAAAACTTAACATGAATAGTGGAAGTCCACGCCTTACCAATTTTTCATGATCTCCCTCCGACTGTTGCTTCTCCTTCTTGATAATATTGGCGGCATCAAGAATTTTAAAGCGTTTATCTTGAAGGTCGTGCATTACATCTTCTTTAGTACACGAGGGGTGGAGTCCCCTTGCTACAACATGCAGTGGTCTTTCTAACTTATTTTGGTAAGTATACCCCTGAATCTTTTCGGCATTCAATTTTTGGGACTAATGATCGGTAACCGTCGGCATCATCGACATTGATTTTCCACGTAATGTTTCGCAGAGATGTCACCTTAAACTTCGATGGCAGGGTTCCTTTAATGAGGCATTGCAACTTATTATAGTCCGTTATTCCAACGACGTTTATTGGTGGCGGAGGACGTAATTTTTGTTGTTGTTGCTTTTCTTGCAACTCCTTGCGCTTTTCATGTTTTTGTGGCTCGACTTCCGGTAACGAACCAGCTTTGCGTTTTTTACTACGTGGTTTCCTTTCGATCCAATTCGTTTCACGTGTTAGCTCTTCTTCGTCCGTCTGGTATTCGTGACTAGGTAAGCGATGTGGGCTAACTGTACTTTCTTTTTGTAGATACGTGTTTTTTAGGGCATTATTTTCTTGCCTGAGTAAATCTACTTCTTTCTTAAGCTCACGATAGAGTAGCTCCATTTCATACTTGTGATCATACTTGTAATTACTTCATTTGCAGTCTCCCAGCGTTCGCTCCTCGGCAACATAAATGAGGTCAGGCTTCTTGGGGTCACTTGCCCGCCAACTGCTCTTTCTAGGATGTTCAATGGCCCTGATGTAATTTTGGCATTCCATCAGTACATGCTCTGCGCTTTGCACTTTTCCTTCACAGTGCTGGGAGAATGGGCCATCCGCGTGCTTGTACTTGTAGAAATACTCCCGGAAGCATCCGTGGCCCAATAGAAATTGTGTTAGGTAGTAGTTTACCTCCCCGTGCTTTCTGTCAATCCATTCATCAACTTCAGGGATCAATTTATATGTCCGCCGCCCTTTGGTTGTGATGTTCCACCTATGTTGCCATTCTGCTTTTATAGCTTCTATAGCTGTTGTTCCGTCATCGTGCTCGTATTCGCGTAGGGCCGCAGTCCTCTTCGCGTCTAGATCGATAGGCATTTGGCCTGATATAATAATAAAATAATAATAATAGCTTTATTAGTATTAATTCAATACTTTACAAATTCATATTTATAATTTATATATACATATTAACAAATTTATTTAATTTAATCGAATTCTTCTTATACGTTTCTTTTTACAAACTCTGTACATTTACTTTTAAATATTCTGAAATTTTGTTCATTCTTTATGTGAGTTGATAGCGTATTAAATAAACTAAAACCTTTATAAGTAATCGTATTTTGAGGAAATGATGAAGGGTGATATCTCCCACACGTCTGACTTCGGTCATTAAATACTCGGGTGCAGCACCATATTTGATTTTATGAACAGCCAATAATGTGTTGATGTGTGATATTACGCCTATCGCATCCGCTGACACAGTTCTAAAGGCGCAGCATACCCTTAGAGATGCGATTCTATGCGTCGAGTTCATCGTTCTAATGTATGACTTCCGATGCGTCGCTGATGCCCATATTGGGGCCGCATACAAGAGTATTGACCTACTCACGGTTGTTAAGAGATTTCTGATTGGCTGCCTTGGTGCCCCAATATTTGACGTTAGTCTGCATAGTGCCGCTACTGCCCGGGAGGCCTTCTCGCCTGTGTGCATTAGGTGGTCTCTGAAGCTGAGTCTGTGGTCCAGCAACACTCCCAGTACACTCCCACTTCTTGATGTACGGCTTCGATTCGATAGTTTGCTCACCGCCCTGTATGGTGAGGTGCTCCACTTTTTTACTGCTGCTTATGAGAACGACTTCGGTTTTGTGGTCCGCTTGGTCTAAACCTGATGTCTGTAGCCATAGCTTCACGTTTGCGATTGTTTGATTGCAGTTTTGCACAACTTCCTCTAATGTTTTGGCCACTACTATAATTGCGATATCGGCGGCGTAACCGATGATGTCTACTCCGTTCGGCTTTTGTGTTCCTAGAATGCCATCGTACATTATGTTCCATAGAATTGGTCCCAGGACCGATCCTTTTGGAACTCCTCCCGTGATTTTGTATCTCTTTGGTCACTCTTCTGTGTCATAGTAAAGGGTTCTGTCTTCGAAATAGCTTACAATTATCCACAGTAGGTACCGTGGTACCTGCAGGTCACTCAGTGATTTGAATATACAGCTCCAGTCGGCTGAAGTGAACGCGTTCTTCATCCATCTTTCTTCCGCAATTGCCTCACGTGCTATACCGCTCACAGCTTGTATTGCATGGTTGGTGTTTCGTTTTTTCAGGAATCCAAACTGTCGGTTAGAAAGCCCCGAGTCCCCTTCCGTGTATTGCTCTAGTCTTGTCCATATAATTTTCTTGAGCACTTTTCCCAGTGTATCTAGCATACACAACGGCCTCTACGAGGATGATTGCTCAGGTGGTAATTTGTATTAGTTATACCTATGCATACACGGTAATTTATTAGTAGTAATCGAAGATTTTCTTTGTAGCTGATCTACATAGGCTTTGAAGCCTTAAATTGTAAGCTAGGGGAATAAAATTCAATAAGGCGTGCACAGGTAATAGTCTCTTTCCTTTAAAATATTTATTTATTTATTTCGTATGAATTGCTTACACAGTAAGGTACAATATCATTTAATTAAGTGATAAGTATAAAAAAAACGAGAGAATGGAAGCTACATAAAATGAATAAGTAAAGTTGATTTACATAAATGGAACGAAGTTAGAGAGAAAAAGCAAAGAATGAATAAATATGAAGTTACAAAGATTCAATGAGGTTAGGAATACTAATTAATTAAGAATTACAGGAAAAAAATGTTTTTAATTCTTCTTTTAATCTAACTATGCCATCTATTCTTTTTATAGAATGAGGCAACGAGTTTCATAGGCGAATAGAGTTTATACAAAATTGTCGTTGAGATGTCAAAAAGGTGTGTCTAGGTAAAATTAGCTGACCGGATCTGCTTGAAGAGGGAAATCTTACTTTTTCGTAAAGATAGACAGGTTGATGGGTAAGCATAATGGCCGGAAAGCGAATCAGTATACGAAAATTGAGAAACTTGTCAAAAGTCATACCATACAATTACTTTGAATAGCCATAAACTTCACCGAATCCACGCAATCCAAAGACGTAACGTACAAAGCTATTAAAAGCAACGTTGTGTTTTATTTTAGAGGCATAGCTGCAATTTGAAAATGTTTCACACCAGACCAGATTTCGATCGAGGATGACCTCGAGGTTCTTCAACATACTCGTCAGGGGCACCATTAAGAGTGATGGAAGGGAAGTATGACAGGTCTAAAGGCTTTCTTGAGACTACAACGCACTTAGATTTATCGTGATTCAGAAACAGACCATTACTTCGCGACCATTGTGCGATACCTTCCAGATCTTGGCGTACATATAAGGAGAAAGTAATGGCCCCGATATTTACCCCTGAGGCACACCGCTGCCTATGGAGGTCCCAACAACAGAAATATTTTTCTACGGGTTTTCGAAACAAATAGATTTAAGTATTGACCGAGACATTTGAAATAACATCTTATCGAAATACTTGCTGATGCTAGTTAAAAAAAGTCAATTGCGGGTTTGCCGCTATTTTCATGTCTTCATATCAATTAAAAGTTTTGCATGGATGTTCAAAATTTTCACTGTTCTTACCTTCTTGTTTTATTTTTTGTATGAATTAAAAAATATTGCAATCGAACTTCAGATCAGATTCTCACAAACAAGTTTTCACTATTTACGCAGAAACTGTGCATGTGTGCCGGAAATTACTGGAAACTTAACCTTTGGAGTACTTCAATGCCTTTTACAGAATTTGTATTCTCCCACCAAAATATTCTAAAAATATGAAATAGAAAAAAATGTTCAGCATATTTTCTTGATCATTCCATGTGAAATCTAAAAACAAAAACAATAACGCTAATCCTTTATGAAGGTCGCATGGGTAGGATGCTCAGGTCGAATCTCCATCCTTCTCGATCCTCCGCCATTGGCTCAAACTCATGAGGTGGAATCCCTAGACGGCGCTAAGAGAGATGTCGGACTTGATTCAACCAAATATTTCTAGGCCTACTACGGGGGTCCCCTACCTAATGGCACGGTAATCATGGCAATCATGATACGTCTTGAGAACCGGTCTGTGTGCATACACACTACGTGACCAAACCATCGGAGCATAGAACCTTCCGTTCGGAGAAGTGGGTGATCAACATTGAGCGCCTCGTGTGCTCTGGTGTTGCGCACTCGATTCCTACGAGTTATTCCAGCAACACCGCAAAGGAGCCTTATTTCGACAGCTTGTATCCGCGATCTTATTCTTTTGGTCACTACCCAAATTTGATGACCATAGGTGAGAGTTGGAGTTCCGCTTTTTTGAAAACATAAACTACCAGGTTACTGTATATTTTGAACTTCTCCAGAATTTTACGAAAAACTTGCCTACTGTTTTAGATAGGCACGAATAGTATGCCAAAATATTATTATTTAATTAGTTCTAATGTTCTAGGGTGCTCATTAGCCTAGCCACTTTGAAACGATTATAGCAAATTTGCTACGTTTTAAGAAAAATGCTTTGCTATCTTCTCTCACCAAAATTATTGATTTTAATACTCTGTACATTTTTTCTTTTTGATCTAATTCCACCAGTCCCTCGTCCATTCATTTACATTATTTAGCGCGTTTTGCAGTTTTGCAGTCGTTTCTTCGATTGTTTTGCCTACTGCTAGGATAGCGGTGTCATCGGCAAATGTAGCAAGGATACTGCCATCTTCGTTCGGTATATCACGAGTATATAGCAAATAGAGAAGCGGCCCAAGAACGCTTCCTTGCGGTACGCCGGCCGAAATTTCTTTGAGCTTGAGTATTCGATTCCATGTCTAACACGAAAGAGTCTATTTCCGAGATATGATTCTAGAATAGCGTATAAGCATACATTGAGAACTTGTAGTAGTTTGCATTTCAAGCCATCATGCCACACCTTATCAAAGGCTTGCGAGACGTCAAGAAATACGCTTGAGCAAATCTTTTTTTCTTCAAGTGCTTTCTCGATTACGTCAGTAATACTGTGCACCTGGTCAATCGTCGAATGCTTACATCTGAACCCAAACTGGTGGTCAGGGATAAGATTATTTTCTTCTATAACCGGTTGGAGACGTCTTAGTAATGTCCTTTCGAAAATTTTGGATATGACTGGAAGAAGCGAAATGGGTCTATACAATTTTACCTCATTTGGCGGTTTTCCTGGTTTTAAAACCATAATGACTTCCGCAACTTTCCATTGGCTCGGCACGTGTTTTAATCTGAGCGCAGCATTTACAATATGGAGAAGCTTAAGAGAGAAGCTTAATTTCTCCGGTAATAAAATCATAACCAGGAGCTTTCTTAGGTTTTAGATTCTCGATTTCATGTTTAAGTTAAGTCGCGTTGCACTTGTGAGTGTTAAATCGTCAGATGGTAAATCCGGCCTATAGGGGCAAGTTGGGCAAACCAGCAAACATATAAATAGGTGGGCCGAAATCAAAATTTTTACAGGGACATGTGTTTGAGGGATCTACTCCAAAAAGAATAATAGAAATAATGGAAATGATTATTTTGAAAAAATCACTCGAATAAAGTCGTCAATTGTATGTTATAAGACCGGTTTCAATTGCAGAAGCTTTAAAAATAAAAATAAGAACTCAGTTTGCTTTTAAAATCTTTTTATGGTGACCGGAAACACATCCTCCATTCCTCTAATTACAGTTACAAGTAACTATTTTAGTAGTCTTTTTTCTAAGTATTATACTCGTACGTGCCTTGAGTAGCCAAGTGGGGAATAGGGTGTCATGCGAACCCTATGGATTATGCCTTTTTTTGTTATTATTCTTAGTTTTATAAAAAATACATATATATATAAATAATGTAACTGAACATTTTTCTTTACAGGATGTCGCCTTTATTAATCCAGCAAACGTGGTATTCGTGTACATGCTCGTACGAGAATTAGTCGACGGGGATGAAACAAAGGAGTGTGAACTTCAAGCAACTGTACTGACATGTCTTTATCTCTCATACTCTTACATGGGCAATGAAATAAGTTATCCTCTTAAACCTTTTCTGGTAGAAGAATCAAAAGAAAAATTTTGGGACAGGTGAGGCATTGTTTTATTATCATGCTTATACAGTACGTATTATGAGTGTGCTTTTGATGAAACTCTACCTAACTCACTAACAACTAACAACTCTAAAAAACTCACTTTTACATTTACATATAAGAGAACAACAAGGAAAGTAATAAATGAGTATAAACTGAGTTTGATTTAGTGTGCAATACGCATTTACTCACTAAAGCAGTTTCAGTCTTAATCGTCAGAAGCGATAAGGTTCCCCGAAGCTTGTTGACATCAATCAAATTAGCAATGGCAACAACCTTACGGGAACTTTCTTGGATGTTCGATTGTACATATTTCAAGGCCACCTAAAGTTCAGACTCTTCTACTATAAAGAGTGAGCGTCAAATTAGCGAAAACAAAATAAGTATATTTTTATGTGAAAAGCAAATTATTGCCCCCAGCTATAGTTATATAATGCTAGCATCCACTATACTATTGCCACCTCCTTAGTTTAACCAAATGTATTCGACTCTGAATACATAAAATCAATGAAAAATGTGAAGAAAAATTAGGAGAAATATAAAAAAATATGCAGCATTTACATGGTCAGTGATTTCACTGATAGTTTTCATTCCTTCTCTTTTGGGGTCATGTTTTCATGGAAGTCATAGCATTTAATTCTTCTTCATTCATTCGTTCAGTCTCTAATTCACGTACGAAATCTATCCAGCAACAATCTTGTACGATTCTTCTGTCGATCGGTGTTTGTTCCCCCTAGGTTCCCTTTACTCTCACACACAACTACTCGTACAACACTTACTCGTAAGTGAAAATACTGACTTTGGCAGTTTTTCTGCCTTCCCACGATTCGCATAAACATTTTAAGAATTCGCGTGTTTCAACTTTCGTGTGTGACCGTTTTGTAATACTATTTTGATCTTGTCCCAATTAGAACGCTAAAACATGTTCTTACATAAAATTTGTTTTTAAATTCATCATTTGATCAGCGAAAGCAGATCCTTCTAGTGTGTACTCTATCTTTAAACTTTCGATAAAATTGTTGCATTACACATTAAATTAGTTAAAAAACAGAGTGTACGTATATTTCTTCCAATGGATTTTTTTATTTTAAAAACTTCTCTTGGAAAAGGCGAACTTATAACACTGAGCCAGCACCCCGAGATGCCTGCAGATGTCTGTTAATTCTGCATTTAAATTGTTACAGATTATAGCTTTCTGGAAATATTTCACCTGAGAGTGATTTCCAAAGCTTGCTTGTCCTGTAAGAAAAATAATTTTGATAGGATGATGTTCTAGTAAGCTGCTTGGTAGAACGTTGAAAGGTCGAGTTTCTACAGATCATTCTGTTAAGATCTTCCAAATATCTACCTTGGTAGTCTCTGTAGAATAGGTATCATTTTGCCTGCTGCCTTCGATGAATCGACGATTAAATGTTGGACGCTAGTGTTGAATCTTCTATTAAGTGAACTGTTCGCCTCTGAATGCTATCAAGCAGATTTAGGTAGTGTTTCGGGGCCGAGCTGCAAACGTTAGAGCGTACTCAAATAACGGCCTTACTTGAGCTTTGTTTAAAAGAAGAAGTAGATGGTGTAAAATACTTTTTTGCTCTGAAAATATAACTTCGTGGAAGCTGATCTTGCGAGGTTGAATATGTGTTCATGTCATGTTACTCCAGAGTTTACGTTAAGTAAAATAACGTTGGTAAAAGAATGGATCCCTGAGCTACAGCAGCATTAATAGCAGATGTATTGGAAGAAACACCGTCTACGACAAGCTCAATTCATCTGTTCTGAAAAAATTTTGTATAATGAAATGAGAAATTTACTGAGTTCATTGAGTTTTGATTTAATCACCAAGTGTACACCACTACACTAGGTGGAGTACATACTTTACACTCTCACTACAGGCATAGTCAATGTTCGTTTTTCTCCGTTAAATTCAGACTATGGTCACAAATTCAAATTAGTTCCGAATCTATGCTGAAAGCGATATGCACACAATTTTTGAAACTACATACTTACTAGTTGCTAACTATTCTCCAGTTGTATTCGAAATGAGATTAAGCTCACAACAACATTTAAAAACGTTTCTTTTCCTTTCCAGATGTCTTCTCATTGTAAATCGACTTAGTGGTGAAATGTTACGTATAAATGCTGAACCGGGATTTTTTACGGAAATCTTCACAGAACTAAAATCGTGCGGTATTTGCTCCAGAAAAAAATTAACAAACGATGTTTCGAATTGCACAGCCTGACATAAATACTCTCGAGAAGTTGTCGTAAGACTCTCAGCTGCCGGTAGAATGCAAAATTGTCATCATCGTTCAACTTTACAGGAACTGGCAACTGTGGTCTAAATTTAAAGTTTATTTTAACATAAGAAGAAACAATCGAAATAAAATAATATATTGTTAATGTAATAAGACGTAAATATGAAAATCAAATATACTCACACTTGGAAATACTTTAAAATATTACATTATCATTATCTTGATATTATACATTATAAACGAACCAATTATGGGTAAATTATAATTTGGTTTTTGTAGATTATTTTAAGAAAATGAACAGAAGTTTCGTTTACTGAAGTTTTAAAAAAAAATACTGCATATAAATTTTAATGAAATATATTGCTTATTGTAATGAAATAAATTATACTGAAGAAAGTAAGAATTACAAATATTAGAATTTAGTATTGTCTGCAGAAGTGTTTTCATTTTAGTAATTAAAATTGTTCAAAACTATCTACTTTCTTATTATAACATTAAATAAAAATTGATAGAATAGCACACATCGTTTTAAATTTATTTAAAATATGCGTAAACATCGTAATGCGAAGTCTAAGTATACCATGGATCCTGACTTGTCTGGGATTTAAGTTTTCTTTAAAGTGCGTCACAAAAGATATGTACATACGAATGCGTATAGACCAGTACTGAGCTAAATTGTTAACGATTTTTTTCTCCACTGTAATTATCACCCATGAATGTGAATTCTCAAAAAACATTTTATTTCACTTTACTAGTGAGTAATTCATATAACAAAACTTTTACAACTGCTATAAAATAAGGACTAGCGAACCATGGGATAAAGTACGAGGCAGCACATATCCAGTATGCAAACAGCTTATTATGTTTGTTTTGTTCTACCATTCGCTAGCTCTCACTTCTTGTCATAAGTCTTAAATGGTTGACTAACGATTCACAGTTTATTTTTAAATCGTTAGCAACTAGTAATTTGTTTTAAAGTGAAAATTCTTCCGCGAGACTAGTTAATCAGAATAACCTCGACAAAAAAAACAGAGACGAAACGGAAACGCTACTAATAAAACAATACCACGAAGGAATATGCAACAAAAGTTTCAAAACTCGGCGAACATTCTTAACAATGCAGAAAGAAGAACTGGCAGAGTCGAGGAAAAAGTGTCAAACTTTTCTCCGAACACACCATTCTCGTGTGTCTCGTATCCCATATCACATAAAAGTTTACAAGGGAAGAATGTGTTCGAGTCTGTGGTACGGTTATCTCTATCTGGTATATTCTGATTAGTTGTCCCATATTCAAACAAATTCAATTCGTTAGTTTTGAGTTTGAGATTTTGATGTTCAGCGCCATCTATTGGAAAACTTGAAAACTTTTGATGAACATCCATTTCTCACTTCATAACAAATATGTTGTATAAGTTGTAGCTCAATCAGATGGTTGGTTTTTGAGATCTTAGCGTACATACGAACAGGCGATTTTTGTATAGATTGAACTAAATAAATAAATAAGTGAATAAATTGAACTGTAAATCTGATAATATCTTAATGGATAAAAAAGTTACCACGTTATTTCACAAAATCTTAAAGTAGCGGAACTGATTTGTCCTTTGAATGATCCACCACCGCATAAATTTCCATAGAAAAATATGTAACGATTAAAAAACGGCTTCATTTTCCTGTCTTTTTCCATCATTTGAAGTTCGATTCAATTGCGTTTTTAGATCGTAGTCGAAATGAGTAAACAACTTTCCAGGTGTAATTGAGTTTTAAATATAGAAGAGTTTTCAGTCCAAGATATTTCTAAGACAATTAGATGTAATTGTAATTGTAATTGTAATTATTGTGAGGTGCAAGTGCACTGCGACCTTTAGCAGATCTATTGTGCCCCTCAAACTGAGGCTCTATTCGATGATATACTCGGTCTAGAGTACTTCCTCCAGTTCAACTGCTGCTATGAACTGGAGTATCTTGACTGGATCCAGCGAGGGTAGATCCACTTCTGATAGGATGTATGTACCTAAGTGATTTCTTCTTTTGTGGATCAGTGCTCTGCATTCCATAAGAAGGTGTGCTGGTGTTTCTGCGAAGTCCCTACAGAATCTGCAGTGTCCGTCTCTCTCTATACTCAGTTTCCTGAGGTGCTCCTTGAGCCTACGAAGCCGGTTCTTGCTGACTCTTAGGCAGGTTCTACTTCTTTTCTGGTTGTATTTCCACAGAACCTCTTTTGCCTGTCTTAGTTGGGGGACATCATCCCAATGCTTGGCCCATTTATTCTCTTCCTCTTTCCTTAAGTCTTCCGTGGGGTCCTGTCCCACAAAAGAGCTCTGGTCCAAGGAACGGCGTGTCTGATCCGTTTCTAGCTAGTTCATCAGCTGCTTCATTTCCCTCTACTCCTACGTGACCTGGTATCCAGTAGAGAGTTACTTTATTTACCTCTCCCAGTGTGTTGATCCTGGTGAGGCATTCCCATGCCAGTTTGGATCTGATCTCGTGTGAGGTCAGTGCTTTGATAGCAGCTTGGCTGTCTGACAGTATTGGGATGTCCTGCCCGCGATCATTCCTGTCTAGGTTGAATTGCGCGCATCTTTCAATCGCGTGAACTCTGCTTGGAATATACTGGGGAATATTCCCAGTGATTCTGAGTATCTGGTCCTGGGTCCGTACACCCCCGCCCCAGTGCCATTTTATTGTATGTTGTTTGAGTTGGTACTTGTCGGACTCACTGCTCCAATCCCTTTTTGTTGTTCAGCTTTGATTCGAACTTTCTTTCAAAGCAGTATTTCTTGACCATATCGTCTCTGGGCTAGTCCAGAAGCAGCACCGATTTGGATAGGGTTACTCGCTCTTTATTAGCGATGCATGTTCCTTTCCCGATGCCCTCTTTGCTTATTCTCAATATGGTCTCCATGGCGATTCACTCTAGCACTATGTGTAGTGGAGGTATACCTACGATCACCTCCAGTGCTGCTGTGGGACAGGTTCGCATGGCACCTGTTACACATACGCATGCTAGTCTCTGCAGCTTGCTCAGCGATGTCCTTGTCGTAGTTAACCTTGTTCGGTTAACCCATGCCACTGGCCCGTATGTGATGATGGGTCTTACTATCATCATGTACATCCATCTCAGCGTGGCTGAGCTGCAACCCCAGGCCTTTCCTGAAATGTTTCTGCACACGATGAATACTCTAGTGGCTTTGTTTACCACAGCTTCTAAGTATTCTTTCCAAAGGAATTTACTGTCTAGTGTTATACCTAGATATTTGACCTGTTTCTGTGGGTCGATCCTGATACCTTCCAGTAGGATAGGTTGCATACGCTTTAGCTGTCTCGTTTTGGTAAAGGGTATCACAGTGGTTTTGGTAGGATTTACTCTAAGTCCTACCGTTTCGCACCATTTCTGTGTGATTCTTAATCCCCTTTGAATAATTTCGCATAGCGTTTCTTCAAATGTTCCTCTTGCAGCAATGACTATGTCGTCGGCGTACTGCCCCGCGATAATGCCCCTCCTTGTGGGCAGCCTCTAGTGGTGCTTTAAGTGATGGTTTTATGACCCACCTCTGTCTCAGCCGTCCTAGTTCTCAGCATTGAGATTTACTTCTTTTATTTCCAGACCCCTCCTAATTGCTTCATGGGAGGTGTTGTCGAAGGCTCCTTCTATGTCTAGAAAAGCACATACTGCCGTTTCCTTGCTCTCCAGTGCTTCCTGGACCCAACTTATCAGCTGGTAGAGCGCGGTCTTGGTAGATCTTCCTGTTCTGTAGGCATGTTGATTGTGGTGGAGAGGTATTCTCTCGAGCACAGTCATCCTTAGGTGATTATCTATGACCTTCTCTAGCGTTTTTAGCATGAATGAGGTCAGGCTAATGTGTCTATAGGATTTAGGTGAAGTGGTGTCTCTTTTACCCACTTTCGAGATGAATATGACCTTTGCCCTTCTCCAGATTCTTGGTATATGCCCAAGTGCTAAGCTGCTTCTCAGTAGTCCTAGGAGATGTGGCATAATGATTTCCCGCCCTTTTTGTAATAGAGCAGGGAATATTTCGTCCGCTCCAGGTGATTTAAACGGCTGGAAGGTGTTCAGAGCCTAACTTAGCCTTTGTTTCGTGCAGATGTCTTTTGCCTTCGCTCAGTCTTCTCTCCTGGGCCTTCTAAATCTTTCGAATACATCTGTGAGCTACCCGGAAAGTGTGTTCTTAACAGTAGAAGGACCCTCTACTCTTCATCTTCGGTGTAGCTGCCATCTTGCTTGTTCAGTGAGCATGGCGCGCCTGCTTTCTCCTTAGCCAGTGCCTTATGTAATCTGGCTGCTGCAGGTGTTGACGCTATGTTCTCACAGAATGCTCTTTAGCTATTCCGTTTAGCCTTCCTAATTTCCAAGTAGTATCTTGTTAATTGCTCGGTGTATGTCTGCCAGTCTCCGTCGCGCTTTGCTTTGTTAAAGAGCTTGCGCACCTTTGTTCCTAATTCGACCAGCGTTTTGTTCCATCATGGAGTATCCTTCGGATCTTTCTTACGACTGATGGGGCAACTGCTTTCACATGCCTGTATGATAGCCCTGTTGACCTCCTCCACGTTGTTTTCCAGTTCTAGGAAGTAGATCGCCGTTTTCCTCCCTTTCACATTTATTAGGTTCCACTCGAGTATTGAGCTATACCTGACCCAGTTTGTTTTACGGGGGTTCCTGCTCGGAGTAGCCTCCTTTTTGAGACCTTCAATGCTGAAAGTGACATGGACGGCTCGGCGGAAACTTACCAACCTGTTATACAGTTACTAATACTCGGGCTGCCGAGTGTGATATCGAGAGCCTCCTCCTCCACCCTAGTTACGAAAGTTGGTGTATTGCCCACATTTAAAATATCTGGATTTTTTTTGAGAATGAATTCGACAATGGGCGTTGGCATCATATCCTAGCAGAAGTGGCAGATTGTTCCTTCTGTAGTAGCCTTTGAACTTCTTCTGGCGGTGCCTCCCCGCCTTCATCGAAGTAGGCCGAAGCAATAACAGTGGCGCAGTGGATACCTCCTATTTCTAAGACAGCCTGGATTGCTGTTAAGTTCTGCGTCATGTATTCTGAAAGACATAAGAATTTTATGTTTTTACTGATTAGTATGCAGGCCCTGGGGAGGTCCTGTCTATTATCCCAGAATACCTGTACATTCTTACTTGAAAGACCTCTTACCTTTCCCTTAGTGTGGTAGGGTTCCTGTATGGGCACAAGTCCAAGATGTTGATTCGCAAATGTTCTTGCGATGACGGCCGAAGCTGCCTTCGCGTGGTGTAGGTTGACTTGTGCGATACGAGTGAGAGCTTTGTACTCCATTTCAAGGGAAAGTCGGGGATGGGCAGGCGCCCACCTCCATCTCTGCTACCGATGTCGGATTGGCCGCGTGGGTTTCTACTGTCTCGGCTGCCTGCTTCCTCAGTCCGCAGACATTTATTTTTCCGAACCTATACCGGATCGTGCAACCTTGCTTGGCAATCGTCTCTGCCGATTGATCGTCAATGAGGAAGGTTACCACTCTTCCCTTGCCTTCTTCTCGACTACTGGTGGCTCTCCATAGGTGGGTGTTCAACCCCTCATTCTGTGCTTCGATGAGGTTAAGCGACTTATTCTGGTCGGGCCCAGAACTTCTTGGGAGGAAGACGGTGATGGTGTGAGTTTTTGGTATATTGTCTCCCAAACAAGCCATCAGTTTCACCCCCTTCCATGCTCTTAGTCGAGCTGCTGCTTACAGTAGCCATTCAGCCGTTTTCTCATTGTAACAGTCAACGAGTAGTAAGCCTAATTTGAATAAATTTTATTGTTTATTTTGTTTTTGTTCATGGTCCCACGAGTAGCCAGGGAAATATTCATCGGCCATACAGAGCCCCGCATGATGTGGTCGGGTCACGGTTACTCCCTGAGGTGACCTGGTATCAAGAAGGCTCCGTTCGAATACAGCCGGTATACCCCCAGGCTGCAAACCATCTAATAGGCACGGTCTTGCTTAACACCGTGGGTTAGGGCGGGCAGTACTTGGTTCGTCACTCCTCAGTCAGCTCATCCGAGAGCGAAGCTCCCGCGGTTGAGTGAGTCTTTGCGACTTAACGACTCTCGCATCGCGTCAAGGTGCCTGCCAAGCGAGAGAAGACAATTAGATACAGCTATGTGACTGTTTTAAAATTGCTAGAAAAAAATATGTATTCAAGTGTATGGCACTTCAGCTAAGATAACCGGCACCGTTAAAGATAAGAAAACGTTCGAAAGGGAAAACCAAATTTTAAGAAGAGTATTGTGCTGTAATCGAAGCAAATCAGCAAACCAATTCGGAGTTTTTTGAAGAAACGGGTAAAAACAAATTAGCAACCACACGGTCAGCAGAATGCTGAATTCCTTCGGATTGGTAGCCAGGAGATCAAAAAAAATGAAAGATGCAAAGATGCAATTTGCCAAAACTCAACTGGACGGTAAATTATTGGAAAGCTGTTACATTTACTGATGAGAACAAATGTAACCTCAATTTATGTAACGGTATTCAGTACGTACGGCGGATGCATGAAGGAGATTTAAAAAGAGAGTGCGTTTTAGCACTTCATTCTTTAGCCAAGGCGAACCAGTGTTTTAAACCGGTTCAATAAACGTAGACAGCTACATCAATATAATACGAGACCATCTAGTGTCTTCCACAGATGATCGTTTCCATTCACTATTGCTCCTATCTTTCAGGATGATTTTGCACCTTATCATCGAGCAAAAAAAAAGTTAATTCCCCTTTTTAAAAATCAGTTAATAATTAGAAATGAAATGGTGTTACTTACCCATAATTCTGTATCTTATGTGCTACTAGGTGAAGGATTTTGTTGCAAGTATTGGACTTAAAATACTAGATTGGCCTGGAGCAGCCCCGATTTGAACCCTTATTGAGAATAACTTCGCTCTTTTAGAGGCTACAATAGTATCTAAAGAGCAATTCAACAGGAAGCCTGAAAAAATGATAAAGGAACTTTGCATAAACCCAAACTCCCACCAAGCACGGGGGATGCATGCCAAATTTGTTTGTTCACTGCGCCGAGATATATACATACATACATTTATACATTTTCAATGGCCCGCTAATACTTCATGAGGGTCGCGGGGGTAGGATTCTCAGGTGGACTCTCCATCCTTCTCGATCCTCCGCCATTGACTCCAACTCATTAGGAGGAATCCCTGAACGGCTCCAGGAAAGATGTCGGACTTGGTCCAACCATCTATTTCTAGCCCTACCGCGGGGTTGCCTACCTGATGCCACGGCCACCATGGCACGTCTTGGAAGCTGGTCTGGGGGCATACGCACTACGTGACCAAACCATCGAAACATAGATCGTTCTGTTCGGAGAAGTAGCTGCTCAACATTGAGCGCCTCGCGTACTCGATCCCTACGAGTTATTCCAGCAACACCGCGAAGGAACCTCATTTCGGCAGTTTGTATCCGCGATCTTATTCTTTCGGTCACTACCCAAATTTTATGACCATAGGTGAGAGTTGGAACATACAGCGAGTTAAAAACCGATAGCTTAGCTGGAACACTAAGTTTGGCCTTCCTTATAGCAGATTGTCCAAGATCTCTCAAAATTGATCCAGCCTGACCAATTCTACAGGATAACTCGGCATTGCTATTCCCATCACTCGTGAATAATACCCCGAGGTACTTAAACTTATCCACCTGCTTCAGTGGAACTCCACTAACATGCATAGTGCACTGAATGGGTTTTTTGGAAACGACCATTACTTCTGACTTGTTCACGTTGATCTTCATTCCAGCATCATTACAAACGGCTACAAACCTTTCAAGTGCGCGCTGAGAGTTCGGTTTGAGAGGACCCAAGAATGACCAAATCATCCGCAAAGAGCAGATGACTAATCCTTAGGTCTCCCACTCCGAAACATTTCCCGCCACGGCGGCGCTGCAACATCCAATCTATATACCAAATACAATGAAGAGGAGAAGTGACAAAACGCACCCCTGGCGGAGTCCAACGCCCACAGTCAAAGGTATTGATTTAACACCGTTTATCCGAACACAGCTTCCACAGTTTGTTTATAAAGACTGAATCGCCCTTAACAGGGAACCATCAATCCCATACTCCTGCAGAACACTCCAGAGTAGAAACCCTATCATATGCTTTTTCGAAATCTACAAAACAAGTGTAGACAGGTTTGGCATACTCACAGGCCTTCTCAAGAACCATTCTGAGAGTGAATAACTGGTCGGTTGTGCTTCTACCGGGACGAAAAACGCACTGCTCGACAGCGGACCGTTCAGCAATAAATAAGTTAACTAAACCATATTTAAAGTCTTTTACTCTCCCGATCTGCACTCTTTTCTTCGTTGGAAGAAAGCACCGTGCTTACCGGTCAGAACAATCCCCCAAACTGTCCTCAGCCACAGCTCTGGAACGCGTTTCTAGCACCTTAGCGAAGACTTTTCCAGGGAGACTTAAAAGAGATATACCCCTATAGTTGGCGCAATCTCTTTTGTCTCCTTTTTCAAAAAGAAGAACTATCACCCCCATTTGCCAATCACCAGGTGTTTCACCGCATTCCCAGGCCACTTTAATGACACCCGAGAGCCATTGCACTCCCTCTTTACCTAAAACCTTAAGCATTTTAGGCCGAATTTCATCCACACCAGCAGATTTACCAACCTTTGGCGCTTTGATCGCCAAAGTTACTTCCTCTACCGTAGGACTACTTTCCGCCCAACTCTCGACAATAGGTCTGTCATCTTCGGTGCCCTGTTCGGGATTGAGCAATTTTGAAAATTGCTCGCTCTATCTGCGTAAGATGTCCTTCTCATAAGAAAGAAGTGTACCGTCTTTAGATTTAACTCCTTCAACGATATTCAACTTTTTTCCTCTGGGTCGGCGCCAGAACATCTTATTTGCAGATCTGTGGTCACGTTTCAATTTTTCGCCAAACTCCTTCCAAGACTATTCTTTTGCTGTTTTCCCAGCTAACTTGCAGGTTCTTCACGTCTCAGTGTACCGATTTCGAGAATCGGAGTTCCCCAAGTAAATCCACACCTTCTTCTTCTCTCTGATGGCTTCTTGAACTCCGGGCGGTTTAAACCAAGCAGTCATTTTCTCGGCACCAGCCGCTTCACTCCACAAACATCTCCCGCAGAGGCAATAACCGCCGAGACATATGTATTAGAAAATATCGTCAATTCGTGGCGCAACGGATATCGTAACATCCGTCAATTACGTATGATGAAAATGATTTATACAACACTTGTGCTCATTTTTTATACATTTTATTCAAATTAAAACCATGTTAATTATTTTACATGTACAACAGGGAAGACGTCGCGCTTATTAAACCAAAACGCACAGGAATTTCGATGCACAGGGACTATCCAGCTGCGAATAAGGAGAGGACGATTAATGAAATTGAAAATACAAACCAAATTGAAACTACCTACCTATGAAGGTCATATATCTCAAGTTGGTAATAAAACATTTCATTTCTGCATAAGCAAAATATTAATATGGAAGCAAACCGTGGAATACTAATTGTCCAGCAGATGATTGACGACAGTCAGAAAACCGCAAATGACAGCCAATTGCAAAAGACAGTGGCTCTCAAACTATCGTTGAATCAATGGCACAATCCAGTGCCACACTACTGCCCAAATTCGACAGCGGAAAAATTAGCGCTTACTTCTGCGGCACGAACATTGAATAGGATTTTCTGACTCGTCCTTAACGTCCTTAAGTGGGAAATACACGATACAGCGGTTGTACCAACGGTTTGACAGCTTTAGTGTTGTATACGATAACTATATCGGGTGTATCCACACAACCGACCGTTGTACGATATCGCATGGTTTTGACTGCACAACCGCTGTAACATGCACAGATTGTATGTAAATTATATGGTGTGTATGTGTAAAATGACGTAAGTGGGCGCCGTGGCGTAAGAGATTAGTGTGTCGGTTCCACGTTCGAATCCCAGAAACACCAACTTTTTTCCCACGGATTCACCTCTTGCGAACGTCTGACAAATATAACGCACACAACATGAGTGGTTGCGAGAAGTTGGGGCACTTAACGAGCTGTTGCGCCAAATATTTTTTTTTATGTATAAAATGACTGAATAATTTGTCTGGTTGTACGTTAATCGTACGCAGATTGTATTATGTGTATGTTGTATTTAACAGTTGGGCCGATGTCGGTACGACGGTTGAGTTGTGTATTCCCCATTACATATTTTCTATTTCTCGCAATTGGATAATTGAATTAGGCGCTGCACACAGTTCAGTACACCGAAAAAAGCGATGTATAGGGATCAGAGGATTGCTACGCTATTTTTAATTGTAATTAATGTCGTTTTCCATTGACAAAAAGGAGTACTCTTTTTGAGTAAAACCAATGAAAAACAACATAGGATAATTAATTTTGAATAACTCTCTTGTAACGTAGCAGGTTAATGTAAAGGTCCATTCACAGCTCAGCGACCTGCGAATGCCCGAACTGCAAACAAACCATTTTTAGCACACTTATAAGCACGCCATTGGCAATTTTACTATTCCAAAAAATGGAGCTAAATTTATATATCGATTAATATAAACAAAGTTGAATTGTGCTTAGTTTCTGCGAAGAAATTAACCTTTCGCTTTTAGGCAATTAGTTACAAAATAATGACAGCTGAAATTCGCGGATTGTCGCAACCAGATAAAAAAGCAGCTGTGAATGAAATGTGAAAATTGGCAAATATTCGCTCGTTCGCATTCGCAGGTCGCTGAGCTGTGAATGGACCTTAATACTTATACGTATGTAAAATGTTTTGTTTTCGTGTGAACTAATTTTTGCTAACATCTAAAAGCTCAAATTTTGACACATATTAATGTCTGCTTATTAATGGCTTAAAAAAAAAAAATTAACTATAGCCGCGTTTTATTATCACAAAGGATCCACACAGATCAAACCGCGAAAATAAAATGATGTGGATCAACGAAATATGTTCGTTGTGTGTTGTGGTTATAGTTTCCATAATTACGTCCTTTCAAAATATGGTTTATTTCTTGCTGAAATTGTGCTTGCCTCTTGCTATATGCATCCAGGACAATATTTGTTTCTTCTGGCGTTCAACTTATTATTTCATTCAATAATTAGTTATTTAAAAGTATTTATCATTGTTCTTCGTTTTTCTCCATTGGAATTGTACAGCTGACTTCCTACTTGACGCTTAACGCGGAGTTGCGTTTGAATTTTTTCATAAAATGCAAAGAGTATGCGATTTTTTTTTTTATTTAAATTTTCTTGATACTATTTCATTCAAAATGGTGTATGTTCACTTTATAACTATTAACCTTAAATCATGAGGAAATATTGTATATAGTTCCACTGCAAAGAAAACATAAAAATATATTATAATATAAAAAAATATTTATATTATATTAAAATATATTATAATATAATATAAATATTTGAAGTGTAAAAAGTATTTCTTATCTTAATATAGCAACATGAGTTTTGACAATTGTCGACAAAAATGTTACCTAGCGAGGAATGGTGCGAACTAATTTCCAAATCACGAAAATTGATCCTGATAAAAGGCAAAATCTTGTACTGTTGTTATAATGAATTCGAACCATTGTTCTAAATGGATCATCGGAGATAAAAAAACTCGGCTTATGTTGTTCAAATTCAAATCGGAATATATTGCTACCGCTCAGCAAATGGTATTAAAATGTAAATACGTGCGCCACATCCGTGCATTTTATCTTAATCAAAAGTCTTTAATTTGAATTAATTTCTGTACAATTAAAGGTAAATTTGTAAGCTTCAAATTTGTGTGAATACCCACAGGAAGTAAATATGTATAGGAGTGAAAAATCAACTTAGACCAACCAAAATATGGTTTCAAATTATTGCTATTTGATTTTGAATGGTGTTTGCCAACAAATCTTAAACTAAGAAGTTCATAGACCGATGTACATATTGACCAATGAATAGGACAATTAACAAGACAAGCTTATAAGAATAATGAGTAGCGCAGGCCACACTGAAAGCTAAGAGCTATAATATCTTCACTTTTAGAAGTGAAAAAATGTATGGAGATTTCTGGCCGCACATCTACGCAAAGTCATAACTCTGCTCGTAAACAGCGTTACATTCTATAAAATTTCTAAGCGGAATTTACACCTTATAGAGCCTGTTTGCACAACGCTTCATGCTGTATTCATCCGTTCACTGAAAATAGTCACCTGCCTATTATATTTTTTAAAATATTTGAGATCTGATTTAGTGTTTAATATTTCCGAGTAGGTTTATATTTACACCTTTCCAGAGGCCAGCTTATTTAAGCAAAAAAGAATGAGGTGTTCATGATCTACTTAATATTGAAAATTGAAAATACTGGGAAGAGTTTTCGTTCTTTAGCCGTCGCGGCGACATCGATTAATCGCGTTGGTTTGGCGACACGTTAATGTCCATTTTTTTTTCTTATCTTTAGGCGTAAACTTTAAATTTAAGTTTGCGCTAGCTTTTCAATGAGGCATAACTCGCACCCAAAGTTTGAAAAAAAAGTCATTAAAAATGATACCAATATCTAAGATATCCTTCGTTCGTTTTTTAATTAAGAGAAATCAGACCTAACACAAAATAATAAGGACATTTTTACAACTCTAAGAAGTATTAAAACATTTTGCAGGACGCATTTTCCACAATCAAATGAAATACTTAGATATTATTATAGACAGCGAACTAAAGTTTGACAGACATTTGGACTATGTGGTAAAAATTGTCAAAAAAAACTAAACTTCTTTCGTAAAATTAAAAGTAAGTTAGATATAAATGCGAAGAGTTAAATATTTGAAAACCTTTAAATACAATACTATTTTGAGTTATTGAACTTCCTTAGATATGATTATATAGGTAGATAAATGTATTAAAATAGAACGAAATACTTCTATATACATATATGCTAAATAAATGAATAAATACAAAATATAAATACCGCCGTCTCTCCTGAGACACCCATCAATCTCATTCTTAGTTGTGTAGACATTCAATAACCCCTCCTGGAAACAATTTCTATCATGCCCAACAGTCTTTAGCTGAAGAAAGCGCTTTTTTTCTCTGATTTTAAACGCGCTGACTGATGTGAATGGATTATTCAGCGTTCAGATTGACTTTGATTGAATTCGTGCGCTGAATGTTACAAATGGTGAGCCCAAACGTGGTTTCCATTTCCTTTTCCCTTTTAAAATTGTTGTGAAAAAGCGACGGTGTGTTTCCTTTTGCCTTTACAATAAAATAATATATTAACCTTTAAATTGCTAAGAACTGCTCTATGAACTCCATTAAATAATAAAGATAATGTTAGCTCGCGTATTCATGCATTTTTTTTTTATCTTTACACCCTCAGATATAAAAATACAAGATGGGGAAAGGTAATAATATGATTCCAAATGCCCATTTCCACAAATGGTGGCAGCGTCATGTAAAGAATTGGTTCAATCAGCCTGCCAGGAAGGTGAGAAGGCGTCAGAACCGTGTTAAGAAAGCCAAAGCCCTTTTCCCAAGACCGGCTGCAGGTCTGCTGCGCCCTGTTGTCAGATGTCCGACCGTTCGTTACCACACCAAGTTGCGCCAAGGAAGGGGATTCACTTTGGAGGAACTTAAGGTAGCTTTTTGTATATACTTTGAACCGATGCGACAGTTTTACTAATTTGATATTACTTGCAGGGTGCAGGATTTTCGTCTGGCTTTGCCAAATCAATTGGCATCTCAGTCGACAAAAGACGTCGCAACAAGTCCGTTGAATCCCGTCAGAGGAACATTCAGCGCTTGAAGGAGTACAAGTCTAAGCTGGTTCTCTTCCCAATCAACGAGAAGAAGATCCGCAAGGGTGAATCTACACTCGAGGAGTGCAAGTTGGCAGAGCAATTGAAGACCGATGTAATGCCATTGAAGAAGGAAGTTCCTGTGATCACCTACAAGGAAGTTTCCAAGGAAGAGAAGGCATTCGGAGCATTCGCCACCATGCGAAAGGTAAGCGCTTAGGCTTGATCTGAACTGTGTTAATTTTTTTTGTGTTATTGTAGGCTCGTTCGGACGCACGACTTGTCGGAATCCGTGCCAAGCGCGCAAAGGAGAATGCAGACAATCCAGATGATGCTGTTAAAGATGTTAAAAAGGGAAAGAAGTAAATAAAAGCTAACATCGCGGTTTTATAAGTGGAATATATTTGTTCTTTTTGATGGTAATTTGAGTGGAGTGTAGAGTGTAATTTGGTTCTACTATTGTGGAATTGATTCTAAAAACATCCGTCTGCAATTTAAATTTTGTTGACGCCGTAATAGCTAAAAATGGCACTTCAGCAGAGTTTAATTAATCGCGTATAAGGACGAGCAGGGCAAACTCATGGAGCAATAATTTTCTTGAAAAAACGAAAGCAATCTTGTTTTCAACTGGGAGATAGTGCATCCGCTTTTTTTTACTTCTTACCAACGTTCTCCCAGCTTACAACCGCTGTTAGCGAATTGTGTTTTTTGCCACACATACTTGGGAATGCTCAATAGCACGTAACAAGCGCCTTCAAAACCAAACGTCTTAAATTGTGGAAAATGTGTAAGAAAGCGTTGGTTCTCATGTCAATTGCGACAGCCATTAGCAAAAAGAATGGATTATAAAAACGAAGAAAATAAACATCCATCATTTAAATAAGCTAATGTAAGCTTGCATCTCAAGCCACATACCGTGCCCATGCAATCAGTTAACAGATTAAATTTCGCAGGCACTGGTGCCATGATTTAAAATACTTTGGCCAAGTTCTGTCCGTTTTTGATTTCTGATTGGGGATGACCGGCTTCCTAACATTTATGTGTCATAAGCCGATTTTTATTTGGGTAGGTATTAATAATTTAAATTTCAAATAGTTTATGCCTACGTAAATACATATTACGTGTTACTCATTTGAAAATGGTAAAATTAATGGCATATAATACTCGTCTTCTCTTTAGTGGGGCATTTTATTCATCGGCAATTCCAAAAATTGGAAAAAGGTAAAATCCTTATGACACGCGAAGTGATTGACACGCATCTTCTGCCGGTGCAACAACTTGCAGAACGACAACATAAAGAAAAAGCACCTCAATTCGAGCTGTCTTTTGAAACGTGACGTCATATTTTACAGGGTGACCATTTTGAATATGGAAAATAATGATTAATTTACATGACGATCCCAAATTGAAATAACACTGAAAGACGGCCTAAATTGTTAAATGTTCAACAACTAAAATGTAGTTTGTTTAAAAAACGAATATCTTTATTTATGATTTCAAAAAGAAGATTGATACAATACAAATACAAAAAGCTCGGAAAAAATGTATGTTGAAGCTCGATAAACATTACGAGTGGAGCGAAATTTTCAGTAGTCTACTTTTCAATAACTTAGTAATGTATGGAGATTTTTGCTGATACATTCACACAAAATGAACATTTTGCTCATAAATGTATCACTGCGGAAATTATTTACAAAATATTTAATCTGCATGCTTTTTTGTACAGTTATTTGTGTGTCAGATCACTGCGCTTGAGAGTAGTATTGTTTGTTTGTTTAAGAGATTATTTAGCATAAAAAGCTATTTTATACATTTATGCCATAATTCATAATCATAAAGCTAATGGCATGCGCTTTTTTATAAATAATTTTTCTGACTTGTCATGAGAACCATTCTCAAAACATTAATTGCCCTTCGAATATGACAAAAAACTATAGGTCTCTTCCATTCGTGTGGAAAATTTATGCGCTTATGATATGTATATTTTCATTGGTAAAGTACGTCAATTATTCTTTGCTGACCATGGAGCCAGAATAAGTGAGGATCGTACGAACCTGTAATGAGCACTTGGTTTATGGGTTCACATTTTGGAGGGAAATGTGTACCACATTAGTCCAGAAAACACCGATTATGTGCACTGCGCTCTATCTGATCCATTCCGGCCTATTCCAGACATTTATAATTAAATGGAATAGTCCTTCCCAAGTGTCAAAAGTTCAAATATCTAAGATCTGTGATCAATAGTGAAGCAACCTATGATGGCGACATCAATCATATCTTAAACGTAGAGTGTATGAAGTGGAGGAAAACTCCGCTATCTTCTGTGGCCAAAAAATTCCCCCTAAGCTGTAAGGAAGGCTCTACACCGCAGTAATACGCAACCCATGGTTCAGAATGTAGGACAATGTACAAAACCATGAGAGTAAATTAACGGCAGCTGAAAGAAAGATCACAGGACAGCAGGAGTGACAAAGCTTGAATGAATAAGAAGTTCGAAGGTCCGAAGAAGCCTTCACGTTAAAGAAACCATCTCACGAGAAATAGATCGCGACCGGCTAAGCTTATGTTACCATATTCAAAGAAGAGATAATTTAAATTGCGTTAAAAAGGCAATATCAATAAACGTTCCAAAGAAGTCGCGAAAAAAAGGCAGGCCTAAAAATTCTTGGATCACACAAATGCAATAATAGCAGCATTTGGTTTTCTTTAGTTATGAAGTGATCCGAAATCAGTAGGCCTGCCGATACCGCCTGAGGTCATTCAGATGAACCCCATAAACTGCAATTCAGTAGAATTGCAATGGAGTGAGAGGGTTATGATCTCTTAAATACATATTATAACCTCGTCTAAATAGAAAGAAGATATTTTCACTGATGAATCCCTGGACTGTTGAAATCAGGCTGTTGTATGTATGTGTTGACCTATTTGAAATATATAAGCATCGTTTATCTCTGCTATCCCAATTCGAATCGGTCCATCCAGTATGTGCACGTTCCCAGAAACCTGTGGAAATCACACAGGATCAGATTAGATCAATTTCATTCAACCGCTTATGGTGAAAAAAAATGAGTACATACGAGTATGTGTTGTGATTTAATAGTATCCGAGTTCATTGGCTTGCTACGTAGCTCTGCTAGTTTACTTACTTACTTACTTATATCATTTAACCTTCGGGGGCATATGGCGTCAACCACGCCTGCGCGCCATCGTGTTCGGAGTTCTGCAACGCGTTTGAGCTGCCTCCAACTCATTTCTAAAGAGCTCAATTCCTCCTCAATTGTTCTGCGCCACGTTTGCCTAGGGCGTCCCGCTATTCTGCCTGCCTGGGTGAGCGGATTCCACTGCATAGCGTATTTCGCAATGGAGTTGTCTTCGCGCCGTAGGGTGTGACCAATCCATTGCCACTTTCTTCTTCATATAGTAATGCTTATAGGTTCTTGCCCCGTTCTCAGATAAAGTTGTTCGTTGGAGATGCTGTTCGGCCAAAAAATCCTCAAAATGATCCTTAAATATTTGTTTACGAAGACTTGCAGCTTGCGTGTGTTAGTGGTGTCCATCTTCCAAGTACTACACCCATAAAGCAGCACCGATTCTACGTTGGAGCGGAACAGTCGCAGCTTGGTTCTTAAGCTGATAAAACTGCTTCTCCAGATTTTGGATAGCATTTTGAACGCAGCTTTAGCCTTCCCGATTCTGCTGCACACATACAGTTCGGTGCCACCGCGATTAGCCGAGACGACACTTCCTAAATATAGAAAGTTATCAACTTTCTCGACTTGCTTTCCGGCAATGTTAAGTTGAGCGCGGGTATTGGAAGTACTCAGGGCTTTTGTTTTGGCTGTGTTTATTTTTAGCCCCACTTTGTTTGCCTCAGCTTCTAGATTTTGGGCCATCAAATGAAGATCCATTATCTGATGTGAAAGTAGAGAAACATCGTCAGCGTAATCTAGGTGTTTAAGGTAAGATGTCATAGTCCAACGAATTCCATAATTGGCTTCCGTCAATGCTGCACGGAGTACATCGCTGATAACCACCAAGAACAATAATGGGGGCAGTATGCACCCTTGACGTACTCCACTTTGGACTTTAAAGTCCTCCGACACCTTACCATTGTGCACGACGTGATACTTGCTCGATTCAAGCTGTCGAAAGCCTTCTCGAAGTCGATAAACAGTAAATGTAGCGGAGACCTATACTCAACACATTGTTCGATTATGATCCGTAAGGTGTTCGATGCAGGAGGATCCAGCGTGAAAACCTGCCTGTTCAACATCGAGAGTTGAATCTAAATGTTCTTTAATTCGTTCTAGAATTATTCTAGCTATTATTTTGGCTACAGCTGGAAGTACACATATACCTCTCCAGTTACCGCACTCCATCAAGTTACCCTTCTTTGGAAGCTTAATGATCATCCCCCTTTTCCACTCCTGTGGAAATTGTTCACTATCCCAAGCTCTCCGTATTAGCGGATGCCATCAACACCCACCGCTTTGTTCTTCTTGAGGGACTTGATTGCTGTTATTATTTCAGTTTTACTGCGAGGTACGGTGCGAATTCGGGAATTTGTTGCTTCGAACTGCTCATTCGAATTCAAGATCATACCGCCGTCGTCTAAGTGATTTAGCACTGTAGCAAAATGTTCTCTCCATCTAGTGAGCTGATCCTCATCCGAAATCAGAAGGTTACCGTCTAGACTCTTCACTGGATGTTGTTTGGAGTTTTGACCACCAATGAGCTCCTTAGTGATGTTGTAAACAGTCCTACTGTCGCACCTACTCGCTGCTTCTTCAGCCGTTGAGGCCAGTGAGTTGACATATTGACGTTTGTCACGTCTCACACTACGCTGCACTTCGTTCTTCTTCGCACGGTATTGGGCTTCAAGCTCGGTTCTCTCTACTGCTGAGGTCGCTGCAATCCGAGCCTTGATTGCTGTACGCTCATCGATCCGTCTCCAGGTGTCTGTAGAAAGCCATGTGCGGTGGTGTTTCTGCTGTTTACCGACATAAGTGCGTGCCCCAGTCGCAAAAGCATTTTTCACAGCACTCCAGTGGTCATCCATGTTCTCTATGCTGCTAATTGCTTCTGCTTCTAAGGCAAGATGGTCCCTGAACTGTTGGCGTACTTGGGGAACCTTGAGCCTGTCGATATTAAACCTGGTGATGTTAAGCAGGTTTGAGCGGTTGCTGTTGACGGATGCAGTACGAAGGCGTAAATGAGCTACCATAAGATGGTGATCTCGTTCTTGTCCGACGTCAGCTCCATGTCTATTTCGGACGTCCAGGAGACAATTTCTAAAGCGGCGACTGATCGCAATGTGGTCGATCTGGTTGGATGTTCGTTGACTATCAGTAGAGACCCAACTGATCTTATGGCAGGTGTTATGCTTAAGCAGCGTACCTCCGATGACTAGGCGGTTGGTATTGCAGAAGTCCACAAACCGCTCACCATTGTCATTACGGTCTCCCACGCCGTGACCTCCCATCACGTGCTTAAGCATGGAGTTGTCGCTACCCACCTTGGCATTGAGATCTCCCATTACCATTACGATGTCCCCATTAGGCGTTTGGTTGTAGGCGGCGCCTAAGTCGCTGTAAAAAATTATCGTTTTCATCCTCAGTCGCGTCTAGAGTCGGAGCATAACACTGTTTGAAAGGGACAAAATAGCAGTGGCTTATGTAATCGCTGTTTCTTTCGTCATAATAACGTAACATAGTATATAATAATACAAGCTGCCGCAATGAGGTTTCTTCGCCGTATTGCTGGAATAACTCGTAGGGATCGAGGCGAGAGATCGTAGTACGTATGCCCCAGACTGGATTCCAAGACATGCCATGGTGCCGTCCCATTAGGTAGGCGACCCGTCGGTAGGCCTAGAAGTAGACGGTTGGATCAAGTCTGACATCTCTCCTGGAGCCGTCTAGGGATTCGCCCTGATGAGTTGGAGGATCGGGAAGGATGGAGAGTCCAACTGAGCATCATACCCCCACGACCCTCATAAAGGATTAGCGGAATCGAAAATGTATGTATGTATGTATGTATGTACAACCAACAATTGTATAAAATTGTGCATCACAGTAAAATTGTATGCTGCATGTTGCTCTTCTATAATTTCAACTATGCCTAGAAATGGGCCGCTTAGTTAACAGAATACCAAACTGACATAAATAAAGTTCAATGGGCTACTAAATCTGAATGCTTTCTGCGTCATTTTTTAATAGTAACAAAGCCTGTACTAGCTTTCATGGAACAAATAATTTGCCCCCCAGATTTTTTCTTTGATTTTAAAGTAAACAACGAAAATTATTTTTAAGAATAATTTTTGTTGCTGCTAACAGCGAAAATGTAAATGCAAAAATTGCGTCACAATTGACAGGCAAGTCCATAGTTGAGAACGTGATAACTTCATCCACATACGTCTTCATCTCCTCTTTCACCACTAAAAAGCCTGGAAATGTGCCTTTAGTTAAATTATATATTTATACTGCTATCATTTCTGAAACCACGGTTACAGTGAAGACGATGAGCGTTTTCTGATGCGATGAAATTATTATCCCTTCCAGGAATTTAAGAGACGAGATAAGGCACAAATCTAGTTTACTCATATCTGCGAAACACGTATTTTGCATATATTTTTATTAATGTTTTTTCGACGTTAATGAAGAAGAGGTACATAAAAGTACCTTTTCTTTATCAAGCTAGCACTGCTAAAGGCGAGCACAGTAATTTATTAATATGCGTGTGAGATTAAATCAAATTATATTATATTAGAGGAAACAGACTGGAATACAACTCGCTAACTTCGCCAGCAATTTAATCATAGTTGTCGTTGTCGTTTGAATCTCTCAACCACATAAAGCACTTTATTGCAGAAGTTGCGTACAGTGCCACTGACGACTAAGTGATGCAAGGAAATATTTGTGAGATAAAAAAAAAAAATTGGCGCAACATCTCTTCAAGTGCCTGGGTCTAGCTTCTCGCAACCACCCGTGTTATGTGCGAATGGAAGGGACCTTTAGTTTAATGACATATCCGAAGGGCAATTGGTTTTTGAGAAGCTTTCCCGTGACAACAATACTCTCGGATGTTTGTTAGACATTCGCGAGAGGTGGGACCGTGAAAAAACGTTTGGTGTTTTCTGGGATTCGTACATAGAACCTCACGCCACGGCGCCCACTCGTATTTGTGAGATATGCCAGGTAAAATTTTACTTTACCGGAAATGGGGAAATTTTAAATTTCATTTTAGACCGATAAAAGAGCTTACGCTAAGCTCAAAAGTCCCAACCAAAATTGGCGTTCACTTTCCATTAAGGCGCGACTCGCCCCCGAAGTTTTTTTTTTTTAAAAACCCATAGAATGTGGTACCAATATCAACGACATATCCGTATGTACAATACGAGTACTTCGCTCGAATTCCTTAACTATTATTTTAAGACAAAAAAGTGAACTAATTAAAAAAAACAATTTCACCATGATCGGGCCAAAAAACCCAAAGTTATTGTTAAAATTAATATACCAACGGTCGATCACATTCCCACCATGTGAGAAATTCGTGCGAATTTTTTACCATAATTTTCTTAAATTTTCAATCGCTAAATTTCTTTAGGAACTACGTAATTCTTCTTTTTCTTTTCTCTTGCGCTCATTTTCCTATAGGATTTGCTTATACGACGAGTATGCAGCCATGTTTTTGTGTCTCGGGCACTTGAGGTATTTATTTTTGAATTTTGGGAGCGAGTCATGCCTTCCTAAAAGGGAGCGCCAAGTTATTTTGTGCACTTTGAGATCAATACACGGTATTTTATCGGACTAAGAAGAAAACATTTTCGACATTTTCTAAATTTCTGTGCATTTTTCATCTCTGATAATTTTGTCTTGTATATTCGAATAACTAATCCATTGAATGTTATTTTTCATGCCGAACACAGTTTATATCTATATGCAACTGTTTCTGAGATGGAAGTTTCAACTTCTTCTTCCTTTTATCAGCGAGGCTATGATCCGAAAACAAGGGATCACAGGCCTCCCACTTCACTGCATTTCTACTGATCCGCCTGTGGGGTTCGCCTATTTGACCTCAGAAAATATCGGCAGGCCTGCCGATTTTGGATCACTCGGTTACTGAGGCCAATGAAATGCCGATGTCGTCGCATTTGTCTGATCCAGGCGTTTATAGGCCTGCCTTTCCTACATCGCGATGTCTTTGGAACGTGCATAGATATTGCCTTTTTAACAGGGTTCAAAGGATCTCTTCTTTGAACGTGGCAATACCAGCTGAGCCGGTCGCGCTCTAATTTGTGTACGATGGTTTCCTTGATGTGAAAGCTTCCACGGATCTTCGAACTTCTTATTCGATCAAGCTTGGTCACTCCTGCTGTCATGCGAAGCATCTTCATCTCAGCTGCCGTTAATTTACTCTCATACTTTTTGTACATCGTCCAACATTGTAAACCGTATGTGAGCGCTAGACGTACAACTGCGGTGTAGAGCCTTCCTTTCAACTTAGGGGACATTTTTCTGTCACAGAAGATAGCGGAAATTTCTCGCCACTTCATCCACCCTACGCTTACACGATGATTGATGTCGTCATCACAAGTTGCTTTGCTATTGATCATAGATCCCAGATATTTGAACTTTTCACACTTGGGAAGCACTGTTCCATTCAAATAAATGTCTGGAATAGGCCTGAGTGGATCAGAGAGCAGGCCGCACAAGTACTCTGTCTTTTTTGAACTAATGCGATACCCATTTCCCTCCAAAACGTCCACCCACACATCAAGTGCTCGTTGCCGGGATGTAGGATCCTCACTTATGATGGCTCCATCGTCAGCAAAGAATAACTGATGTACCTTGGGGTCCATCACTTTACCTTCAAGCAGATAATCAAGGACTGTAATAAAGAGTAAAGGACTTAAAACGCTTCCCTGGTGCACCCCGACTTTGATTGGGAACTCTTCGGTTACTCCAGCGGGACATCTTACTCTTGTCTTTGCTCTTTCGTACATGTCCATGATCATCTGTACATAGGTTTCTGGAACCCCTCGATGTCTTAGCGCCACCCATATCAGATCTCGTGGTTGTCTGACGAATGCCTTTTCAAAGTCAACCAATACAATATGCAAATCCCTTAAGGAATCACGATGTTTTTCCATTATGATCCTCATACTTTGGATTGCATCTGTGGTTGATTTACCCGAGACAAACCCGCACTGATCATCAGATAGCCGTATTATTTTTCGCAGTCGGCCACCTTATACCCGCTCAACGATCTTCATGGTGTGTGACATCAGCTTGATCGAACGGTAGTTATCACAGTTTCGCGTATCACCCTTCCCTTTGTATACAGGGAGGAGGTAACTTTCCCTCCATTGATTCGGCATTGGATCACCTCTCACGAATTTGGAGATAAGAATTCTGAGCCATCTGAACCCGATGTCTCCCATCTTTTTCCAGAACTCAGAGGGTATTTCGTCTGGCCCAACCGCTTTTCGTTTTTTGGAGTATTTGACCGCCTCACTAACTTCTTCGACTGTAATGTCGGCTATTTCTTCACAGTTAGGGGTGGCTCTTGGAAAGTATAGCCGGGGAAACTGTTCATTTAAAAGCTCTTCACAATACTGTCGCCACCTCTGCAGAATTTTGACGTCATCCACAAGAAGCTGGCCATGAGCATTGCTAATGAACTTTGGCGAACGAATCTCCTGAGCATTGTTCCTTCTTTGGGCGGCTATTTTGAAGATAGTGGCGCTCTTGTTCATATTGTGTCTTCGCAGCTCCTGGATAGCCTGGTTTGCATCAGCAACCGGGGAAAATATTTTCTCCAGCTCCCGATACAGGCCCTCCGTACTCTCTGCTTGAAGCTGGGCGCACTTCTTCTTCGCTTTTTTCTTGCAGCATCTGTATTCCATTTCGAGGCGAGCTTTTTCGTCATTATTATTAGAGGGGCACTTTGACCAAGCTTTGAAAGCCGCTTTCTTCTCATTTATCAGCATCTTAGCTTCATCACTCCACCACCATGTTTCTTTGGCGTGTTGATGGTGGCCTTTTGAAGCTCCTAGCAGTGATTTGGCCTTATTTAAGCAAGTTCGCTGTAGGGAATCCCACATATTTTGTGCTCTGCACTCTTCATCCTCAGCTCCGTTGATGGTGTGAGAGAGGTAATTTTTCATTACGAAAACAAAAGCTTCGCCTTTTTCTTTGTCCAGATTGTACCACTTGATTTTCTCAGAGACCCTTGTTTGTTTGCTTTTCTTCGGTGTTTTCATAAAAATTTCTGTTAGCAGGAGACGGTGTTGCCGAGCAATTGCCTCTCCCAGGATCACTTTGCAATCTTTTACCCGGGGCTTCATAAAACTGCCTACCAAATGGTAGTCAATCTGAGTTTCATCTCCACCACTGCTGTAAGTGATCAGGTGTCGGCTTTGCTTGATGAACATGGTATTTAACACGATAAGACCGTGTGATTTGCACATGCTTAGGATGTCTTCACCAGGAAGGTTCCTGGTGCCATATCCTAGTCCTCCATGGCAGTCTTCATAGTCTTCGTTTGATTTCCCGACATGTCCATTCAAATCTCCTCCAACAAATAGAAATTCTTCCTTTGGGATGTTATTAAGGAGATTGTGGAAATCTAGCCAAAATGCATCTTTATCTCTCTGATTGTACCCATCGTGGGGAGCATATGCACTGACAATATTCCACACCTCTCCTTGTATTACTAGTTTGAGAGACATCAAACGGTCGCTGGACTTCGAAATGCTCAAGACGTTACCAAGTAGCTCTGCCGCAAGGATGATACCGATTCTGTTCTTAGACTTTTCCGTTCCGTAGTAGAACATCTTGTAATCTTTTGTCCTAACGTCCAAGAAACGCGCCCGATTCCCGGTGTTTTTCCATTTCGTCTCTTGGACACACAAGATGTCCACCCGCCTTCTATTCATCATCTCTTCCAGCTCGTAACTTCGACCGGTCATGCTTCCAACGTTCCAACTCGCGACCCTCAAATTGCGTCCAAACTGTTTCATTATTTTGCTAGCCCCCGGAATCCGTATAGCTCTGACCCGAACATTTCTGCTCGGTCCAGGATCAGTACCATGCACAGCAGTGGTAGTGCCTGGCGGGGTAGTGCCTTTCCTTTTTGCAAGTATTACCATAATGATACAGTTTTGCAATACAATTTTTTGCACCATATTGCGATGGTGTTTGTTGTTTGACACGTGCATGCTCCTGTTTTAGTATTGTTTGATCTTTCTTTTATGACACCGGTGATCTCCAGTCGTGTCAACCCACGGACTCGCATGCACACTTGTGGGAGGGTTTTTAAGGTAGTATATGTGTCGCTAGGCTCACTTGGGTGTTATATTGCCTAGATCTGATTTGTCCCCTTAGTCGCCTTTTACGACAAGCGCTGGTTGTTGGGGGGGCTCTGCAGTGATATTCTTAACCCGTCCCTGCACGGGGGAGATGGAAGTTTCAACATAATAGCTAAATGTGAAGGTGGGGACAAACCATGGTAAAAGAATAAAAGGCAAGTTTGACAGGCTGTATCGCGTTTGTGATGTAATCGCGAGTAATGGCTGCATGTGTGAAAATTAAAACCTTGGCATATTATGCTGCTGATGTTCTTATACCGGCATTAAGCAAACTTCCCCTTAGGTTAGGTTAGGTTAGGATCGGCCCTCGATGAGGATGTACTTAGACCAAAAAGTAGGTCTATTGTACTGCAAACTTCCCCTTACATTTTTTATTTTATTTTCGCATTGTGTCCTATCATCTCTTAAAAATTGATCGTCTGAACTGGAATTGTTGTTCATTTGTATCGATGTACTATTCATATGCTCCTCATGAAATTCGCAATACATTTTTTCTACATTTATTATTACGACGACCCATTGCCTGTCTTTTTGCAATACCCATCGACCAAATATTCTGCCCAGTGTACTTTGAACGAATGATGTGTATAGATCCCACTACTTGAAATATAATAATTATGCTTTGTCTTCGTCTCGGGAAATTATTATTCTACTATGTACAAGCTTAACCTATGAAATGCGGCTTTTTTGTATCCATTGACGTTTTAAAAGATTTTAATTTCAGCTGATAAGAAACATTACAGCCACCACTGCGTATCAATAACACAATCAACCAGTAAGCTTAATTATCTTAGATCTACCTACTTTGAAAAAAAAAATGACCTGAGGAAAATATTATGGTAGCAAATCTGCACCGCTAACAAACTTTTTTAAAAATGTATGCATTATAGCAATCGAAATATTAAGGGTATACTGACTTTTTGCCTAATAGTATTCATACATATCCAATAAAATTCAAAAACACTCATAACTTCATTTATCTATTACCTAATTTTTTATACTTCTTAACATTATTATATCTTTTAGAAAAACTATCTAAATATGGTGTAAAAGACAGTGAGTATCAGTGGTTTAAATCTTACCTTAATAACAGAACAGAACACAGCGAGCCAAGATAGGAAGTGCTCCCTCAACAATAGTGCAGACGACTTTTTGAGTACCCCAGGGTCCCATATTTGGCCACTTGTTATTTCTGCTATATATTAATAAAATCGTCAAAATACTAAAATACTGCAAGATCTCCCTATTTGTAGATGATGCCTTACTGTTTGTGTATGATAAAGATTATATTTCAAATGTGCTCAAAGAAAATCTTATATCTGACTTCAATAATTTGCATAAATGGCATAAATGCATAAATGAACAAATTAAAATGAATTGTCAATAAAACTAAATGTATGGTGTTTAACAGTGAATGTAACGCGAATTTAAATGTAAACGGAGAAATCATTGAACAACTGAACGATGTGAAGTATCTCGGTACAATATAAGATAATAATCTCAAATTTGAAAACCATTTCTCCTACGTGGGCGGCGTCGCGTAAGTTGTTAGCGTGTCAGATCACTGCGCATCAGGTTCTAAGTTGGAATCCCAGAAAACACCGAAAAGTTTTTTCACGGTCCCACCTCTCGCGAACGTCTGACAAGCATCCGAGAGTATTCGTCTTCTTCTTCTTCTTCCCGTTATCAGCGAAGTTATGATCCGAAAATAAGGGATTATAACCCTCCCACTTCACCGCATTTCCACTGATCCGCCTGTGGGGTTCGCCTATTTGACCTCAGAAAATATCGGCAGGCCTGCCAATTTTGTATCACTCGGTTACTGAGGCCAATGAAATGCCGATGTCGTCGCATTTGTCTGATCCAGACGTTTATAGGCCTGCCTTTCCTATACTGCGATATCTTTGGAACGTGCATTGATATTGCCTTTTTAACAGGGTTCAAATGATCTCTTCTTTGAACGTGGCAATACCAGCTGAGCCGGTCGCGCTCTATTTTTTGTACGATGGTTTCCTTGATGTGAAAGCTTCCACGATCAAGCTTCGTCACTCCTGCTGTCATACGTAGCATCTTCATCTCAGCTGCCGTTAATTTACTCTCATACGTTTTGTACATCGTCCAACATTGTGAACCGCATGTGAGTGCTGGACGCACAACTGCGGTGTAGAGTCTTCCCTTTAACTTAGGTGGCATTTTTCTGTCACAGAAGATAGCGGAATTTTCTCGACACTTCATCCACCCTACGCTAACGCGATGATTGATGTCGTCATCACAAGTTGCTTTGCTATTGATCATAGATCCCAGATATTTGAACTTTTCACACTTGGGAAGCACTGTTCCATTCAAATAAAGGTCTGGAATACGCCTAAGTGGATCAGAGAGCAGGCAGCACAAGTACTCTGTCTTGTTTGAACTAATGCGATACCCATTTCCCTCAAAAACGTCCACCCACACATCAAGTACTCGTTGCCGGGATGTAGGATCCTTACTTATGATGGCCCCATCGTCAGCAAAGAATAACTGATGTACCTTGGGGTCCGTCACTTTACCTTCAAGCAGATAATCAAGGACTTTAATAAACAGCAAAGTAGTTAAGACGCTTCCCTGGTGCACCCCGACTTTGATTGGGAACTCTTCGGTTACTCCAGCGGGGCATCTTACTCTTGTCTTTGCTCCTTCGTACATACATAGGTTTCTGGAACCCCTCGATGTCTTAGCGCCACCCATAGCAGATCTCGTGGTTGTCTGTCGAATGCCTTTTCAAAGTCAACCAATACAATATGCAAATCCTTTAAGGAATCACAATGTTTTTCCTGTATGATCCTTATATTTTGGATTGCATCTGTGGTTGATTTATCTGAGACAAACCCGCACTGATCATGAGATAGACGTATTATTTTTCGCAGTCTTCCACCCAATACCCGCTCAACGATCTTCATGGTGTGTGACATCAGCTTGATCGAACAGTAGTTATCACAGTTTCGAGTATCACCCTTCCCTTTGTATACAGGGAGAAGGTAACTTTCCCTCCATTGATTGGGCATCCGAGAGCATTGTTGCCACGAAAAAGCTTCTCATTCAGCTTCGGATTCGGCACTAAACTGTAGGTTTCGCGTGAAAAATGTAACACACACAACGAGGAGCTGGGCCTTGGCACCTTATTTCATTTTTTTTTTCTCCTACATTACTAAAAAAATCCTAAAACGAATACGTAAAAACATCACTACAATTTGTGCAATTAACATTTAAAATACTATAATAAAATCCCATTTGGCTGTTGCTCCACAATCCTTTTCATGGGAAATATGGAGTCCATAAGAAGGCTCCAATTATTGCAAAATAAAGCTATGCGATTAATTCTCAAATGCAGTCTACCAATTGAATGGATGTTGTCTTGCCTACGATGGATGAGCATTAACCAGCGAATACAATTTAATGCAATATTGCTTATACATATTCAAGACGAAATACAACTTATTACCTAACTACCTGTCAGCGAATTTGCAGTTTATACAAAATGTACAACCCTACAATTTAAGATCAAATTTGAATTTACGTTTACGCTTTTATAGAGATGAAAGAACAAAAAACATATTAATGTATAAAGGATAAAAATTATTTAATGAACTTCCCAGTGAAATAAAAAATGAAAATGTTCTTAGAATTTTCAAGAAATTGTTAGCAAACCACATAAAATCTCATGTTTCGTAACGTTGAATTATTTAAATTAATAGTTTTATATATACTAAATAAACATACACACACATACATACATCTTATGTTGGTATGTATGTGTATGGTATACTCATATAATAGATTCTGTGTTTTGGATTATTCAATGCAGTCGCTAATAAAAACAAAAACATTTGTAAGGGAAGTCTGATACAACCAAAAATAAGTTCGTAAACGTACTAGCCTTGGTATATGATATTCAAATTACAGATTGTTTCATTGATAGTAAAAGGTGGCCACCGGTCAAATTATTAAATAAAATGATCACGTCAGAAATTATAGGAAATCTTCTCTTTATTTATATTTTCTCATTTTGTCTGAAAGAATTAGGGTTTCTTGATTGAAATTACATCCTGCGCATTTGAACACATCAAATCGCTTGCGTTGAAACTGAGTCCGAACATCGCTTTGTTGTTGTTAACTTCATATTTTTTATGTAAACATTACTAAATCATATAATTATGAAAATATATTTATGTAACGCGAGGCTATTTTTTCATTTTCAAAAGATAAACATTTCATCCACGTAACACAGAAAAAATATAAACAAAGTCCAATCGACTGTTCAGCGAAGGTATACCATATATTCAAGATTGGATTCGATTCTGCTCCTAAAGTGTAGTCGAGGCGTAATAACTCAGTTTGTCTCAGCTCGGGTATCCATACAAGAATTTCTATACCTAGATTCGATGCTGATACAATCATCAAAAATCCTAATATAAAATATGTAATAATTAAGATTTGAAATGGAAAATTTTAAATGGAAAATTTTGCCAAAGAAATGGAAAAGATCCTTTCGTAAAATAGTAAAAAATGTATGGGATTTGGTTAAAGGATTTTTGTTTGTATCTTGTGTAAAAGTTTACTATGAAAAAACGAAGACTAAAAGTTAGAGCCCTATAAATACCTGGAATTGCTAAAGAATTATACAAAAAATTGCTCTTTGAGATGCGAAAAAATTGAAATTGTCCTCCATTAAACGGAATTTTAGGCAGCTGCAGGGGTTCTGCAGATTGTACGCCAGATTACTAACTACCAAGTTCAAGGTTAGAATTAAAAGAAACACAAAAGTTTTCCACGAGCCCAATCTCGCGAATGGTACGAATAGATCATACGGAAATGTGAACTTTCCTAATTGGTTTAGCAGTGCAGATTATTTATACATCGTACATCGTCTACAGTAACACCACTACTTTAAAACCTGATATTCCTGTATAAATATGCAAAACAACAAAACCAATAAAATTTAGTACGCTTTTTATTTGCTCTAGACGTACGAATCCTGCAAGCTGAAAAAACGTAACTATACACGACTACAATATGGGTTGGAATAATATGATATTAACTCAAAACTATTTGTTTTTTTTAATTGTGGCTTTCAAAACGTATGCACTTTTAAGTGTATACAAATTAATATACCCCGCATTGCATATTAATGCGAAAATTCAAACAATGCTTACTTGAAAATACAAATTTGAATTGAATTTGCAAAATTCAAATGAGCTCTTGGTTGCGTTTAATAATTACATTTTCCAATAAGAAAAATGTGTGTATCCTCTTCTAATGCAATTTTAATAAAGGGCGGGAAATTATAAAAACAAATATAAATTCAATACTATCCACAAAGCACAATGTAGGCATCTTAGCTGAAAGTAGCTACAAAATGTGATTAAGTACATAATTTTTGCACAATACTAACGAACACCTAAAGTCATATGGTGTGAAGATTTTTTTTACGCATTTTAAGCTTGTATAAGATGAGGTGACACTTGCCACTCTGTGTTTATACAAACAAACACAACTCACGCTTTATCGGCGAAAATTTTTGTTAGTAGGGAAAGCATTTCACTTCCCATCTAGTAGAAGTTAAACTTCTTAGCGCAGGCTAATTATCAGATTGGTTTTCCAGTGGTACTGGTACAGCCGTTTTCAAATATCTGCAATCGATTCACATAAACATTGGCTACAAGCTTCAAAGCTTTTGTAGGACTGATTTAGTCTTTTTTTAACTGTGGATTCAGAGTGGTGTGGTCTCAAAGCGGTGTAGTAGTTCTGTTAATTGTCAAAGGTATATCTACATCTATTCAATAAAGAAAAAACAAAAAAGATACGTTCTAACTGACGAGATTTATAAAAGTGCATACCGTTTATTCTCTAGTACTAATTGGAATCTAAAATTTTCTCTTTTGGCAACAGTATAGTTAAATCTTTCAAAGTGCATTCTATGTTCAATACAATTAAGGGTAAGTAGCTATGATTGCATTCCACTAGACCATATCGTTTATCTTTATACAGTTGCTTACTTTTTTTTTTATTGTTCTGTTTATGTAGTTTAATTGTTGCGCTATTTTTTTTTTTTTAATAAATAAGAGTAAATGGATATTCACGTATTTTTTATGTTATTCTTCCCATTCACATAATTTAGTTTCAATTCAATACGTACTGTGTTTCACATAATGTGTCTGAATTTGCTCGTGAACAACTACCCGGCTGCTTGAATAAATATTTTATGCACATAGGTACATCAAACAATGAAAAAAAAGCCGCATTTCATAGGTTAAGTTGGTACATAATAGAATAATCAATTTCCCCGAGACGAAGACGAAGCATGAGGACTTATAATTCGAGTAGTGGGATCTATACACATCAAAGCACACTGGGCAAAATATTTGGTCGATGGGCATTTCCCCTTACGACCATAACAAAATGACGAATGAGCGTACATATGCTTAACTTTATTTCACAAGCAAGTACCTACTTCATGTTAAAATTGTTAGGCATCATTCGATGTCTTATGTGTTACATTAATTTCAATGGTAATGTGATTCACTGGTTTTCATCTTGCATTTTCAATGTCAACAATTATTATTGTTTTACTTGCTAAAGCTTTGCGGTTTTAACTTTTTTTTTTTTTATTGTCGGCAAAGTGATTTTCCCCTTCTATTAGTGACGCAATAAAATCGCCTGATTGTAACAGCTGATTACCCTGTTTACATACATTTTCTTCCGTTAGTAAGAGACTAGGGGTTTTCACATCCATTTGACTTCTTTCTCTACTTCGATCATGTGTGCAAGAGAGACGAATTGAAGTTTGAAAATCACGCCACTATCTCCTCATTTTAAAAATGTATACACATACGGTATTCTTACTTACATTGGGATAGTTCTTTTTTTTTTTCTTAGGAAGTTAATGTACAGTCAGTCAGAAATTAATCCCAATCAGTAAGAAGGTATAAATATGAAAAGTAAATAATTTGAATTAACTAATTGTGTAGTTTGTGTGGTTCGTACAGCTTAACGTTGATAGTATAAAAATAAAGTATTCAACAAAGTATGAATTTAGGAGGTAAGTGGGTGACATTTAAAGAACTGATATTTTGTTTCATGTATGTACATATAAAAGTATTACGCATACGTCTTGTGCAAATAAATAACACTGAAGTCATCATAATCTATCAAAGTAAATTTACAGTCCTAAGGATCGACTGTTAAACAACTGTATCTCGTAATGTCGCATAGTAATCATCCACTTACCAACATCTAAGGTATTGTTTGTGAAAGAAGCAATCAAAGCTAATGTCAAAGAAAAGTTAAAAAAATTATGCTCTTTAAATTCCTTTTGATAGACGTAGACGACTGGACAACATATATATATATTTTTTTTTATGCATTCGTATGACTGTATGTATGTGTATAGTGTGTACACGTTTGAGGTATCCTTGCCCTTCTTTAATATCGATTTTAGGGCTTAACTGTAATAAAGTTATTCCATTCCTTGTGTCAACTATAAGGGTGTTGCCTTGCAAAAAAAAAAAAAAAAATTATTTAACAGTTTCTCCCGAACCAATCCGAACTTTGGTCAATTACATAACATCAAATATTTGAAGACAATATTGTGTATGTTTTGATTCTTATTTTATTGCGCTTTATTTTTTAATTTTAAACGCTTTTAATTGATAAGGTTTGTCATAAAGTCCGCTCATCTGCACCGTTAGTGATAATAGTGTTCTATGGGTACGTTCTTGAGAACACCTTTGGACTTAAGTCCTCTTAACAGTTTCCAGTTGTGTAAGCTGTCATGTCATGCCATAATATGTATGCTATGCATATTTGTAAAGATTCGCATCAATATTTTTAAGTAAATATATACCTACCCTACTTGTACGTCTCGATTTCGATATTCAGTTACTTGTTTTACATGGTAGTGAGTGTTCCCACTGAAAGATAACTTATACAATCACAGATGGTAGCACTAATGTTATAATCTATTGGCTATAAGGCGCATCTTCTTCCGTTTTGTTTTGCTTTATGTGCATGCCGGTAGGTACTCATTAATAAAGCCGGGTTCTCCCTTGGTTCAATTTCAATGCTACTGATTTCCTATACATGCATATACGTAGTACATGCTGGTAGTGGGTGCAAAACTTTCCAAGAGTTTAAAAAATAATACCTCAGCTGGTTCTTGTATGGTCCGGATCTTTGGTCTGGTTACTTTGCTTCAGACTTTTCAAATCTCATTCGGATATCTGGATATAACTACATACCTACTTTGTTTTTTTTTTGTATTTCTGAGCTATCATAAAGGTGTTTGCAATCTATCTCATGAGTAGCGAAGGAGTTTATTGCAAACAGCTGTACCATCTTTTTTTTTTTTTATCTAACTATGAGGTTCGTTGTATGTACAATTCTTTGGGTATCGTAGTGGCACACGTACATTTTAAATTTCTTCCTACACAAAATAAAAATGAAAATAAAATAATTAAAATTTACCTATGTAGAGGCACGAACGGAAAGGACCTATAGTTTTATACCGTATCCAAGGAACGAAATTCAGAAGTTTTCTCACAACAGCAATTCAAACTCAAAATCTATTTTGCTGCGTAACTGCAACTAAGCCCACGTTCGAAGTGTGCAATCAATTTGTTACGGATATGTCATATGACGGAGAAGATGAGGTCTTTATAAAACAGACTTCCGTAACACAGAAAATAAGTAATGTGACAAACTGTCGAAACAGTTCCCATCGTTATGTTAGTTACCCATCGAAGAAATAAATTAAAAAGAAAAATTCATTGAGCTCAATTGGACACTCTAGCACAACGTTGATACAAACCCCAGGCGAACAGTTAGTGTCTTTTATAACTAAAATGAGTGTATGTAGATTCCTACCACTATGCATGGGTGCTTTGCGAGTGCATTATCTTTCTAAGGTACAATATGCCGCTAATTCTTCATGATGGTTACGGGGTAAGATATTCAGGTGGAATCTCCATCCTTTTCGATCCTCCACCATTGACTCCAACTTATCAGGAGGAATCCCTACATGGATCCAGGAGAGATGTCGGACTTGAACCGACCATCTACATATTTCTAAGCCTACCGACTGGTCGTCTACCTGACAGCACGGCAATCACGGCACATCTTTGAAGTCGGTTTGGAGAATACACACTCCGTGACCAAACAATCGAAACATACATAGATCGTTCCGTTCGGAGAAGTAGCTGCTCAACATTGAGCGTCTCGTGTACTATGATGTTGCGCACTCGATCCCTACAAGTTATTCTAGCAACACCACGAAGGAATCTTATTTCGGCAGCTTGTATCCTTGTATTCTTTCGGTCACTACCCAAATTTCATGCCCATGAAATGCCGTGACCAGCACTATTAAAAAAATGTATGACTAAAAATATGAAATATACATGATATATATGAAATATATATATAATATATAGGATCAGTAGCAGGGTTATGATCACTTGTTTTCGGATCATAACCTCGCCGAAATAGAAAGAAGAAGACTAAAAATATGAAACAGAAGTAATGCTATGTTAGAAAGTAGTACCATTTGTGTTCGGCAAATTCAAATTACATTTCTAAATTTCAGTCAGCTGTTTATTTCTTGTAATTTGCAATTATAATGATAAGAAATTAATTGGACTAAAATATGTAAGCATTACATAATAGTCTATAGGAACCAAGCGAGTTTAATAGCAATAAAAAGTAAAAGGAAAGTTTGCATACTATTTGCTGTGTCATATTCACATTTTAAGTGCGAAGAGTATGCTATAAGAAGACAACAGTTCTAAATTATTCGGATATGGAAAATAATCGTCTATAGAACACAGGTGTAAATTTAATTATCCGCAATAATTAATATAGCTATGTTGCTATATACAGTAAATGTACGTGTGCATCTGCATATATAAATAATTTGTATAACACATTGTATAATTATGAAGTCTGTGCTATCGCTTGAGGAAATCAACAATGTCGGCTCTATCAGCGTAAGGTCAAGGAAAATCGCGAATAAAATTTTTACTCTCTTTTTCTATCAAAAACGTGGCACACGTATCAAAACCTATTACGTCTGCTGCTTGTTCTGCGTAGAGATAACCTATAATCAAATAGTTCACTTGAAGAGGCTTTCGTTTTCGCAGATGTCACCTCTAAATTCAAATTAGAAGGCAAGTAGTTTGAGCATGTTAATCTAAACACAATATGTATGTACTAATGTGATCGGTAGTTTATTTGTTTTAGACATCATACCACACTTTTACGTATATAATAGCAAAAACTTCTTGTGCTTTTTTTTTTTTTTTTTTAATTTAGAGAATATCTTGTGTTGACATATTGTAATCTTTTTGTATTACCTACATATAGTAGAAAGGTTAAGATGTCACCTTATTTTTAATCCATACGTACTTATTCACTGACGTAAAATTTACGAGAGGAGAAAATGAATCCTTTAACCTTACGGTGCAGGTGCTTGTGATTTGAATAATACATTTCATTTCATTCCTGGTCCAGTGTATCCGTAGTGTATAGACTATCCTCATGTTGTATAGATAATTTACTAAAAAACACAACATGAAATGGAACTTTTTTTTAGTTAGGATCATTTTTCTAGACCAAGAAGCTATGTATATACTCGTATATAGTATGCACTAGGCTATTTTGTGTAAGTTAATGTCGACAGAATTATTGAAGATTGCTGTATCGATATGTCGTGACATTACAATAACAAATATTACCACCTATATAATACAATATGGATATCATGTTACCCTATCATGCTTTTAAAATTTCTGAATTTAACGACTAATACTGCTATGTACTATTTGCTAATACTATTTGATTTTACTAATACTGCGTACTGTCATTGCATTTACGCATGTCATTTTGAAACAAGAAAGCCCTCTCAATTATGGTCTAGGTTTCAATGGACGAGTTGAATAATGTCATACTATAGGGGTAAAAATATAACACTTGTATCCATAAGTGTTATACTTTTATTCAAAATACGATATTTATTAATTTTTTTTGCCTGTAGCTGAGTAAAAATCGTCGAACGACATCGCATGTGAGCTTTGCGATAGTGTGGGAGTTTAATCCACTTAAAACACCCAGAGAAGGTATGATTTATGTCATCCTGTCAATTATCGAACCTTGTCGTGAAATTAATCAGCAATTTTTTTTTATGACGTGGGGGTATATAATATTAAAGGCCTTTTGTCAGTTACCCTTTGTTTTGGGGTAATTACGTAGGTATCTTTAATCAGTCATTTCATGTGATGATATTATCTCTAGTTACCTAATTCGAAGCGTGTCTTGCTGGAAGACAAAGGACTTCTCCATACTCAACTTTCTGGCACTGTCCTGCAGGTTGTTCTTTAAAATATTTGAATAATTATATCTTCATCAAAGAGACAATAAACACAAAATTTTCGACGACAGATGCTGCCATATACCCCCATACCAATAAATTTCCACCGCCATGCTTTACTGTTGCTGACATATTCCAAGGATTAAACTCAGTATTTTTCTCTCCAAACTTGTTCACGTCAATCTGAGCCACAAATGTTAAATTTGCTCTCGTCAGAAAAAAACACGGTGTTCCAAAAGTCTGCTCTATAATGTTGATGGTTTTCGGCAAATTGAAGTCGATTGACTTTGCTTACATATGGTTTCTTCCAAATGTTTTGACCATGGTATCCGGCTTCATAAACCACACGACAAAACGTTTGAGGGTGGTATGGCTTACCTGTTTCATTGGTTATTTCGGTCAATATCCTTGGCGAACTAATTTTGGGATTCTGTTTCACTTTCCTCACAATAAGCCGACTTTCCTGTGCTGTAAACTTGTGAGGATGTCCAGATCGGTTACCACTTTCTATGTTGACGGTGTTTTTATATTTCGTTATAATTTTGTCCACAATTTTACTTATTTCGCGCTCTGATTTTTTTTTTTTTTTTTTTCAAAAAAGTTCAAATCTTTGCTTAGCTCCTTTCTTCTTGGTGCCACTTTCTTTAATTGTGAATAATTTATCGCAGACTAAAAAACTATAAATGTGAAACTATTAGCAATAAGTATACAAGTAAACTGCTGGATGCCCTGATGATTGCAATGATTCGCGATTGTTTATGATTTTTCGTTTACGCATGAACTTACGAGTATATATTGGCTCACTACTCCGGTTCTAGGAAGCACTGAGTTATCTTTATCTTCTTCATCCTATTTCGGCGAAGTTATGATCTGAAAACAAGAGATAATAACCCTCCATCTTCACTGCATTTCTACGGGTTCGCCAATTTGACTTCAGAAAATATCGGCAGGACTCCCGATTTTGGATCATTCAAATAAATGTCTGGAATAGACCTGAGTGGATTAGAGAACGGGTAGCACAAGTACTCTGTCTTTTTTTTAACTAATGCGATACTCATTTCCCTCCAAAACGTTCACCCACACATCAAGTGCTCGTTGCAGGGACGTAGGATCCTCCCTTATGATGGCTCCATCGTCAGCAAAGAATAATTGATGTACCTTGGAGTCCCTCACTTTATCTTCAAGCATATAGTCAAGGACTGCAATAAAGAGTTTTCTCTATCGATTAATGCACTAATCAGGTAATTTAATCATATTCAAATCGGTTTAGCCATTTTTTTAGTTAGAAATGTGGAAAGAGAAAAAAAAGGGTTTTAAAGGATATATAAATGTGCTCAGAAGGTGTTTTTCCGAGTTGATTCACTATTATCGTTACTCCTTATTTCTTATGTTACCTAACGTAGCAAAACATATACTATAACCTGATAAACTGGCTTAAATCTTTTATAACTGGAAGGACCCAGAGAACCATAGTAAAAAATAATATATCTCTCGAGTTATTAAGCCACTAACAGAAAAACGTTTCGCATTTTATATATGTATATTAAAGAAGAGATTAGAGATGCTCACATATTTCACAAGTCGAGTCCACTAATTTTCCTTTGAAAATATGATTTTAGAAGTTTAGGTCAGAATGTCCTCCCTCTTTCAGTACATACATGCATTTTCAATGGTCCGCTAATCCTTTTAGCCGTGGATTGCAGTGTGGGAAAAATTCCCAAATAGGAAAAACACCTCCTAATATTACAACTGAGAGGAACTCTCATCCAGTAATTTTTCTCTAATGTATAATTAACGTTTTGGAGGGGTGAAGCTCATTAGCTGACCCCGAAATTAATTTTGTGTGTATCTACTTTAATTTGGTCATTTATAGGTTATAGGTATACCTGTGTGTATATATAATAGTCATGTTTTATATTTTTTTCTATTATAGTTTTCGTTAGAAAATTAAGTCACGCGGCCTTAATTTTTTAAGCGGCCTAATAGTATTGTTGTTTTCTTCCACCATGTATTGTATTTGAAGATTTACATGGTCTTGGAGTTGTTCGTTATATTTTTCACACGAATGGAAGGGACCTACAGTTTAGTGCCGTATCCGAAAGGCGATTTGAGAAGCTTTTTCGAGACAACAATACTCTCGGATGTTTGTCAGACGCTCGCGAGAGGTGGGACCGTGAAAAAACTTTTTGGTGTTTTCTGGGATTCGAACTTGGAACCTCATGCGTAGTGATCCGACACACTAACCACTTACTCCACGGCGCCCAACGCGTCGCATTATTTGCGTACGGAATTTCTATTCCATCAATATTAACTCTTACATTATTTATTCTTCTATTAGTAGTTAATATGGATAGATTTAGTTTCATGAAACTTTATTCTCCATTTTTTTTGTCCAATCACTTACAGATTTAATGGCCTTTTGTAATTTTTTCGCTGCTTCATCAGCATTATCGCCAATAGTCATAATTGCAGTGTCGTCTGCAAAAGTCGCCAAGCTAGCTTCTTCCTGCTGAGGTAGGTCTCTTGTATATAGGAGATAAAGGATTGGTCCCAAGACACTTCCTTGTGGAACTCCTGCAGATATTTTCTTTAAATGAGAGTATTCATTCTCATATCTTACTCGAAAGTAACGATCTGCGATATAAGATTTAAGAATTAAGTAAAACTCTTCGGGGAGATCCCTTTGCAGTTTAAATTCTAGTCCGCGATGCCAGACTTTATCAAACGCTTGTGCTACGTCTAGAAATATGGCTGAACAGACTTTTTTATTCTCAAGTGCTTTTTCTACTGTACTTACAATTCTATGCACTTGTTGTACAGTAGAGTGTTTCTCTCTAAACCCAAATTGGTGGGAAGGTACAAGACTTCCTTCTTCTATTATTGGCTTGAGTCTTTTCAAAAGCAGTTTTTCAAATAGCTTTGATAATACGGGTAGGAGCGAAATCGGTCTATACGATTTCCTTTCATTTGGCGACTTATCTGGTTTCAGAATCATAATTACCTCTGCCACCTTCCATTGCATCGGAACATACTTTAGCCTGAATGCTGCATTAATTAAATGTAATAGTTTCCGCAAAGCTTTGTCCGGGAACTCCTTAAGTATTTGTCCTGTTATCAAATCGTAGCCCGGTGCTTTTTTTGCATTTATGTTAGTTTTAGTTCCTGACGATGGAGCCATCATAAGTGAGGATCCTACATCCCTGCAACGAGCACTTGATGTGTGGGTGGACGTTTTGGAGGGAAATGGGTATCGCATTAGTTCAAAAAAGACAGAGTACTTGTGCTGCCCGTTCTCTGATCCACTCAGGCCTATTCCAGACATTTATTTGAATGGAACAGTGCTTCCCAAGTGCGAAAAGTTCAAATATCTGGGATCTATGATCAATAGCAAAGCAACTTGTGATGACGACATCAATCATCGCGTAAGCGTAGGGTGGATGAAGTGGCGAGAAAATTCCGCTATCTTCTGTGACAGAAAAATGCCCCCTAAGTTGAAAGGAAGGCTCTACACCGCAGTTGTACGTCCAGCGCTCACATACGGTTCACAATGTTGGACGATGTACAAAAAGTATGAGAGTAAATTAACGGCAGCTGAGATGAAGATGCTTCGCATGACAGCAGGAGTGACCAAGCTTGATCGAATAAGAAGTTCGAAGATCCGTGGAAGCTTTCACATCAAGGAAACCATCGTACGAAAATTAGAGCGCGACCGGCTCAGCTGGTATTGCCACGTTCAAAGAAGAGATCATTTGAACCCTGTAAAAAAGGCAATATCTATGCACGTTCCAAAGACATCGCGATGTAGGAAAGGCAGGCCTATAAACGCCTGGATCAGACAAATGCGACGACATCGGCATTTCATTGGCCTCAGTAACCGAGTGATCCAAAATCGGCAGGCCTGCCGATATTTTCTGAGGTCAAATAGGCGAACCCCACAGGCGGATCAGTAGAAATGCGGTGAAGTGGGAGGGTTGTGATCCCTAGTTTTCGGATCATAACCTCGCTGATAAAAGGAAGAAGAAGAAGAAGTTAGTTTTAGTTCCTGAAATGTTACATGCTGTATATTTCTGTGATCATTTCTGGACTGCAGGACAGTAAAACAAGTATAGACAGGTTTAGCATACTCCCAGGCCTTCTCAAGAACCATTCTGAGAGTGAAAAAAAACCTTGTGTTAAATATGTAATATGGCTTATACATACCATTGTCTTGAAGCCGCTATAACTGGCTTAAGAAAAGTTCGTGGGAATGAGTATTGATTTGCAGAAAAATATAGAGGTTTAAGGGGGAAGAACTCGTTTGGTGCATTAGCGCAGGTGTCATATAGTCCATTGTGATCATCTTTACTATGATGGTAAAAACTCTGACTACAATATTATTATCTATTGGCCGGTGTTTTTTTTTTAATCATGTTGAAACATCATATTCCCAAGTAGAACTTACACAAGGTCTACTAGTGTTTCAGGTAATCGTTTCCCCATACAACGGAGGCGACTAGTTTAAAGATTGGGGCTTGTGACAGAATGTTCATGTATCCTTCCTCCGTATCTTGGCAGTTTCTACCTATACAGTCTAGTGGACGCAATGCCTATGGCTGTGTCCTGTTATTACACCTGCTAAAATACAAATTCATTCATTCCTGGCTTGGAATTCTCAGTTTCTATTAATATTTTTTAAATATTATTAATTTGCAAACAAATTATCATTATCCTCCCGCCCTACCACATAGCCACACCTGCAGCGTATTTTAATTCATTAGTGGAATAAAAAACTATTCTTAATATATTCAAACAAGAAGTGGCACTTTATTTCTTATATTTCATCATACAAAGACAATTAGATTCGCCCGTAATGGTTTTTTAATAGAAATTCAAATGCAATGAATGGAAATTAACTCAAAATACAGAGATACTTAACAATGTATTTATGCGTTAACTATGTTTTCGTGTTTTACGTCATTTAGGTTAAGGTCCTTGATATATAAGAAAATATATTAAAATAAGGAGATTACGTTTTTTCATTTAATTAAAAAAAAACGCATGTTGCAAGCTACATACGAGTATAATATGGGTAGATAGATAGATATACTGTGAGCATCGAAAATAAATGTACACTACAACTTAACAGTAGCTAGAATTATGCTTTCATCTTAACCATCATCACTTACATATATCTATTCAATACTTTATTCTTTAACAGGTGGCTAGTGAAATTAAACGAAACCATAAAAAATTAGCAAAAAATACTTCGTTTTTTAAGCGCCAAAAAAAAGTTTACAGTCTCAGAAATACTCTTCCATTGTGTCCTTAGATTGAGGAAATACTCATAAGTCTTCCTTTCCTATTTTGCATTGCTTTATTTTGTGTAATCTCTGAAGTTAACTTGGTTTTGTTTGTAGAGTAAATAATTTAAGGACGTGGTGTTCTACAAATTGTTTTAGGTATAGGAAATAAATTAAAATTCAATGAAGAAGGAAAATCGTTGGGAAAATTTCTGAAATAATTGGCCTGAGTCATAATTCTACTAAAAAAAAAATTAACAAATTTTAAAAACTTAAAGCAACTCCAAGATTTTCCACGTACTGGTAGACCAAAGTTGGTTTCCACTGCAGAATTTAGATCCGCTGTGTGGGAAAAGGCAGTAAAAATATCAGAGGACATGGATCATCAGGAGTTCCCGTTAACGCAAGTACAACGACGAACGCTGTTCGATAATGGCCTATTTGGTAGAGTTCCGCGAAAAAAACCACATACATCAGAAAAGAACAATAAATGAGACGTCTGGACTTTGCTCAGAAAGATACAAATAAGGATTATTCTTTTTGGAAGAATGTGTTATTTAGTGACGAGAGTAAGTTTAAAGTTTTTCAATAAAAAAAAAACGCCCAAAATTTGGAGAGATAAAAATAAAGAATTTGAGGATCATGATCTGGAGATGTATTCATTAAAAGCACAATGAGTAAAACAGTATCTAAATAATTTGAGAGAAAACTTGCCATTTAGCGTTGCGAAATTAGGCTTAGATCAGTCATGGGTCTTTCAACATACGACGGTCCGAAACATACGGCCAAATTAGTGAAAGAATGGCCGCTTTATTGGACACCTAAGCAAATGGATCATCCCCCACAATCACTAGATCTTAACCAGATAGAGCATTTGTTGGGGTATCTGGACGACAGGATTCGCAAAATCGGTATAAACAGCAAGGAGTAGTTAGAAGTGCTCTTTAAAAGTAAACGATTAAGTTTGAGACAGAAGTTTAATTAAAAACCACGGCTAAGGTTCAAAGATGAAGAATCGAGGTGTACACTTGACGCTCACAGTATGTTGTTTGGGGACTTTTTTGTATACATTCTTATTGTCTTCAATTCTTCCTTACAGCGTTTTGATATACCTATGCATCTTTAACTAGCTTAAGCAATAAAACTATTTTTCTCCGACATACTTCACCTTTGATAAAAAGTGATGATGCATACCATATGTTATTTCGGATAAAATGTCTGACCTGGTAGTAAAAGTTTCATCATACTTTTGGTAACGTTTCTTCCCTATAGTATTAGTAGATTAGACCTTACATTCTTAAAAGAGTCAGTGAAACATTCATCAGATTCTGCGAATGTCTAATACACATTGCTTGAGCAGAACTTAAGCTCAACATCAGTTGAATTAGAAATTAGATTTGTCGGTGAATGCCGGCAAGTACAAAAACGTTAGTCATTCTAAAAAAATACTAACTTTTTATGTTACCAACGTAACTGGTTGGTGATTTTGAATATACTATTGAAGTTCTGAAGACTCCCATGATTGAATTTTTCCAAGAAACATGTGTGCATATGGGTATCTGCCTGCTGCCCTTATTCTATGATTCCCGGAACCAAACTGGAAGTTTACACTGGGTTATACCTTCTAGTAATTAAATGTAACTTGTAAGCTATCGCCCATTTCGTCATTGGTGGGTCTTCAAGAACTGTTATTTTAATCAGATTATTATGACCAACACAACATTTATCTTTCATAAAAAAGAGCTCCGTCTGAATTCTTTTGAAGAAAATTTATTGTATTAAATTTTGGGTTTAAACTCAAAAGTAATTCCCGTCGACAAATGCAGTCTTATGTGGTTGGTTGTGGAATTTCCACCAGCAAAATTAGCAAACGTTGGAGAAATTCAACAGTCATTCACCCTGATTGTCGTTGGCGTTTGTCGCTTTTCGATGATTGGCGTTTTATTCATAGCTACGACCTGCTGACCGTTAAACTTTAGTAAGCAATTTATTTGTCGTGTAAAATACTATTACAACTCTTTTACATTGAAAAAGTTATGAAAATGTATTCGTGCTACATCTGAAGAATAAAACGACAATCGTCGAAAAACGACAAACGCCATCGACAATCAGGGTGACTACAACCAAATGTCAGCTGCATCTACTCGTACAATCATATTTCTGTTCACAAACAGTTCAAATACACTGAAACTTCGACTGAATGCTTTTTTTTTTATTACTTTAAACGTTAATCTTTTATGAGGGTAAAATAACACTAGCTCATATAAAAAAAAATCGGGCTTTGAGTTGCGTTGACAATAAAAGCAATGAAATTACAGAATTTTTTGAACCCAAAGTTTAAGAGGTTGGCCTTCATGCTATTACCATTTTTTATTTCGTATTACGACGCCCCTTTGAAGCCCATTTGATATGGAACGTTATGACCCACAATGAATGGAACTTAGTATTATTAATGCAAATATTTTCCTATGTGTCTAAAACCAATTGAAGTAATAGCAATGAATATTTTAATTATTTTACAGGATACGCTCTTTAAAGAATAAATATATAATAAAAACAAAAGAGCGAAATATAAGGAATTGAAAATTCACCGTAAAAAAAGACGAAATGCCAGCACGTATTGCAGATGAAGTCATTGTTGACACGGAACTTACGAGGGATGAAAGAAATAGTGCGAGCCGAACAAAAGATTCTAATGTAGCTATCACTGGTTTCTCTGGTCGTCTGCCAGAGAGTTCCAACATTGAGGAATTCAAAAAGAATTTATTCGATGGAGTGGACATGGTAAACGATGATCCTCGCAGGTGGCCTAAAGGTAAATAATTTACGCATTTTTGTAAGATTTTAAAGCTAAATCATTTGTATTATCTATTCAATGGATCCCAGGCTTGTACGATTTACCCGATAGGTTGGGTAAAATCAAGGATGAAGACTTGGAGCAGTTCGATCAACAATTTTTTTCTGTCCATCAAAAACAGGCGGAATGTATGGATGCACAATTGAGAATGCTATTGGAAGTCACTTACGAGGCTATAATTGACGCTGGCGTCAATCCGCAAGAGATTCGCGGTAGCCGTACAGGTGTGTACATTGGTGTATCATCATCTGAGACTGAACAATATTGGTGTAGCGATCCGGATCGTGTCAATGGCTATGGTTTAACTGGCTGTGCAAGGGCTATGTTTGCCAATCGTATATCATTTACCTTTGATTTTACTGGGCCAAGCTATTGTGTTGATACTGCATGTTCAAGTTCGCTTTACGCTTTGGAGCAAGCATTTTCAGATATGAAGCGAGGAGCTTGTGATAATGCTCTTGTGGCTGGTGTTGGTTTAATCTTGAAGCCTACTATGTCACTTCAGTTTAAACGATTGAATATGTTAAGTCAGGACGGTAAATGCAAGGCCTTCGATGAAACTGGAGCTGGATATGTTCGTTCAGATGGTTGTGTGGCCATTTTCCTGCAGAACCCAGCACAAGCAAAACGTGTGTATGCATCAATTTTGAATGTACGAACAAATACAGATGGAAACAAGGAGCAGGGAATAACATTCCCCTCTGGAAAAATGCAGAATCGCTTAATTCGAGAAACCTACGAAGAAATTGGCTTAAATCCTCATGATGTTGCATATGTTGAGGCCCATGGTACTGGAACGAAAGTAGGTGATCCACAGGAAGTGAATTCAATCACTGACTTTTTCTGCAAAGACAGACCCACACCACTTCTGATCGGCTCAGTGAAATCTAATATGGGGCACTCTGAACCAGCATCCGGTGTCTGTTCGATAGCCAAAGTATTAATAGCAATGGAGGAAGGAGTCATACCTCAAAATTTACATTTCACAAGTCCAAATCCTGATTTATATGGATTAGTTGAAGGACGTCTACAAGTTGTTGACAGAAATACACCCTGGAATGGCGGAATAGTCGGAATCAATTCCTTTGGCTTCGGTGGAGCTAATGCGCATGTGATTCTTAAATCTAACCCTAAACCGAAAGCAGTTACACCAAGGGAAGGTCCTCCTAAACTAGTTACCGTCTCAGGCAGAACATTTGATGCAGTACAAAATTTCTTAGAAGATGCTGAAAAGCATAGAAACGATGATGAATATTTGGCTTTGATAAACGAAATATACTTGAAAAATGTTCCATTGCACTATTATCGCGGTTTTACCGTCTTAAATAACAAAGGCGCTGCGGCTAGGGAAGTAATAGAACATGTAGATGAAAAACGAGAAATATGGTACATTTACTCTGGAATGGGTAGCCAATGGGCTAGCATGGCAAAAGACTTAATGCACTTTGAAGTTTTCAGCCAAAGCATTCACCGATCTGCTGAGGTTCTGCGTCAAGAAGGATTGAATCTTTTGGATGTTTTAATCAACTCAACAGAGGAGAGCTTCGACAATATTTTGAACTCGTTCACAGCCATAGCTGCAGTACAAGTTGCTCTTACTGATATGCTTACTAATCTCGGTATAGTCCCAGACGGTATTATTGGACACTCTGTCGGTGAATTGGGCTGCGCTTATGCGGATGGTGGTTTCACACCAGAGCAAACAGTTTTAGCAGCTTTCTGGAGAGGAAAGAGCTTGCAAGACACCAAGTTGGCTAAGGGAAAAATGGCTGCAGTCGGAATTAAATGGGAGGATTCTAGTAAAATCCTACCTCCTGATGTATTTCCGGTTTGTCATAATAGCGAAGATAATGTCACAATTTCTGGACCGGAAAGTACTATGTCTGTTTTGATTGACGAACTATCGTCGAAGGGAACATTTGCTAAAGCAGTTAAGTCATCTGGATATGCATTCCACAGCAAATACATAGCCGATGCGGGACCAAAACTTCGCAAAAGCTTAGAAAGAATTGTACCAAATCCTAAAAACCGTACATCCAGGTGGATTAGTACAAGCATACCAGAAACCGCTTGGAATACTCCAGTTGCTAAACAATGTTCTGCGGCGTATCATGTAAATAATTTGTTGTCTCCTGTTCTTTTCTACGAAGCCTTGCAAAAGGTACCAAAGAATGCAATTTGTATTGAAATCGCACCAACTGGGCTTTTACAAGCTATCCTTAAGCGTGCGCTTGATAGCTCATGCACTAATCTAAGCTTAGTAAAGCGAAACCATGAAAATAATGTCGAATTTTTCCTCACAAATATTGGAAAGTTATTTGCTGCAGGAGCTCAACCAATTATCTCGAAACTGGTCCGACCTGTAACATATCCTGTTGGTCGAGGAACACCTATGCTTAATTCCAAAATAGGCTGGGATCATTCCCAAAAATGGCTAGTGCCACGGCACGGAAGTGAAACCTCGTCAGGAGAGACTGTTATCGAAGTCAATCTATCAAAGGAGGAAGATGCTTTCTTGGTGGGTCATACCATTGATGGTAGGATATTATTCCCAGCTACAGGGTATATTACGCTTGCATGGAAAACTTATAGTAAACAGCGTGGATTTGATTTCAATCGAACACCAGTTATTCTTGAAAATGTCGTTTTCCATCGGGCAACTATTTTAAACAAGGAAGGACTCGTGAAATTTGGAATAAACTTCTTCGATGGAACTGGTGAATTTGAAATATGCGAAGGAGGAACCTTAGCCGTTTCCGGAAAAATTTCAGTAGCAGAAAAAGTTGCCAATGAAGAATTACCACCACAAAGCTTAGATCTCGAAAATGCTCCAGCGGAACTACAATTAAATGATGTCTACAAAGAACTCCGCCTGCGAGGATACGATTATGGTGGTGAATTCAGGGGAATAGTTGCATCTGATATAAGTGCAACAACTGGTAGTCTTACTTGGGCTGATAATTGGGTGAGCTTTATGGATACAATGCTACAATTTAGTATCCTGAAGAAAGATCTTCGCGAATTGTACTTGCCTACAAGAATTGATAAAATTATTTTAAATCCCAGCAAACACTTTGATTTGGTTAAAGAACTAGAAACCAACGCAGCTGGAGGTACAGCCTTGCAAGTTCGATCATATGAAAATCTCAATGTTGTTAAGAGTGGAGGTGTGGAAATGAGAGGCTTAAGAGCTTCTCTTGCACCACGCCGATCAGGATCTCAAGCCCCACCGAAATTGGAAAGGTATGCATTTGTATCCAATGTTAATGCAAATGATCTGCATGAAAATTTGGAGAAAGCACGTTTGCATGCTCTGACTGAGGCACTTCATGTAGTTTTAGAAAATTCAGCGGGTGCATTAAAAATCAAAGCAGTCGAATTGGACAACAATCGAAGTGCAGATGCACTTCTGGCACCAAAGATTCTACAGATAATCGAAGACGAACCAACAATTGCAGCAGATGTAGCTGTTGCTACCGCCAATAATGAGGAACATATAACATCAGCCATTGGGGATAGTGAAGTTCGAGTGATTAAGAAAAATATTTTGGTTGAAGAAGTTGAAAAGAACTCCCATCTAGTTTTCGGTTATGATATAATCTCACTCAAAAGTACAGCTATATTAAATAATGTACTAAAAACAATTAAGGAGGACGGTTTTGTTCTATTCGATGAGAGCTACTCAGAATATCAGAAAGCTGGTAGCGGTTTATTGAAACAATTTAATTTGCTTCCCGTTCTTGAACAAAAATATGGACAACGTGTATTCGTTCTTGCCCGCTTATCTACTAACGTAGAAAATAGAAGCAGTGTCGTAGTTAACGTTACCCAGAAGAATTTCGAATGGGTAGAAGACTTAAAGAGTTTCCTTTCAACGGCTGAATTGGAGGATAGGTACATATACCTTGTCTCAGAGGGAGACGAATTCTTTGGAGCTGTTGGCTTTTTGAATTGTTTGAAGAACGAAGCTGGTGGCAAATATGCTCGTATGGTGTTTATACAAGACAAAACAGCAGAACCGTTCTCATTGGATTCCAAATTATACCAAGAGCAGTTGCGTAAAGATCTTGTAATGAATGTGTATAAAAATGGATCATGGGGAACATATAGGCACTTTAAAATTGAAAGTCAATCTGATGTTGCCACTCTCCCGGTTGAACATGCTTATGTCAACGCATTGGTCAAAGGTGATCTGGCTAGCTTGAAATGGATTGAAGGACCTATTCCGAAGAAATCGGTAACTAATGACGATTTGGACTTGTGTACTGTTTACTATGCACCTGTTAATTTCCGTGATGTTATGTTGAGTTCTGGTAAACTTTCTGCGGATGCCTTGCCTGGTGACTTGGCACAACAAGACTGTGTTTTGGGTCTCGAATTCTCTGGACGTGATTCCGCTGGAAACAGAGTTATGGCTATGGTCCCGGCCAAATCGTTAGCTTCCACTTGCTTGGCTAGCAAACGTATGATGTGGCAAATTCCGGATAATTGGACCATGGAAGAAGCATCAACAGTTCCTTGTGTCTACGCCACTGTATACTACGCTTTGGTTGTTCGTGGTCAAATGAAGAAGGGAGAGTCTATTCTAATTCACGCTGGTTCAGGCGGTGTTGGCCAGGCTGCCATATCAGTTGCCTTAAGCCATGGCTTGACAGTGTTCACCACTGTAGGAAGTATCGAGAAACGTGAATTTTTAAAGCAACGGTTCCCTCAACTTCTGGACAGTCATATTGGAAATTCAAGAAATATATCATTTGAGCAAATGGTTATGAATGAAACGAAAGGAAAGGGTGTAGACCTTGTTCTTAATTCATTGGCAGAGGAGAAATTGCAAGCATCTGTTAGGTGCTTGGGACTAAATGGTCGCTTTTTAGAAATCGGAAAGTTTGATTTAAGCAACAATACACCACTTGGTATGTCTGTGTTTTTGAAAAATACTTCATTCCATGGAATTTTATTGGACAGTGTTATGGAGGGCGAGGAATATATGCAAAATCTAGTCGTTCAACTTGTTGCTGATGGTATTAAAAGCGGAGCTGTCCGTCCATTGCCAACATCCGTATTCAATGAGTTGCAAATAGAACAGGCATTCCGTTTTATGGCTTCTGGCAAGCACATCGGAAAAGTTGTTATCAAAGTACGCGCGGAGGAGTCGGTAACGTCGCAGCTAAAACCGGATCTTCGACTATACAATGCAATCCCTCGTACCTATATGCATCCAGGAAAGTCATATATTATTATTGGAGGTCTTGGAGGTTTTGGATTGGAATTAACCAACTGGCTTACACTTCGTGGTGCTAAAAATATTGTGTTGACAAGCAGAGCTGGTATCAAAACTGGGTATCAGGCATTAATGATTAATCGATGGACGCAGAAGGACGTCACTGTAAAGATCGATACAAATGATGTGACAAGTTTAGAAGGATGCCGTAAGTTATTGGAATCATCGAGTAAATTGGGGCAAATAGGCGGAATCTTCAACTTAGCTGCTGTGCTTAGAGACGGCTTAATAGAGGATCAGACAAAGGAAGATTTTGCTGCTGTATGTAGGCCAAAAATCGAGGGAACAATATATTTGGATAAATTGTCACGTGAACTTTGCCCAGAACTGGACTACTTCGTGTGCTTCTCTAGTGTTTCCTGTGGACGTGGCAACATTGGGCAAACCAACTACGGTTTAGCTAATTCTGCAATGGAAAGAATATGTGAAAATCGTCAAGCGTCTGGATTCCCAGGTATTGCTATACAGTGGGGAGCAATTGGTGATACTGGATTGGTTATTGAAAATCTGGGTGATAATAATACTGTAATCGGTGGAACTCTGCCTCAAAGAATGGCTTCGTGTTTGCAAACAATTGATACATTCTTGCAACAACCTCATCCAGTTCTAGCTTCAATGGTTGTGGCAGAAAAGAGGAAAAATGATTCGGCGGCAGGTGTGAGTTTGATAACTTGTGTGGCTAATATTTTAGGACTAAGGGATATAAGAAATGTACAAGAGAGTTCCACATTAGCAGATCTTGGTATGGATTCATTAATGGGTGCAGAAATAAAACAAACCTTAGAGAGAAACTTCGATATTGTTATGTCCGCACAAGAAATCAGGCTATTAACCTTTGGAACATTGAACAAACTAAATGGAGAATCTGGTGGTGGTGGTGGTGGCGGCGCAGCTGGTGCTACGCCAGAAGCAACTCCATCAAGAAACACTCCCAGTCCATTTGGAGACGGTACTCAAGTAGTCTTTGCTTCTGAATTAATGCCGACACAATCTATCGTACAGTTGAAGTCTGCTGCTTCGTCGGATTCCAAAAAAAGACCAATATTCTTCGTGCATCCCATTGAAGGCTTTATAGCCCCTCTTGAACGCTTAGCAGCTCGTATCGACTCTCCAGTTTATGGTGTGCAGTGTACCGCTGATGCGCCCATTGATACTGTTGACGACCTAGCCGCCTTTTATATTACTAAAATCAAATCAGTCCAACCAAAAGGCCCGTACGCGATTGCAGGCTATTCCTTTGGCGCTCTCATAGCATTCGTTATGGTTACACAGTTAGAAAGTAATAATGAAGTGGCGAAGTTAGTCATGCTTGATGGCGCTCCAAAGTATGTTAATTGGTATACACAAACACACAAGCAGAGGTACAATTCATCAGAAGATGTAAATCAAAATCAGTCTTACGCTTTAGCATACTTTGGAATGGTATGTGGCAATCTGGACTACGGTGGTGTAAGTAATGTATAATTTATTTGTGAGACTGAACTAATAAAATTATTCATCTTAGGTTGCCCGACTACTGATCAAAATTCCGACTTGGGAAGCAAAGGTAGAAAAAACCGCCGAACTATTACAGGCTGAAATTGAACAACCCATAGACTTGGTGAGTACACATTTGAAAATATAACCACCACACGTAAAATATGTATATATTAATTGGAAATATTTTTTATTACAGATCAAACAGACTGCTGTTACATTTTACAAAAAACTTGTGGCAGCTGATGCTTTCGAAGCGAAGTCCAAGGTGCGATGCAACGTTACTTTAATCAAACCTACAGAAAACTATGCTAAGCTAGAGGAGGATTATGGTCTCTCTGAGGTAGATAAGCATAACAAACTCTTAATATATATAAACTATACTATATACATTTTTTTCTATTATTTTAGGTATGTGAAAAGCAGGTAGATGTACTAACAGTTGAAGGAAACCATCGCACCTTTTTATTAGAAGAAAAATCTCTTGAGACAATAGAACTCATTATCAAAAAAATAATTTCATAATTTTAAATGTTTGCATATTTTTACTTAAGCATATTTCTTTATTATTAATGAATTTAAATTCTAGCTCTGTAAATAAATAGGTATGTGCATAAAAAGAAATGCATATGCTTTTGTAGTGGCATTTAAATATATTATATTTCTTACAAATATTTCTTATTTGTAGTTTCTAGGACTGCATTGAAAATAAATGGAAATTACATTACTTTATAATATGTTGAAATTGCTCAGCATTAATATGTATACATTAGTTGATTTTTCTATATGAATGTATTATAAAGAAATTTATTAAATTTTTAAATTAATAAGAAATAAAAGCTACACCATTAACATTATTTTGCACTTTGGATATTTGTTTGTTGAAATGTAGTTACCTGGCAGGAAAAATCTGTCTTAATGCTGTATCAGTTAGTTTCTACTACTTGTGAGGGTATGAAAGGAAAAATACTCCACATTATTCAATGATCCTCTCCAAAATGAAAAGGAAAATTTCGCAGTTTATCGACGAATGGACGTTACCAACTAACAGCTAAACAAGGAGCCCAATTAGTGGCATAGAACTTTGGAGCTGCTCTAAAATCATATAAAAACTGTGGTAGACACTTCAATAATAGTCGAAAACGAAGAGATCTAAATATTATTAAACAATAAAAACCCTGAACACAATATTGGGTTGAAAATTGTGAACAAAAAAATTTGTCAGACACAGAATATTGAAAACAATAAATAAATTAAAGTACCATCCACATTGAAAGTAAAAAGTGTCCGCAGAATTTGTTTCTAAAAAACATATTCATAACAAACAACTTTATGCACAGATTAACACTTAAATCAGTCTGCACCGGGCATATATGAATGAAATTGTTTTTTAATTACATCAAAACTGCGTTTATTTATTGCTATAGAATGAACATATTTCAGATACATGTACCTACATGCAGTCAATTTTCATTCAGGCTTATTGTGAATGATAATCGGCCGCAAGATATTTCATGTGTGATTTTACCTATCTTCAGTACATTTCTATTCTGTCCGTTTAATACATTTACCGTTCTATTAGTTGTTAGTGTAATTTTCCAAAATGAACTCGTCGAATAGCTCTTGAGGGCACTCATTGCGACCAGTTAAATTCGCATATAGCTAAGATGCAGTAACACTCTCCTAATTTTGAATATGGTCGAGATGAGAAATAATCACCCCGATAACCGTCGGCGTTTTAGCTTTTCGTTTTATTCCTCAGGTGCACCACGAATCCATTTTCATAACTTTCCTAATTTGATAGGGTTATAGTGTTCTACACTATAATCGTCGAAAAGCTAAAAGACGCCAACGGTAATCGGTGTGAATATGTAGGTATATACATACAGTGGTGGCAAAAATAATAGGGACAGGACCACTCAAACAAATTTTTTTTTTATTTTTTATGAAATTCCTTTCATTTAAAATTCGAAGAACTTGTACCGTATAATTGCACACATTTGTGCATCAAAACTTTATGCCTATTTCCGCGAATGCGATCTTCATTTTAACAGAAAAACCGAATGCTTACATTTACCGTTTGCTAAGGCTGGAAAAAATAATATGGACAGCTGTCGAAAATTTAACTTAATCGGAGTTGTCACGATCAATTGGTGAAAGTAAGTTGTGTTTTTGTGAAGAGCATTCATTAATATTTTTTTTTTTTTTTTGTAATTGAGTTTTATACAATATATATTTTATTATGGGTAGAAATAAGCATTGCTCGACGGAAGATCGTTTAAAAATGAAAAAGCTTTATAAAAAAGGGCTGACTGTACGAAGGATAGCGGAATTTTTGGATTAGCTCCGCGGTCATCGTGGGGCAGGACGCCTGCGCTCCTAATTTTTTCATGACAACCCTATAGCCGAGTCCCCAGGGGTCGCTGTTGATCTGCCGGCGAAGGTCCTCCCACTTTCGTTTCTTGCTCGAATTGATGGCCCTCTTGAGCTCGGATCTTGCGGTTTTGTATTCCGCGAATGCGCCTTCCGTGCTTTCAGCGTGTCTGAGTCTTCCCCTGGTGACCTTACGTCCGTGGTGTAGGCATCTCCTCCTAAGTTCAGCGATCTCCTCCGTCCACCAGTACGCTGGCTTTCGGGCTCCAGTTGAGTTTCTAACTCAAGGCATCGACGCATCACGTTGCATCATCGCTTGAGCTTTTATTTCCGGTGTCACCGTCATTTCTAGGATGGCTTCCGTGGCCGTGAGAACCTCTTCATTTAAATGGCTGACTTTCCACCTCGGTGCTCGCCTCTGGTTTCCTTTAGAGACTCGTCGGGCCCTCTGTAGGTCAAAGACGAAATACTGGTGGTCGCTCCCGGTGTACTCCTCGATGACTCTTCTCTGCTAGTAGCTCTTCTGACGCAAAAGTAACATCCGGTATTATTTCGGTATATCCGGGACGCCTGAAGGTGGGTGCATTTCCTTCGTTCAACACGTAGAGCCCCAGTCTGGCAGCCATCTCAAGTATCTGCTTACCTCGTGAGTATGTGCTAGGCATTCCCCAATCTAAGGCCTTGCGTTAAAATCGCCGGCAACTCAGACCCCGTCCTCAATATCTCTCACGATGTCCTCTAAGCGGTCTAGCTTTGCTCGGAAATGACTGATACTCTCGTTCGGCGTAAAATAACAGCTAAATATCGTGATTTCTCCGTATTTCACCCAAACAAACCACTAGCTGCGCCGTAGGTTTTTATGTGGGTCGTCTTTGCGTCCGGTATCCATATTGCAGCTGTGCCGAGTGTATCCGAGAACCAGCTAGGCCCGTCCTTGTTTTTATACTGCTCACTTATGGCCACCACATCCACTTTAAGATCGAGTCTAAGTTGTGAGAGTAGGTTGTCACTCGTGCGACTTCTATGGAGATTTGCTTGTAAGATTTCCATCATGGTGCTCTGCTTCTCTTCGCCTTTTCAAGTGACTCACTAAACATCTGGCAGTTTCCCGACCCTGGTAAAGAGCTAGCAGTGCTGGCCCGAGCTTCAGTTCCACACATAAGCAGCACTTCGCGATAGCTTTGCAATCGGATTTTTTGTGGCCCTGTACTCCGCACTTGAAGCATATTCCTTGGTTCTTTCTGTCGGGCGCCTTACAGTTAGCTTGCTGGTGGCCATAACTGAAACATCTGTAGCAGCGCGTGACCACTACTCTTCGGCGAACTCTGCAGAAAACCCACCCGACTCTTATACGAGCGATTTTTAGCAGCTCAACTGCCACTCGGTCTTTCAGCTGTTCAAGGTTTCGGACCGTTGCCTTCTCCCCCAAGATGGACTTAAGAGATGAGCTAAAACCTTCCTTATCTTTTGTTTTTGCACCGAGCCCAAGCAAGATATCTCCGGACCTCGTTTGACGGACAGCTCTTATCTCCGGTTGTGTTTCTCCGAGGATCTCCGCGTAGGTTTCTGCTCCTCTTGGTCTTATGATGATTGCTTCGCGTCGGTGCCTCGCTGGCCTCTTATCTTTTTTTTGGCTAATTACTATCCCTTCCTCCTTTTTCTGCTGCTCATGATCTTTCACAGAGGAAGTCCGCACTTTACCATTGGTCTTCTTGCTCTCGATCAGCTTTTTAGGGTCTTTTCCTTCAAAAAAGGGGTTGTCCTTCCGGCCTGTATTGGGTCTAAGAACTTTGCCAGGTTCTTTGTGGGCTACATCCCTTCTCCGCACGGTTTAAAGCCTAGTTGAAGGAGTTGCAACCTTCGGTGACGTCTTCTTCTTTTCCGTCTCCTTTTTAAGGGCGCTAGATGGTGGTCTTTTCTTGGGTTCCCGAATTTCGCTCGGTGTCCTACTATTTGCCTCAGGAGGCTCCTGGTGGTTCACGTCTGTTCGGTTGGCCTGTCGCATCTGAAGTTCAGGTTGTTGTGACCGGTGTAGCCACAGGTCGCTATCCCACCCCTTTTTAAGGAAGCCGATTACGTCCAAGGATTCCTCTAGTTCAGCAAGACCTTTCTTAATATCAATGCTGATATGCTTCTGCCTGCCCGTCGCGAATTTCATTTTTTTAATCGTCTCCTTGCATTTCTGTAGCTCCTTCTCCAGTGAGTTTTCCATTAGCTGGCCTTCACTTACATCGGAGGGCTCATGTTGGTTACCATTTGTTGGTTTTGCTAGGGTGGCGTTCCCTATTGAAGGGTTTTCTGCAATGATTCTCCGGGCTGTGGCGGGTTTCTCCCGTGGTGCCGATTCGGGTTCAGCCTGTTTTAAAGGCGGTGGTGATCTCCGCAGCTGAGAGCTCTTTTTGAAAAGATTTTCTCCTGCCTCACTTGTATACGCTATACGATCCGTGGGAGCCAAGTATTTCACTCCCAGGGCAACGATGAGGGTTTCAGATCATGTTGGTGGAGATCTGGGTACCCTTCCTCTTCTTATGAATGGGTCGTTCAAAGGCAATAGTTGGTCCTCCCCAGAATCCGTAGGACCTGCCTCATTAGAGGGTGGATTTTCCATAGAAGTACCGCATCTCCGAATATAGGGACGCCCTAGGCAAACGTGGCACAGAACAGTTGAGGAGGAAACGAGGTCTTTAGGAATGAGTTGAAGGCAGCTCAAACGCATTACAAAACTCCGAACAAGATGGCGCGCAGGCGTGGTTGACGCCCTAACCCCTCGGGGGCATAGTAAGCAAGTAATTCATAGAAGTTGGATTACATGGAAGGGTGGCAAGGAAAGTTACACGTTCCAGCACAGCAAACATCATGATGAGGATAGACCATCATTCATCATCAAACAACAACACAATACAAATTACCGCCCCAATAGTGAGTGTCGATAATTGATCGATGAGCGACATCTATCGATTGTCGATTGCAGATTTGACAGGCGCTTTTAGTCGATCACAAATTTCTGGTCGATGCTTTGTGTTGGTGAAAAGTGAAAGTCTTTTGTCTGTATGAAATTTAAGTAATTTTAATAAAAAATGTGTATTTATGTTAAAAAAAAGAAACTACTATTATGAATTTAAATACAGGGCGAAGCTGATTACAAACAAAAAGCAGTTGGAGCCTCTGGTTTCGTTTATGGAAACAAATCCTAATATTATGAGGAGAGTTTATGTAAACCTGTTACACCTGGTATCTCACTTGGCTCACCTGGCTTCACTTTGTGAAAAATTAAATTTGATTCATTTAGGATAAATGTAAGTAAGCGCTTGAAAAACTTCTTTAAGCACTAAAGGCACGGTGGATTGCGGCAGTCCCAGACAATGTTCATTGCCCACATTGGTTTGGTACGACCTACGGACATAAAATCGCAAAGTTGCAAAAAGTCTTATTATACCCACAACTCAATTGAACTCATTTTTTTTAAATTACTTTAAATACAAATAAATAATTATGAAAATAAAAGCCAAACAACTGTCAAAGTATGATGTATTCACAATATTCACATTGTTACACAATGCCACAAGTAAAATCTATCGACGCAATCGACAATAGTCGTGACGATCGCTGATCGACAATCACAATAAGTGCCTGCCTGACGAGTCATATGTTCACGGATACAGCTATTCGAACCCATTACCATTAGCGTGAGAATGATGTTACCATTACATCATCACCATCCTCAATTGGCGCACAGCATTCGACTAGCAAGTGATAATAGCCGTATTTCATTATCACCCAAGATCCATATAGATCACACAACGAAAATAAAACGATCCGGATCTGGATCAACGAAATTATTTTCCTTGTGTCTTGTAGTGTGGTTGTGTAACCTAGCAAGGAATAAAAAAAAAATTCTAGATCACGAAATTGATCCTGATAGAAAGCAAGATCTCGTATTGTTGTTGTATCGCATAGAAACCAATGATCCATATGGATCATGAGTGATAATAAAATACGGCTAATGATAAGCTGGAATTTTAGTTTTACTTGTAAATGATAGGATCATATTTTTTTACTCCTTACTTTTCTTTTTTCCAGTTTGACATTCATAATCATCCTATTTCCTGTTTTGGATCTTTTCTTTACGTTTTTCTATCGATTTCCAAAACCAATTTCATAGTAATTACCTGACAAATAAAACATTTTAAGTTTTTCCCAGAAATTTGACTCAGGTTTTTGGATAGGCGCTATACGAATCAAAAAATCGTTGCTTTCAAAAGAGTACACTGCCGCTTTCCATTCTGACAATACCTGTTGTACTCAACATTTTTTCGCATATTTGAATAGTTGGTCCATTTGTGGATGGAGGATCAAAACGACAATCGTCGATAAGCGAAAAACGCCAACAGTAATCGGGGTAAATATTGACAAAATGCTGAATGTGAAGTCCACAACACTGTTCTTCAAAGGTGATCCAATTGGGAACCGTTTTAGGATAACTAAACAAATCACAAATATTGAAAAATGAGATTTGTATGTACATTATGTAAGCGTACCACAATATTAGTCTTGTCCATTTCTGCCGATTCAGTTATTAAAATTGTTCATGACGCCAACAACTGATGCACAAACATTGGGCCATCGCACACTGGAGGAATTCCCCCAGCGTTAAACCGGGTTTATGGGAGAGGTGAAGTATACAGTAAGAAATTAAATGAAATGGAATGAAACAGAGCGAAATCTATGCTATGCGGTGGTTTAAAATCGGAGTAAACCAATACACACATATGTAAGTTCTCAATTTCGAGATGCAAAAAAAAAAAAAAATAGTATGTCATACCACTACAATGAAAATCGGTTAATGTATACAAAATTTTCCCCCGTCATTATTCATCCAGTGTGCGATTAAAGTAAAAAATACCCCGGAGTTACCCCGGGGTAACATTCAGACAGTGTGACATGGCCCAATGAGCGCAACTGAGTTTTTGCAAAACTAAATGGCGGAATTAAAAAAAAATAAAAAATTCTCATAACAGTCTGCTAGGATTTAAATAAACTTTACGGAACATCCTTCAAGGAGCAGCGTTCGGTTTTCTAGTCCCTAGCTAAAACAAACTAAGTAATTTTCTTCTGAATGGTCGAATGGCACATTTGCCCATTAAAAATTGCCTAACAACTAGATATTCGCAACAAGAGCTTTGGAATACGAACGCGCTTGACGTGCAATATACAATTCTCTATAAAAATAAGCTTTCATTATATTTTTTGTAACATGGACCGTTTTTGAGAAAGAGCTTCTCGAAGTCTAAGATTTTTTAATTGTTAAGTCTGTAAGTTGTGCATTGGTATAATACACACTCACGCACCCGTGAGTTATCGGCTGTGTACATTTTTATTTTGGCTCAAGACGAGTGTTCGAATTTATAGAAACTCGCCCCACGTGCGCACTCCATTCCATGGAGTTGATGTAATGGCTCGTGAGTTGTTAAGATTTCAGAATAGTAACAGATAAAATACACTCTGTAACCCATATCTTGTTGTTGTATCTTGTTGTTGTTGTTGTTGTTGTAGCAACTATGTTGATTCGTATGGTTCAAACGTTAAGGTGGTGCAGGTGGGTTGTCATCAGTGAGGTCGAGGCCCAGGAAAGCGGCAGCTTCGACTGGGTGAGTCCATAAGGATCTTGGTGTAAGTGTTGTGGGATGCGACGGACAGCTGAACAAATGGGCGGTGTTATGTGGTGACGAGCCACAGTCTGGGCATTGATCAGTGATACTGTCGCGTAAGCGGTGCATATAATTGTTCAGCATGCAGCTCCAGCCGGATCGCAGTTGGGCAAGTGTGGATCTGGTGCGTCTAGGAAGATGATCTTCACTATGATGTATAGGTGGAGGACGGCCGCCTAGCACAATGTTAGTCTGGCGGTTATCAAGCGCAGTTTGGACAGCGTGTTGGTGAATAGAGTTCAAAGCCAGCTTGTGAGACGCTGGGACAAGTGGTGTATGAGTTATAAACCTATTAACCTCTTCACGGTATGAACGGATGTCAGATCGAATGTGCCTCGGAGGTGTAGGGAGGCTGAGTATGTCTCGGTTCGGGTGATCGGGACGATTGCAAGCCAGTAAGAACTGTTTCGATAGAAGTTCGTTATGCTCTTTGACTTTGAGCAACTTTGTTTCCTGATGTAGGTGATCCTCATGGGACATGCGGTGACAGCCTGTGATAATGCGTAGAGCAGCATTCTGGCTTGTTTGGAGCTTATGCCATTGAGTATCACTGAGGCGTGGGGTCCAGATTGGTGCCGCATAGTTGAGAACCGATCTTTCGATTGCTTGATATGTGGTGAGGAGAGTTTCTTTGTCTTTCCCCCATGTGCTACCGGCCAGAGATTTTAGGACCTTATTCCTGGACATGACTCGTTCACTGACATTTCTAGAATGATTAGAGAAAGTCAGTAGGCTGTCAAATATGACTCCTAGAATCTTTGGGTGGTTTGTTGTCGGAATCGCCCTGCCATGTATCTCAATGTTGAGTGGTAGGTTTACCTCTTTGGTCCAGGTGGTGAATAGGGTGGATGAGGGTTTTTCTGGGGACAGCTTGAGATTGCGACTGGCGAAGAAGTCTTCCAATTCATTAAGGTAGGCATTGATGTTACGGCAGATTGAGCGGATGTCCTTTCCTGAGGCGAGAATGGTGCAGTCGTCGGCATACGATACCAGTTTGACTCCGGAATGTTGTAGTTGAATTGTTGATAATCTTTGGCCAGGAAAATTCCTGGGTCGATTCCGGGACGTAGACCCAATTGTCGTGAGAATCGGTTGTATCTTGTCGTTAGCCCTTCTGAATCCGAAGATATAGGTCGCCGAACTCTATGCATTTTGTTTGTGAAATACCAGCCACTAGAAATTCTTAGACAACAGTAGGTATATAAGACCTCCACAGCTTGCCTTGCTTAGCATTGACCACCACGTACCGATTTTAGGGTAAATTTGTCTGCATTAAACCTGAGTATAATGCTGAATTCCAAAACGCAGTACTGCCGCAACTCTACAAATTAATGTTGTACATAATAGAAATACAAAAGCGTCACGGCTATAGAATCATGAAATCAAACATGGTGTACATTTTTTCTATTCTGTTGTACTAAAAAAACACGTTTAACTTACTGGATAGATATGAAAATCTCGCGTTTTCCTGATGTATTTTTTTTTTTTCGACAATAAAAAAAAAAAAAAACAAATCTATACTTACTTTAGATAGTTCTACAGTCCGGGAAGATCATAAGTCAATAAGCATCTCAAACTAGATCGTTTCGAAACTAGTCTCTTTTGCATACCAAGTTAGTTGAAGTTCTTATCCTTTTTATGCATCTTCCCCATTTAGTAGGACTACAATGATGACAGGCTTACATAATCAAAAGGATCCGCTACTCGATGTTTTCTTAACCCCTTTGAATTGGAGAAAGCATGTGGGAATTCCTACTAATGCTCTCAACAATACTGATGTTTTGTCATTTTGGTTTTCTGTTTTGGGGGGATATTTGAAATATTTCAAATATCCCATAAATATATTACCATTCGCGAGCGAAATTTAATTTTCCGCAATTCTGGTCACTTGCTATTATGGTACCTAAATCACAGTTTTTATTCGCTTGAATCAGGCCACAACGTTCCACCTCCGACCGAGAATAAAGGCCTTAGAATAAAAATTTGATTTACCAAATACCTACGACAATTTACAAACAATGGGCCCAATTCTTCTACTCGTATACGACAGTCGAATCCGACCATGGTCGCATTTAATTATTACTTAAGTCGTAATTTACGAACAAAAAATACGACTTTGTCATACTAAAATGCGACCATGGTCGAATACGACTGTCGTATACGAGTTGAAGTGGGCGCCGTGGCGTAAGTGGTTAGTGTGTCAGATCACTACGCATGAGGTTCCAAGTTCGAATCCTACAAAACACCAAAAAGTTTTTTCACGGTCCCACCTCTCGCGAGCGTCTGACAAACATCCGAGAGTATTGCTGTCTCGAAAAAGCTTCTCAAAGCCGTTCGGATACGGCACTAAACTGTAGGTCCCTTCCATTCGTGTGAAAAATATAACGCGCACAACATGAGTGGTTGCGAGAAGCTAGCCCCTGGCACTTAAAGAGCTGTTGCGCCAAATATTTTTTTTTTTTTTTTTTTATACGAGTTGAAGAATTGGGGTGAATATTCGACTGGCGAAAAATAATACGATTCTATAGCTGAGGCTTCCTTCTTAGGGATGACGGAAGGAATTGTATGTCCCATTCTAATGTCTAAATAGTGTTTGTGTGGTACTTTTTGGCAACCATTTGTTGTGCGTTTCATAGTTTGCATATCAAACAGTTCTTATCAGGTGAATACAAGTTTCGAGAGAAAGATTTTTCTTGCTACCGTTACTTTGATCTGCCATTTTCAAGTTCACCAATCATGATATGAAGCATGTAAATAAATTAATTCTACTCTCGAATTATAGCACATTTTTACTCTCGGATATTTATCAGACTTTCGTGGGAGATGGGACCCTGGAGTGGAATCCTCTAAGGTGATAGTTGATTGTTGACGATCACAATCATCCCTTTTGTTCTCTCTAAGCTGACCATCACCTTTTTGCGATCGTTTTTGTGTGACTTTGCGATCGTTTTACGGAGAGCTAACAAAGTGCGATCATCAATTTTGACTGTCAAAAGTGTGACTATCAACTATCACTTTAGAGGATACCACTCCTGTTTGGTTTGAATCGTGAATAAATTTTCCCTCGGAATTTTTCCCCCGAACAAAAATTAGGTATCTTCAAAAATAGGGAAACAATTCATCAGGAAAAATTAAACATCGCAATTGCGTTGAAAATTCTCCTGAATTGTCATTCATGGTACCGATTTTCCGCAGAATTAATTCCTCTTTTATGAAGATACCGAAAAATCGGGGGAAAAATTTATTCACGATAACCCTGAATATCTCTTTCAACTATCCAAAGCACTAATGCTAGAGTGGAATCCTCTAAGGTGATAGTTGATTGTTGACGATCACAATCATCGCTTCTGCTCTCTTTAAGGTGACCATCACATTTTTGCGATGATTTTTTTGTGTGACAGATATTTAGGCGTCACTTCCATATAGTTATTCTGTTGTTTACGATCATTAGTAAAGTAATGCCATTTTCGAAGTACTACGAAAATGTTTACTTCTCTGCAATTATTTTTTAAAGCATGTACTGATGAACATAATTCTAATGTACAATTGCTTTGGTCTAATTTGAGAAATAACTCAAATATTTTGGAACTTCCAAATCCGATGGAAAAAAAATTCATATTTTTTGTGACGCCAAATTTATTTTATTTTTTTAATTTACATTTTTATGTATGCCTTGTGGTTGTTGGGCATACCAAATGGAAGGCATAGTATAAATGCTATGCTATATTTCACATATACCAAATGTAATAAAACAATTACGTGAAACAAATAAACAATTACAGCTGCGACCGTCGGGCGATACCACTGGCAAGAGAATGACATTTCAAAAAGCTATGCTGGCAATTTTAAATAATTCTTTGCGATCGTTTTACGGAGAGCTAATAAAGTGTGATCATCAACTGCGACTATCAACTATCAGCTTAGAGGATTCCACTCCAGTATATTTCCAATCCAGTGTACTCTGGGGCTGCCATGCAAATGGGCGGATCGGAAGAATCCTTTTGGACATTTGATTGGAAAAATTAAGAGCAAAAGCAATTTTTCTTTTCACCTGACACTTTCATTACCAAGCAGTGAAAAAATTGCTTAATACGTTCGAATTACGATTGATAATTGGCGTTCAAAAGCTCCTTATTCTTTAACGAAAGTTGTTCAAATTATGAAACGAATGTAAAGGGTTTTCCATTAAGACCACCCCATTTTTGATTTTAAGGATATAAAAAAAATGTATTTCAGGCAATTAGTTATAAAACACAGCATTATTCAAATGTCCTCCACGGAAACGCCTGCACGAGTTAATGCACCGAGTCCAATTTCCCATGACTTTTTCGAACAAATCAGCCGATAAGCTGGCAATTTCGCGTTTGATATTGGTACTGAGACCGTAATCTCAGGCTTATTGGCATATGTCATGGGCCATTTTCGAAAACGTCAAATCAAAGTCAATTTGACCGGCAATTGATCGTCATTCTATGACGCAAAAGTCTCGCTTGCGCAAATGGTCATTTTTTTGCAAGCGCATTTGACGTTTTCGAACAAAAAGTAAAGCCAAACAAAATGGATCCCGTAGGAAGTGTACATATAGCGAAATTCATTTTTGCCCCGGCGGCGCGACGATAACCAACTTTAGTGCGACTTGACAGATCCAACGAGTAATACAAGGAGAGAGTGTAGCGCACATAATTTGTTTTGATGAGCCAGCGAGAGGCAGGTATGAAATTTTTGGCGATCACCTCGAAATTTTTACTGCACAGCTGTGCTGCAGATTATGTTTTCGAACATGTGACTTTAGCAAACTGCATTATCGAACACAATGCTAATGCAGTTAAAACTGTTATTTGCGATTTCAAACAATTGACTCTTGCATTTTTGACGCAGATCACGTATTCGAAAATGGCCATGGACTTGACATAGCTGAAAATAAAAAAAGTCCAGACGGGTCAAATCAAACGAACTAGACAGCCAATTGACTGGTTCACTTCTGGAGAAAACACGCTAACAGAACTTTGAATTCAATAACTTATTGTTTGGCCAGCTGTGGGCATGTGTCGCCACTTTTATTGAAACCACATTTCCTCCAAGTCATCCTCTTTCAATTTATTCCAAAAATAGTTAGTCAACATGCCCCGGTAGCGATCTCTATTGACTGTGAATATGTCACCAGCATCATTGAAGAAGAAGTATGGGCCAATGACCCGTCAGCATGAAACCCACACCAAACAGTCAATTTTTGTGGGTGTAATTGCATTTATCGAATGGTTTCGGGTTGCTGACTTGTCCAAATGCAACAATTTTGCTTATAGACGAAGCCGTTGAGCCAAAATCGATTTCATAGCTGAGAATGACAAAATTGGAGTTAGCTCACGTAAAGTTGTCAAAACCGAACGCGAATTTTGATAAAACTCCACGTATAGCCAAGAAACCATATTGGAAAAATTGAGCGCTCCAATTGAAAAATCCTATACTTTGACCCGAAATTCGGATTTTATCAGAAAAATGACTAGCTATTTTTTTTTTTTCTTTTTTTTGTATGCAAAAATATTCAATCTATTAGGGCGATTATTTTCTGAAAACAAAAAAATGATTTTTAATCAAACTACTGACTACTGACAACTCAATATGATCACCGCATAATATTTAAATCGTGGGTGATATATTTAAAAGAAACGTTTTCTTCAAAATTGATATGGAACACTTGATAGATCAAAAGTCAATGGTTTTATAAGGAAATTAGCTTATGATGTATTACAGTGCGGATAAATAAAATTTTAAGGCAAATATTTTGCACAATCAAATTAAAAAAAAAAAAAAATTAAAAGTATATGCATATACACACAAGTACATATGTATATTAAAACAATTACAAACTAATATTATTATTTTAGTGCTCTTAAAGTTAATTTAGTATTCGAACGCAAAGTTGCCTTACATTCCTAATTATTTCTGAAGATATTTGAGTATGTTATACAACACAACAAAATAATTGATGCTTTTAAAATAAGACTTAATTTACTTAAACATTTTTTTTTTATTTTAATACTATAGGATATATTTTTATTGATTCTCTCGTATTTTAGGTAATAAAATTATATATTGTACAATTAAAACTTGTAGATTCCACACGAACACAATTAATGATTTGGCAGAACTGTGAAATCATGTTGAATGCCTGGAAAATAATCATGTTGCGTACCTAAAGAAAAAAATATTTATTTATTAACTTTTGTCAAAAGTATGTTAATATGTAATAAGACACAAATAAAATGTAATTTTCCTAATAAAACTAATAAGGATAAATAAATAATTTTTTGGAAACAATAGCACAATACATAAAAAACGCAGCATTAGGAAATTTTGTATAATCCATGTCAACCGTTAAAAAGTGGGCAGCTGAATTTAAACGTGGTCGCACGTCCCTTGAAGATGACCCACGTGAAGGACGGTCAAAAACCGCAACCATCGAAAAAGTGCATGATATCGTGTTGGACGATATGCGAGTGAAGGTGAGTGAGATAACTGAGGCTGTGTGTATATCGGAAGAGAGGGTGCGAAACATCTTGCACAAAAACTTAGGGATGCGAAAGCTCTGCGCAAGATGGGTGCCGCATTTGCTGAATGCCAATCAAAAGCAAATGCGCAAACGATTTTCGCGGCAATCTTTGGACCGATTCAATAGGGATCCGACCGATTTTGTGCGGCGATTTGTCACCATGGATGAGACATGGATTCACCACTACACACCAGAAACAAAACAGCAGTCGAAGCAGTGAGTGGAAGTCGATGGTTCCGCGCCAAAGAAAGCGAAGTGGATCGCATCTGCTGGAAAGGTCATGGCCAATGTGTTTTGGGATGCGAAAGGGATCCTGTTAATTGATTACCTTGATAAAGGTAGAACAATTACAGGCGAACCTTCTTGACCAGCTGGATGGCAAAATTCGCGAGAAGAGGCCTGGCTTGAAGAAAAAAATTATCGTTCACCAGGACAATGCACCTGTACACAAGTGTGCGTTGACGATGGGAAAACTGTGGGATTTGGGGTACGATTTGCTCGGCCATCCCCCCTATTCAGTTTATTTAGTTTTAAGGATGTAAACATTGTTTTTTACCACTTAATTCACTCAACTTTTTTGTAAGAACGAAAAAAGCAAACCGAACAGCAAGAGAAAACGACTGAAATATTTTAAAACGATACCTAAATAGGTATCACACGAAAACGACAGTTCGAATACGAAAACTTGATAATCAACTTACGCAGAACAAAACATTTGATTTTGATTGTCAACTATCAACTTAGCCGATTCCACCCCTGAGTGGCACCCTCAGACTTCCATCTGTTTTCAAACTTGAAGAAATATGTTTCTGGGAAGCGCTTCGCATCCAATGCAGAAGTTGAGAGGGCCGTAGATGAATATTTTCATAGCCTTCCAGATTCTCACTTCCGAAAAGAAATCACGCTGGACTAAGTGTGTTGAAGTCAAGGGAGATATTGTAGAAAAATAAAATCTTTTTTTAACTGAAAATCGCAGTCTTTCATTGTCAGGCCGAGAACTTTTCACCTTGCCCTCGTAAATACATGATTTTTCATATTCACCCCTATCGTGGAATCCGCTGGGGGGAATTATTCACCGAAAAAATATGTTCGGCATCGTAAAATCCGCAAAGTGAACAGTTCCCCGTGTGGGTAATGTGAATCAGTTCCACTGTATCGTGGAAAACGTTTGAATCGAATTTTTCCCGAACAAAATTACATTTCTCATCCGCATCAAATTCATTGCAGATTTCTGGCTTGGCTGCTGCACGTCGTCTTCTTTGTACGAACAATTTTTTTTACATATAAATTACAGGAAAAAAACTACAACTGCTTTATTAAGCAGAACATTTTCGATAAACCTATGCAATATTGAACTTTATTAAAATCAGAAATAAATAAAAAATATTGTTTCTAGAAACATACATTTCATCTGGAAGTTCCATGAAATCGTCCACTGTTGCTATTAACCTCTGTCGTACTCTTCTCTAGGAAGACTGCTCATCTTCTTCCTCTTCTGCTTCCAAAAACAGATATCCTGTCCATTTGTGTGCATTATTTTTATTTTAATCACTTTTTAAAGAAATTTTCCTTTTACGAAACGAATGTAGCTACACAAATTTTTAACCGGACACTCTTTTAACCGGACGCGGGCATCGATTTTCATAACCGCAATAGAATTTTGCTCTCTCTTAAACGGACAAAACACAACTGGAGCACTTTTTTAAGTTTTACATACTCTGTTATGTTTTCCTTTTCTTTGTGCTTTGTCAAGAAACAAAAAAATGTGGATTGTGAAAAATTTGAAAAAAAAAAAACGTTAAGGTATCAATACAGAATAGGCTGCGGCGGCCGTCAGCTATGCCTTTGTTATTTACGTTTTTCACATAAAAATGAATTGCATTATAAATTAAAATTTAATAACATACTTATACTAGGTCTATTGAGTTTAGTTTTTAAAGCTTTTCAATTTAGGTTTTGTCCTCATTAACGAACACCTCTCATAAGCGGACAAATTTCTTGGTACCGTCAGTGTCCGCGTATGAGAGAGTTAACTGTATTAGCTATTATATGCAATAGCTAAAATCATCCTGGAGCGAATCAAACGACATCTCGAAGACAAACTCGATGCCGAACAAGCAGGTTTCCGCTCTAGATTCTCCTATGTCGACCTATTTAACACCCTGCGGATTATCATCGAACAGTGCGTTGAATATCGATCGCCACTTCACTTACTTACTTAGGTGGCGCTACAGTTCGGGGTGAACCTGGGCCTCAACCAACAAGCCTCTCCATTTAGCTCGGTCTTTAGCTAATTGCCTCCAGTTGCGCACTCCAAGTTGGTCGAGGTCCCCTTGAACTTGTGCGCGCCACCTACGGCGATGATTCCCTCTACTGCGTCGTCCCTCCGGGTTAGATTCGAAGACTCTGCGGGCCGGAACGTTGGTGTCCATTCGCTCTACATGTCCTAGCCATCTCAGACGTCCAATACGCAGTTTTTTGACTAGGTCGATGTCGCTGTACAGCTCGTATAGTTCGTGATTGAATCTTCTCCTCCAAAACCCGTCAACACAAACGGGACCGAAAATCTTACGAAGAATTTTTCTCTCGAAGCGACCAAGGATATCTTCATCCTCTTTTAATAAAGTCCATGTTTCAGCGCCGTAAAGCAGGACTGGGATGATCAAGGTCTTATATAGAGTCTCCTTAGTTGTTCGAGATAGGGCTTTACTGTTGAATTGCCTTATATGCCCAAAAAAAACAGCGATTGGCAAGAGTTATTCTTCGATTGATTTCTACGCTGATTTTGTTAGAAGAATTTATAGCAGAGCCAAGGTAGACAAAGTCCCTTACTACCTCGAAGTTATAGCTGCCCACGGTGACGTTTTGTCCAATTCGTCGGTGTTGGTTTTCCCTTCTAGTTGACAGCATATACTTGGTTTTGCCCTCGTTTATCGCCAAACCCATTTTGGCCGCTTCCGCCTCAATGCTTGCAAAAGCACCGGTGACAGCCCGCTGAGATCTTCCGATAATGTCTATATCGTCGGCGTATGCAAGCAGTTGTACAGACTTGTAATAGATTGTGCCTCCGGTGTTGGCTTGTGAGTTCCGCACAATCCGTTCAAGTATAATATTGAAGAAGTCACATGACAGCGCGTCACCTTGTCTAAAGCCTTTTTTGACATCAAAGGTCTCGGTGAGGTCATTACCGACCTTGATGGAGCAGCGAGCGTTCTCCATCGTCAGCCTGCACAGACGGACAAGTTTGGCAGGGATGTCAAAACTAGACATGGCTCTATAGAGCTCTTCTCTATAGATGCTGTCATAGGCGGCCTTGAAATCGATAAAGAGGTGGTGAGTATCGATTTGGAATTCTTGGGTTTTCTCCAGGATCTGCCGAAGTGTGAAGATTTGATCGATGGTGGACTTTCCTGGCCTGAAACCGCACTGATAGGGTCCAATCAGGCTGTTGATAAAGGGTTTCAGGCGTTCACACAATATCGCAGAAAAGATCTTGTATGCGATGTTGAGGAGACTGATGCCTCTATAATTGGCGCAGTTGAGGGGGTCTCCTTTCTTGTGGATCGGGCATTCTGAGATTCCATTCATCAGGCATACACTCGTCTGACCAAATATTAGAAATGAGTTGGTGTATGCACTCTACCAATTCATCCCCAGCTGCCTTGAAAAGTTCGGCCGGTAAGCCGTCAGGTCCAGCAGCCTTGTTGGATTTTAGCTTGGATATTGCTATCCTCACTTCGTTTTGGTCAGGTGGACGGAAATTTTGACTATCATCGTCTATGTTGAATGGTTCATTCTGCCTGACAGCGGGATGTTGGTCATAGTCGCCGTTATACAGTCTGCAGAAGTAGTTTTTCCATATTCTCAGCACCGACTGTGATTCTAGTACGAGGTTTCCATTTTCATCTCTACAGGTTTCTGTACGGGTATTACTTCTCTGACACGTTCTTTTTACCTTTTGGTAAAACTTCCGTACCTTGTTCCTGGAGTATAGACTCTCGATATTCTCAAACGCGCGCTTCTCATGCTCTTTCTTCTTCTTTTGGAGAAGCCGATGTTCTTCCCGTCTCTTTTGCTCGTAGAGCTCACGAGCAGCTCTCGTCTTCCTTTGCAGCGCCGCTTTGTATGCCTCTTGTTTTGCTGCATGCACTCGCCGGCATTCTTCGTCAAACCAGGGATTTCGCGGTGGTGGTCGAGCGAGACCCAACACATCAGTCGCGGCGTTTCTGATGGCATGTTGGCAGCGTTGCCACTGGTCTTCGGTACTTGATGCTGGCGGCAAAGGGGTGATTGAGAGATTTCGGGATACGCGTTCAGCGAAGAGTCTGGCGGTCTCTTGCGATTGTAGCTTTTCGACGTTAAATTTTCTCACAGTAATTCTTCTTTGTTGCTCAGATTGGGATATCCGCATTCGTACCTTGGCTACAACAAGGTAATGATCCGAGTCTATGTTGACCGCTCGGAAGGTCCGGACATCCAGAATACTGGAGGCATGCCTTGCGTCGATCGCAATATGATCAATTTGGTTGATCGTTACATGGTCATTGGACCGCCATGTCTGCTTATGAATATCGAGATGAGGAAACCATGTGCTTGCTATGGTGACATTTCGTTCCACAGCGAAATCAATTAGCCTTAGTCCGTTATCAGACGTGGTGTCGTGTAGGCTATGCTTACCGACTGCCCTACCAAAGACGTCCTCCTTTCCTATTTTGGCGTTAAAATCGCCCAATACGATTTTAACGTCGTATTTAGGACATTGCTCGTATGTTTTGTCGAGGAGCTCGTAGAAACACTCTTTGGTGGCAGGGTCCTTTTCTTCTGTGGGGGCATGAACACATATTAGGCTTATGTTAGCGAATTTAGCCTTGATCCGGATCGTCATAATACGCTCGCTCACGTGTCGGAAGCTTAAGACTTCTTGCCTAAGTCTGCCGCGTATGACAAATCCGCATCCGAATAAGCGTTGCCTGTTGCCTCTGTAGCAATCACCGTAGTAGATGTCACAGTTTTTCATCCTCTTTTTGCCCGGCCCATCCCATCGCACTTCCTGGATGGCGGTAATATCTGCTTTATAGCAGTCTAGGGCCTCTGCTAGTTGTTCGGCTGCACGTGGTCTGTAAAGGGACAGAACATTCCACGTACAGATCCGAAGGTCGTTGTCCTTATTTCGTTTGCTGGGGTCGTCATTAGTTGAGTCATCCTTATCCGAGGCTTTTGGTTGTTTCGGAACCATGCGGTTTTTACGTGGTAGGGAAGTTACCCCGACGGCACAACCCCCAACCTGGAGGGCCAGTTCCTTAATTATTCCCCTAGGACGAGGGGCCGGGTACACCGGTGCCAGTAGTCCACTACGGGAGTATGAGTGCTGCCGTTGGCCCATTAAGGGCTCCTCCGCCACCATCTCTATTCCAATGTCCTGACCAACATTGGAAATTCCTTACCGACCTGTGATCCGAATACGTCGAAGCAGCTCGCGCAAGGTGTTCACTAAGTTCAACCTAACTGGAACTATAGACGCCACCGTTGACTCCGTCTAGGGAATTCGTCCGCTGCCGCCTGGAACAGGAAGAAGCGCTCTAGTGAGAAAAGCATTCTTCCCCCCCTCTCTCATCTGCTGCCACCAAGAATCCGCCAAACGGGGTTGGTTACCTATTTCTTGGATTAAGGTACTAGGCACCCGGCTGTCACCGCGTGGAGGTTGAGAGTAGGAGTTGGTAGGCCTCAGCTGAGGCCACTTCACCTGCTATTCGTCTATTTTGAGAAGCCGTTCGATAGTATCAACAGGGAGTTTATTTAGCGTGCCGTACGTAGGAGAGGTATTCCCGATAAATTAATTACTATTATCAAAGCTAAATATGAAGAGTCCAAATGTCACATTTTGCACAGAGGAAGGTTATCTGAGGAATTTGTAATCCAAAGAAGGGTAGGACAAGGCTGTATTTTTTCACCAATACTATTCCTATTGGTGATTAGCGATGTGGTTCGTGCAGCTTTGTCTACGGGAAACAGAGGAATTCAATGGACACTTATATCCCAACTGAAACATCTTGACTACGCTGACGACGTATTCTTACTCTCTCATAGAATTATGGACCTCCACCAAATGACAGCAGATGTGGAGGAAGGCGGGCGTCGTCGGGCTGGAAAACGACAAAAACTAAAATTATTAGCCTGGAACAAACTCATCGGCTCCAATTTGCATTACTGGACAACCGATAGAAAGATGACCGATAGTAGAACCTATCTGGATATAGCCAACAGGGTCGCCAAAACAAAGTCCGCGTTCGGGGTGTTGTCCAAAATATGGCGAAGCAACAGTTTGAACACCAAGCTAAGACTGTTCCACTTCAACGTTGAATCCGTACTGTTATATGGATGCAGCATGTGGAGAGTGACCATTACTATCATTAGAAAGCTGCAAATGTTCGTTAATAGGTGGCTGAACAATATCTTAACCAACCGTATCTCTAACGAACACCTCTATCAAAGAACGGGTCAGGAACCACCCAACGACAGAAGTGGCTGTGGATTGGTCACACGTTTCGAAAAGGCGACAGTTCCATAGCTAACCTTGCTATGCAATGGAACCCTTTAACCCAGGATGGCAGAATACCTAACGGTCCGCGGAGAACGTGGCGCAGAACAGTCGATAAGGAGCAACGGCAGTTGGGGAAAAGTTACGGAGCTGAGGCATATTGCCAGAAACCGTATACGATGGTGCGTAGGCGTAAAAAAAAAGTATTATAATAGAACTAAGTGTGTATGTATCTAATTACAGACTGCCACTCTTACCTATCAATCTAATCAATCTATTATCATAAAAATTTCAATGAAAACTATTTACCTCTTTGTCCAAAGTCTTGCGATTCTATCATGTTCTTCCCTGTTTTGAAGATATTGCGTAGCAATGCTCCCGACTAAGGGGTCGGCTGTAGAAATAAATAAAAGAAAAATTAGAGCATATTTTTTTGTCATTCAAAACTATACAAAAACATATTAGGTATATACATATGTAAAATTTGGCAAAAAAATATATATAGGACACTATCTCTTAACATATAGAGTACTTTAGTGTACTTTGTTTGCATTTATTTAGCTTTAAGCCGTTTGGTTAGATACATTAATTGAATAGTATTTAATTAAATTAAGTATTTAATTAGAAAAAATTAAATAATATAATACACATATAATTTGAAAGTTCAGATAACATATTTCTATGTAATTTAAAATTTGTTTTCTTAATTCATTCTGTGATAAAGAGCTTTTGATATGCACTGACAAGTTATTGAAAGCTTGAAAGCCGAGGTAGTGTACGGAGCGCCGCCCTCTGGATGTTGACACTAGTTGAATAAACAAGTCTTCTCTATTCCTTAGGTACTCTATTCATTGCAATCATACAAACTAATGCACACTGAAAATGACTACCACACCTTAAGTCAACAACACTGTACAACATTCGATCGCCTAATACCGAAATGAATAAATACTCGATTTCATTTCTCCCCTATGCGTGGGTGCTTGAATAAAATGAAGAAGAAAGTCACTTTACAAGATTTAGACGACGAAAACGTATTTTGAAAAAAAAAAAAAAAAAAAAAAAAATTAATTAAATAAAAATGCACTTTTTTTTTTTAAATTTATTGATGAGTCAATTTTCTTCATTAGCACCCTCCTGCAGAGACTGAATGTCTTGAAACTGATTTCAAAGCATTCATTGCAGATGTCTAATCCGCAAGTCAAACATAACGATGTTATAATTGGCGAACTAGGTGGGCAAAATCGCATCATCACCTCCACGCGGTGCCCGCTGGATAGCTATCTAATAGTGAACTAACGATGAGCGTATGCTGAGTCTGACGATATATGTGCAGCTGAACACTCAGACCTGCGTAAGCACATCTGGGTGAACTTCAGCGCGCATATGTCTAACCGGACGAGGCATATCTTGTTGACCTGATCGGCTGAAATATGCGTCTCAGAAGTCTAGCAAGAGGTCCTCAGAAGGAGGACGTGCGGCGGATGGAATCAACGGTGACGTCTACAGACCAGCGGATACCTTACCGGAGCTACTTCAACATATTTGGAGCTGGACCCTTAATGGGCCAACGGCAGCGCTCATATCCCCGAAGTGGGTTACTGACATCGGTGTATCCGGCCTCTTATCTAGGGCTAGCTAGTACGCGGTTCCCACGTCTCGATATTCACAAAGGAACATGGCTCGTCTTTGATCGAAAAACTGTCAACCAAATCGATCACATTGCGATCGACGCAAGGCACTCTTCCAGTATTCTGGGTGTCCGGACTTTCCGAGGAGCCAACGTGGACTCGGATCACTACCTAGTTGTATCCAAGGTACGGATGCGGATATCCACAACGGAGCGAAATCAACGAAATACGGTGAGGAAATTTGACGTCGAAAAGCTACAATCGCAAGAGACCGCCAGAACCTTGACCGATCGTGTCTCTTCTAATCTCAATCTAAGTCCTATGCCGCCAGCAGAAAATGCGGAATACCAGTGGCAGCGTTGCCAAAAAGCCATCAGAGATGCCGCCTCTGATGTACTGGGTTTCTCTCGCCCACCACAACGAAACCCCTGGTTTGATGAGGAATGCCGAAAAGCTCATGCAGCAAAACAAGAGGCGTACAAAGCGGCGCTGCATAGAAGGACTAGAGCTGCTTACGAGCTCTACGTGCGCAGGAGAAAAGAGGAGCATCGACTTCTCAGAAAGAAGAAAAAAGAGCATGAGAAGCGCTCGATCGAGGAGATTGAGAGACTTTATTGCAGGAATAATGTTCGAAAATTTTACCAAAGGGTAAAAAGAACATGCCAGGGTTTCAAAGCCAGAACAGAAGCCTGCAGGGACGAAAATGGCAACATAGTAGTAGAATCGCAGTCGGTGCTGAGGATATGGAAGGAACACTTCTGCAGACTGTTAAACGGCGATGATATCAATATTCCGCTGTCAGGCAGAATGAGCCATTCAACAGTGACGATGGCAGTCAAAATTCCCGTCAACCCGATCAGAATGAAGTGAGGATAGCGATATCTAAACTCAAATCCAACAAAGCTGCTGGAGCCGACGGCCTTGCCGCTGAACTTTTCAAGGCAGGAGGAGATGAGTTGGTAAGGAGCATGCACCAGCACATCTGTAAAATCTGGTCGGACGAAAGTATGCCCGATGAATGGAACCTCAGCATCGTTTGCCCGATCCTGAAGAAAGGAGACCCTCTGAACTGCGCCAACTACAAAGCTATAAGTCTCCTAAATATCGCATATAAGATCCTGTCTGCCGTACTATGTGAACACCTAAAACTGATCGTCAACAACCTGATAGGTCCTTATCAGTGCGGTTTCAGGCCTGGAAAGTCCACCATTGACCAAATATTCACACTACGGCAGATCTTGGAAAAAACCCATGAATATAAAATCGATACGCACCACCTTTTCATCGATTTCAAAGTTGCCTATGATAGCGTGTATAGAGACGAGTTATACAAAGCCATGTCTAGTCTTGGCATCCCTGCCAAACTCGTCCGTTTGTGCAGAATGACGATGGAGAACTCTCGCTGCTCCATTAAAGTCGGTAAGAACATCACCGAACCGTTCGATGTCAGGAAAGGTCTTAGACAAGGCGACGCGCTATCATGCGATCTCTTTAACATAGTACTTGAGAGAATTGTACGAAACTCACAAGCCAACCCCGGAGGTACAATCTTCTTCAAGTCTGTACAACTACTCGCTTATGCCGATGACATTGACATAATCGGAAGAACTCAGCGGGCCGTCAATGGAGCATTTACGAGTATTGAGAACGAGGCAGCAAAGATGGGTCTAGCGGTCAATGAAAGCAAAACAAAATATATGCTGTCTACATAAAAGGACACCCAACATCGGCGTCTTGGGCAGAACGCCACAATAGACAGATATAATTTTGAGGTAGTAAAGGATTTTGTCTACCTAGGCTCTATGGTCAGCTCCGCAAATGACATCAGTGGAGAGATCACACGGGGAATTACTCTTGCCAATCGTTGTTTCTATGGGCTAAAACGGCAATTGAGTAGCAAAGCCCTATCTCGAACTACTAAGGTAACTCTTTATAAGACATTAATCATCCCAGTCCTGCTGTATGGCGCAGAGGCATGGGCTTTGACAAAACCGGATGAGGATGCCCTTGGTTATTTCAAGAGAAAAGTTGTTACTAACTAACTACTTTAAGTCCCTAAGACTTTAATATTTCTTAGTTACCCTACGATTAAATAATGTTCTCCGAATTCAAGTTATTATAGTCAAAGTACGTTATTCTTATCTAATTTAATATTCACGTTATACATTCATTTTCAAAAAACAATCAGCAATATTTTTAGGAAATCTTGTCTAGTTTAAAAGTTATAGCAAATTCATGATTTAAGTGGTTCAAAACCATAAAATAAGCTTTGAGCTCTTTGAGCTAACTCTAAATAAATTTTTTTTTTTCGTTTTAAGAGCTTATTACAAGTTTAAGAAGCCAAACTTTCACAAAGTCACGGCCCACCAGAGTAATTCTACACTTTAGAAATTTTGACCAGTCTAATGTACATACTAGTTGTGCTCGCGTCAACTACATAACGCAACGTAACAAAACGCAACGCACGTAATAAAATATTATTAAAAAAAAAAAAAAACATGTAAATCGGATAAGTGGTTCGCGAGTTATTAGCACATTAACGGAAAAACATTTATTTTATATATATAGAAGAGAAGATGCATATGTATACATATGTATATACTTACCAGGATTACAATCAGTCAGTAGGGAGCAAATTGATAGCAATACTTTTGATATAGTTAACGCCGGTGACCAGTTGTCTTTTAAAATATCCAAACAAATAACACCTTGGCTGTTTATATTGCAGTGATAAATTCTCGTTCGGAAAGTAACCTAAACAAAACAACATTGATGATTTAACAATTTTCTCGTTTTAGATTTTTTCATTTTAATACTTTAGGAGGTTTGAAGGGATATTCAGGAGAAAAATGAATATCAAGGAAGAAGACACCACCTTCGTAGACAGATCCCGGTGGCCCCAGTATTGTAGAAACCCACTCATACAAGTTATCACCTTTCGGTCCAGCACTGCAATTTGGTGGTGGATCTAGCGTTATTTCTGCCAGTTCTTTTTGAATTCGTTTAGCTGAAGTTCCCAGCGCTTTAGAAATTTTTGGATTGGTTTTTGTCTCCTTGCCTTCGGGTTTAGCTTCATTTGCTGTAGAATTTGTTGGCCCACTTCCATTACGACCACGTCCACTGCCGCTTGCTCCAGATGTAGAAGACATCTCAACCAATTACAAAAGTTACCTGATGCAAAAAGAATAAAATTATTTCAAATTAAACACCAACAGCCTTATTCATTGGGTTGTCTTAACCATTGATATCAACAAATTAAATAATTGAATCAGGCAGCATCAATTTTAATTCTGTGTGCAATAAAAAGGAAATTAGGTATCCCTATTACGCTAACAAATTTGATGGCCCAAGTCGAAAATAGAAAAATGAAGTTGATTCAATTGGGATGCAAAAAGAGAGCAGTTTTTAAATGATGTGTCAAAAAAAAATTCTTAATTTTGACCAAAATTAAACGGAAAAGTCAAATAAAATTAATGACTGAATTTTAAGTGAACAAGTGTATAAAAATGTGATTAACTTATTGATGGTTTTTGGCCTTGGGTATAGATTGGTTACATTTTCGTTTAACTCTTTTAACTCTAACTATACTCTGTTTCATTACAATTGTCGGTACAGGCTTTATCGGGGAGCTTTTTTTTTTAAACACTGGTGCCTGTACATGTTTTCATGGCCCTTAGTTAGAAAAATTGCCACTGAAATAAAAACCAAACCACTGACTTACACAGAATTTGTTTTTGTAATTTTTGCCACACAGCCGATGGCAAAATGATCATGCGACCGCCATCAATCCCTGCTGTGTGTATGGAAAATATGACTGGCTGAACACAATGCATGCCGCTGCGGCGTAGCAGTAGCGTAGTACGACCTGTCACAAAGTAAAAATATATGGGAACTCAGTAGTGCGCCCACAATTGTTGGTATTGCCACGTTCAAAGAAGAGATTATTTGAACCCTGTTAAAAAGGCAATATCAATGCACGTTTCAAAGACATCGCGATGTAGGAAAGGCAGGCCTATAAACGCCTGGATCAGACAAATGCGACGACATCGGCATTTCATTGGCCTCAGTAAACGAGTGATCCAAAATCGGCAGGCCTGCCGATATTTTCTGAGGTCAAATAGGCGAACCCCACAGGCGGATCAGTAGAAATGCGGTGAAGTGGGAGGGTTGTAATCTCTTGTTTTCGGATCATAGCCTCGCTGATAAAAGGAAGAAGAAGAAGTAGTGCGCCCACAATGAGGTAGCTGCGGCGTAGCAGTAGTGTAGTACGAAGTTGGTTTACTTTTAACTTGTGCAGCGCTACAAGTGACAGACAAAAAAATCGACGACTGTTTTGGTATTCTACACGATGTTTTCGTGGTGGATTTTTGAACTGAGTTCAGCAGTAGCGCAATAAATTTGAAATATTCGTTACAGTCAAAATGGAAGAGCACGCCGTGGAAAAATTTATTTTGCTCGTGAAAGGAAAATAAATTTATCCATTTCTTATTATTTTTATTGTATTATTATAGCACAATAATCTCACAAAAATAATCAAATCTCAATAACACTCAAAAAGAAAAACACAATTTTAATCAGCTGACATTATTTGACATTACTACGCGCTACACAATTGTAGGCGAATTTTGCGAGTGTAGCGCCGCTCCATTTGACAGCTCTACGTACTACGCTACTGCTACGCCGGAGCGGCATACATTGTGTTCAGCCAGTGAACATCAAAACAGTGTTCCCATTACTAAGTCAAAGCAAATTGTTGCATTTTTTTCTATGGGTTTCGTCAAAGAACTTTGAGATTTTGTACTTTAAAAACCAATAAATGAATTTGAGTATGTGAGGGTGATGCCACTTGATTTTTTTTTTTCATGTTTTCATTTTTCTGGCAAAATCGTTAAAATGCAGTTAAACTATTTTTCGCTTTTTGTGCCTTATAATTTGGAATTTTTACGTGCGTATAGTTATATTTTGTTTCTTGTGCTCTATAATTTAAATTATTTTTCACTAGAATTTCATCAAAATCGAGGTGGTGTTGTTTTTAAACAAGCAGATGGTAACCCTGCGGGTATTGCTCTCCGATTTGTGGCGGTTTGTCATGCATACTACGGCAACCAAGTGAGAGCTTAAAAGAGAGAGAGGTTATGCAAGCTATTGCAACAAGACTGAAAGGCAAACATCCTATCTTCCCTGTACTGACAATTGTAATAAAACAGAGTATAGTACCGCGTGTGGTCGAAATTCTACCGAGGGGAAATAAACAAATAGAGAGAGCAGTTTGGAAGAGGCAAACCCCACAGGCGGATCAGTAGAAATGCGGTGAAGTGGGAGGGTTATGATCCCTTATTTTCGGATCATAACCTCGCTGATAAAAGGAAGAAGAAGAAGAAGAGAGAAATTTGTTCGCACAACTTCTTTTTGTAATATTCACCCGTGCAGAGAAGGGAAAAGGATCTAAGCTCATAAGGCAATGAACGTGATCAAACTGCTTTCATTTAATTGATTAAAGCGTTTTGTATAGGGAAATCATGTGTGCATGTACCTGACATAACGGCAACGTACACACGTGATTTTCTTTTTCTGCACATCTATGACACAGCACCTTTCGAATGATATAAGTTTCATTCCCCTATTTTCACAATAAATACCAAAAAAACGTACGATCAATTTCGTGGTAACGTATTAATATATACTAGTATCGCGTGTGGTCGAAATTCGACCGAGGAACTTAGTGGTTACATACGCGCACATTTTTGCACATCTATGGAACAATACCTTTTGAATGATATACCGCTCTCCGTTTATAATAAATAATATAATAATAATAATAATAATATGATGATGATGATATAGGATACGACGATCAAAATTCCAAAACTGAACTGTCTTCCCAGTCTCTTCTCTCTCAGGCGGAGATTAATAGCCAGCACTGCCCCATTATGGATAACCATTTCGTTATAGATAATGGAGCGGACAAGCTAAACTTAATCGGCTCTCATTTTGAGGCAATCCATGCTAGGGATCTACCAAGCTGCAGAACTGGCGAAGTAAATGAGGATCTGTCGAGGTTTCGCAATAGCGAAACACGAACTCTTCTGAGATTCTCTGAGCGATTAAAAGTGTACCAACTAGCAAATGGACAGACTGACAATTATTTTACAATACTAGACGAACTGACACACATATTTAGGAAACTAAATAACAAAATGTCAAGTGGTTTAGATAACATTCCCAATATTATTCTAAAGCATATAACGGACGAAATTATACGGCAATATTGCGTAATATTTAATAATATGTTAAACAACTGCTACTTCCCGAGTTATTGGAAAACATCGAAGGTTTTTCCAGTAATCAAAAAGAAGAAGGATCCTTCTGATCCTTCCAATTATAGGCCAATAAATCTCCTGCCTAATATCGGGAAGGTTTATGAAGTTGTTATTAGTAAGTCCATTTTGTTCGTGTGCGAAAGAAAGGAGATTATACCGCGGAACCAATTTGGGTTCAAGAGAAACCATTCGGCGGTGCACGCTCTTACAAAATTGATTTCTGACGTTAGTTGGAATCTTAACGCCAAAAAAAGTACATCTGCCTGTCTGGTGGACATCGAAAAAGCCTTCGACACGGTTTGGATCGACGGGATTTTATATAAACTTATCAGGTATGAATTTCCGCATCATCTTATAAAGATGATTACATCTATGGTGTATGAGAAGAAATTCGTGGTAACAGATGGACAATACACGACGACTAATGTCACCAATGGGCTCCCACAAGGCACAGTTACAGCACCGCTTCTGTTCAACATATATGTTTCCGAAATGCTACAGGGTTTGGATGATTCCCTAGCGTTTGCTGACGACGTTATTCTGTATGCAAGTGGCTCAAAAATACAAGGCATTCAAGGTGAACTTCAAAATAATTTTGATAAGCTCCAAATATTTTGCTCCGAATGGAAGCTTAAGATCAACCACGCGAAATGTGAAACTATACTGTTCCGCACCCCAGTAAGACGCGGTAATTCAGATTTGAGACGCAACTGGAAAAATTTACGAATCACGAGTTCTAATGGTCTCCGCATCGACTCAAAGATTGGTGTGAAATATCTAGGTGTCCATTTGGTCAAATTTTTATATTATAATGAACATATAAATACACAGTTAAAAAGGCAAGGGCAGCATTTATGTCCCTCAAACACCTTTTTTACTCCAACTATCTGAGATCCGATGTGAAGGTCATATGTTACCAAGCTTTCGTTCGTCCAATCCTGACTTATGCGAGTCCAGTATGGTGGGACATAAGTCCATCGTATATGGAAAAGCTCCGATTATTTGAGAGAAAATGTATTCGAGCATGTATGCGGATGTACAGAAGCGCACATTCCGACTTTCGACATTATGTCTCCAATAAGAGGCTACTCGATGCTTCCGGTGTATCCAGAATCGACAATTTCATTTTGCACGGTCAGCAAACGTTACAGAGAACGAACTTGTGTCAGGTCTATTTTACCCTAACCCTGGGTATTTCGGAAATACTATGGAGAGTGGATATATACCACCTGAGGCATTCTTGCATCTGGATGCATATGGCTATTTATCGGACTCAACGAACGTGCCAATCATCTATCACGTTGCTAGAAGGGCAACAGATAAACGTATGTTTAGGTTAAGTAGGACTGTGCCCTGGTATGTAATTTTTGGTTCGCCGGTTAAAAGGGGAATTACATTTGTCATTCGCTGATCCTTTGTATAGACGGGCTGGAGATCGCATATCAGGGCCCAGTTCTGTCGTAGGTTAAGTTAGGTTTAACCTAGAATAAGTTAGTTTTATTTGTTTTCCCCTCTAGTTTAGTTTTTTCCACATTTCTCCTTAAAACAAAATATAAAATTAGCATTAAAAAATAAATAAAATAAAATAAAAAGTAATGAAAATATACCAAGTATATAAAAATCATATTGTAAGTATTGAGAACCCTTCAGGTCGGATACTTTAAGTTATAATTATTGCTGGAGTTTTTGGGTTTATTTAAACAATATAATATGTAATAGTGTATAAGTGGATAAATAAACAAACAGAAAAAAAAAATAGGATACGACGAATTAATGTTTGCACAGCAAATACATATATATTTTTTGTTTATTTATCCCCTTATACTATAACATATTTTATTGTTTAAATAAACTAAAATACTACAGCAATAATAGAGCCGCGACTTGCCAAATCGATTAACTCCATATAACAAAAAGCGTCGAAATGTGATGAAATAAGATTTATTATTCGAAGGCCAACAAATTTTGTCATTATCATAACGTTAATGCTTTCCATAAGGGAAATTTATTATGAATATACAAAGTTAGGACTCTATGATGTGCTTTAAACATAAATTTAAAAAAACGTTAAAAAAGTAGAGTTAATCGAGTCGTCCTGTGAATGGCTCAATTATATCTTAAAGTATCTGACCTGAAGGGTTCTCAGTACTTAAACTATGATTTTTATACACTTGGTATGTTTTTATTATTTTTTATTTTATTTTATTTTGTTAATGCATATTTTTATTGTTTTGTTGGAAAATGTACAAACCTTGTACAAATGTTTTATTATTATTTTTCTTCAAACTAATCTAGATGGTAAATCAAATAAAACTAACTTAACCTAACTTACCCTACGGTAGAACTGGGGCCTGATATGCGATCTCCAATTCGTCTATACAAAGACTTAGGATGATAAATGTCATTCACCTTTATACCGGCGCGGCGGGCCAAATATCACATATCAGGGCCCAGTCCTAATTAACCTACACAGCTGCAAACGAGAAGAACCAACAGTATTTCTCCCGATTAAACAGGTCGGTGTAAATTATATAAATAAAATAATATAATAAAGTCGGTGTAAAATATATAATTGGCACGTTCGTTGAGTCCGATAAATAGCCATGTGCATCCAGATGCAAGAATGCCTCAGGTGGTATATATCCACACTCCATAGGACAATATTTCTGAAATACCCTGTGTTAGGGTAAAATAGGCCCGACACAAGTTCGTTCTCACAAGATCCAGAACGAAATTGTCGATTCTGGATACACCGGAAGCATCCAGTATATATATGTATGTGAACCAATTTGTCCACACTTTTAGACTCAAGCTGATCACATAGGACCACACTGTAGAATATGACTGCGAAAACGAAATAACTGCAAATCAGTTGGGCTAGGTTGTGAATTTATGTTTACAGGTATAGCTGTGAACTTGATTTTGTATTCACTGTGAATGTGACTTCAGTATGATGCGAACATGAATAAGTAAGGGAGTAATTTTCACAATCCCAATGTTCAAATTTTCCCATAGTTTTACATTTTTTTATTAGAGCAAATCAGTAAAATGGCAGTGAAGCGAGATCATGACCTCACCGATGTTCAGATAAACGAATATGTATGCTCTCCTTCGTACTTCATTGGAAAAGATGACTCTTTTCCAATCGTCTCGTCGCGGTCCAGTCTCGGTGCTTGGCCCATCGTAATCTTTTTTTTCTTCATTAATGAAAAACTAGCTAAAACTAGCTTTGATCATAACCTCACCGAAGGAAAAATAAGTGCCTGGTTGCCTGGTCAAGGCTTTGTGTGCAATGAGTTAGTTAACTGGGCTGAGGTTCTAACAGCGATTAACAGGTGTCAACATCAACTCCATCTAACCCAAAGGGCATTGTTCCAGAGCGTTAGCAGTCCAAAAGACTAATCAATCCTTGTTCTTGAGAGAAAACAAATGTTGTATCAGAAGCCTTAAGGTGATAACCTTAACAATCTAATTTTGTGCGGTTCGGTCGCAATGAGAAGGAAGAGTTGAGAGTTACTCACACTCGTGGAGTTTAGGGACTTGTCACCTTCACAGCGGCGGTAATTAGAATCCTAGACTTATAAACACCCACGATGCAATATGTCTTTAAGGTTGCAGTGTCAGTCATTGGTCGCGGCCTATTTAATAAGGGAATAAGTTGAGATGAACGATAACTTTATAGGCCGCAAGGCCATGTAATGGAATTCACTTATAGAATAGAGGCCACTCTTTTAAAATTTGGCTTAGGACAGGGCAATAACGGCCATCAGGGAAGAATTGGTTCGTGTATAAAACGTATTAGGAACGCAGGTGCATGGTAGAAGTTCATAAGGTGAGAGAAGATCTTCATATGTACATACATAAGTGTGGGTGTAAAAATAAGAACCGCTTTAGGTTTCACATTTTGTTCAACAGTTTGGTTGAATTCACTGACGTAGATGCGCCGAAAAAATTAAATTAAAAAACCGAATATATGTACGTGCATATTACCCCGTAGCCCAGCATTTGTATCCCTCAGTTCACAAATGTAGGATTGCAGTACATACTGCCGAATCGGAAAAGTTTAAAAAGTGTAAATATCTTGAAATCTACCACGCTACCAATACAGTATGTATATTTTTGTGAAATTATTGCATTGGCATAAATATAAATACGAATCATTAAATAACAAATTTGTTCAATTTAGAACTTTACCAATTCAGCACTACTGCAGTCATCCTGAATTTATGAACTCGGGGTATGTTACTACTAAACATAACCCTAACATACACCGTCTGATGGGAACTCTCAAGTTAATAAAAACAAAAACATATGATAGCACAGAAATATAAACAAATATAGCTATAGCTCGCTGCCGTACATCTCGAGTATCCCCCTCTAACTCTACAATCTACAAAGTTTTCCGCACAACAGCTGCGCAGCTTCGGAAAATTAATTTTCTATCCAAGATGAATAATACAATCAAAGGATTATTATTACACCGACTTTGCATAGGTCAGACAAGCGAATTTGTGCAGAAAATTCGACTGAACTCTAACCCTATTCCAAAGGCTTCCACATTTGCACCCGGCGACGGAAACCAAAGCATTTACCAGAGAATCCTTCTTTGCCATTTGCAGACGAACTTTGTGGCATTCCGAAGAAATTAACCTTTTTTTCAAATTCGCACATAGGTACATAGTCCCCATACTTTTACGGCAAATTATACCTATGTACGTACCGACAAAACTAAAAAAAAAAAAAAAAAAAGTAGCGAGACTACCTATCGGCCATTTTGAACTTTATTCCGAATATTATGTGAATTTTGAACGAAACAAACCCCGTAGCAAATAAATATTCTCGAAAGAAAACGCCAGTCATAATAGCACATAGCAATCGGTTCTTTTTGAACACTTTGCCAAAAAATGCATTTCTTTTGTTGAGTAAGAAAAATGTATACCATGTCTGATACACCGACGACATAAAAAGTAGGTTTCTGCACGATCAAATTTATTTTAATTGTTCTCATTTTGTTTTGTACCTTAATTCCTTCTTCTGTTCACTGCAATGGGCACAAAACAAGCACAACTTACACTTTTACTTCAACACAATTGAAAATAACGAAACGACAAGCTCCGCTGGCAAAAGCAGAGACGAATTGTAACAAGACACACCACCCTTGTGAGAGCCCTCATTTGTGTTGCACAATTCAAAATATTGAGGAATGACGCGAATGTGTTAGTTACACCGCCCAGCAGCTACATAAAATTGCCGGCATAAGATTTCAATGTGTTTGTATTGCCATGTACGTATTTACCTACTTGTCAAAAGCGAAGGGCAATCCTGCGTTCCACGTATCAATCGTATATTTTTAAGATCCATTCACACCACAGCGCTATGTGAATGCGAACGCGCGAATATTCCCCAATTTTGACATTTCATTCCCTGCAACTTTTTGTCTGATAGACCTTTTCGCCTGCTTGTCAAAATTATGACGTTTAAGTGACAAACCACTTTTGGTAGCCAAACGTTTTTTTTTTGTGTGTTGTTTTGCGCGCGGAATAAGTTGAAAGGGAGAAAATTCTTCCAAAACATAATATTTCAAGAATATTTTTGCATTTGGTGCGTGTAAATATTAATAGCACATCAACTTACTATTTTTCCATACGAAAAATAAATACTTTAAGTGTAAGATGCCGGCAAAGTGTTGTGTTGTGAGCTGTAGCAATCGGCATGATAAGGGCACCGACAATAAACAAGCCGTCTCGGCTCTACTCAAATCCGCAGTGGACTGGTACGAGAAGAACAACGTAAGTTGGACCTATTGCTGACTTCCCCGACCGCTTACACTCGTTAATTCCAGGTCAGCAGCGCTGATTTATCAGACATGTGGCGCCAAGCGGCTGAATTCCATTTGCGAGGCGGTGCCACAGACATTGCTGCAAGTTCTCTTGAGGAGCTCCTTAAGTTGAAACCGCATGACATGAAAGTTCTCGCTCAGCTGGTCATCGCTTATGCTCATATCAATCCGAAGAAGGCCGTCGAAGTCAGCAAGAAACTACCGGCACTTGAAAAACTGACTACAATTCCGACATAGACGACTTAGAGGCAGCAAACTGGGTCATGAGTACCAAGGCGGCCAAGATGTCTGCCGATGCCAAGATCGAACAATCACCAAGCACGCCAGGAGATGTGCAGAAGAAAAGAAAATACAACAAAAAGAAGAAGGGAACACACTAAATCATCTTTTATACAAAAAAAAACATTAAAGTTGACTTGCATTCTTAGAAAGTCTGAGTTTTATTGTTACCAACCGTTTGGATAGTCTCCTCCTCTTTGGTTAAGTTTGTGTACAAAAAAAAAAGATGCAAGTGGATCTGTATTCTTAGATAAATCTACTTTTATTGGGCTATCTGATTAATAATAACCGGTGACGTTTGAGTTGTCACATCCTTGTTTTCCCTGCATCGTAAGAATGCTCTTGAGAGTGTCTAACCACTCCAACATTGACTTGTCCTTCTGTTCCGTCGCATAGATGTTGGAATAGATGTATTTCTCGACGAGTTCCTCAATCTCCGGTTCCAATTCTTCCCAAGGGAGTGGTTTATGGATACCATCCTCACCTGATCGAGTACCAAACAAAATCCGGGCGCCCTCGGCAGATACAACTGTTCCTCTGTAAACGCTCGAGCAATTGTCGCCTCCTCTGTGATACCCGTGACCACTGCAATGGCTACGCCGACAATTTTTCTAATCTGATGGAGCGTGAAACTCTTGCCTTTCACCATGAGCGTAAGAAATTCAATGCCCCGCGGGCTGAGGAATGGTTCACCGCTTGTGAAGCGCTTCGCCGAGGGATCCAAGAAGTTTATGTAATGGAGAGGGAGTTAAGTTTACCGGAAATTGCTGCTAATTCCTAGTTAACTCACTTCTTGCTCGTGAAATTGTGATAGTTCTTTGTGCCCTCGTAGAGTTTCAAAGTTGAGTTGACGTTCTCCAGTATATCCATGTTCAGCTCCTTGCTGATGATCCCCAAATTCCACCGAAGGCAGAGTATGTGTATGTCCAAGCATTACACTTGTCCTTTGCATTGAAGGATTGCACGCCATGGATTGTACGTCGATAGCCATCAAAACACTTCGACAGCATAGACGTCAAACCGCAAAAAGGTCTATGAGTTAGACCGTGTTTAGATGTCAACCAATGAGTGCGTAGTGAACAGTCATGTCGTGTTCACACACTGTAGTTTTCAGTGCTGCACTGCTTGCCAAAGTTTCGGGGTGGGATAAGTGAATTGAAACAATCGTGTATCGGACAGCGTTCTCTTATGTCGTTTTCCATTGGTTTCACTCCCGATTTCACTCGTTTTTGATTCCAATGGCACATGTGAAATCGTTCTCTGCTTACTTCTGTGTGTGTTGGTGTTTTTTACATTTTTTACCGATAAAGAAAGCAAAAAATTACTTCTTTTTGCTCAATGGAAAAGGATATTAGCAATCCCATCATGTTTTTAGTAACATATTATCAATTTGTTAATTGTATCTGTGTAAAATTTGATTCTACTAACTTGTCCCAACTGAGAGAATAAAACAAACAAATGAATGCGTCTTGTACCATATGACTTTGACAAGTAGTCTGATGTAGGGTTTATATGTGTGAGTGCATTTTGAAAGCACTCCCAAATGAAATCCAGAACAGAAAAACACTCCCGGAACAGCACTCCAAACAGCCAATGGAACATGATTGGGAGTGCTTTTTCTGTGCACAACACAAAAAAGTACTCCTTTTGGCCCAATGGAAAACGACACTATACATCCTAATGTAATTAAATACCATCCGAAAGTATCAAAGTATGCGCCTAAAGAGAAGAATTCATTTTCAATATGTAGAGACCCGGTAACACTCTGGAGACTTCTGAGGTTTAAAAACCGAAGCAAATTTAAAATTGGCTTGAATGTCACGGCGACTCAACTGGAGGACCACTTTAGAAAAATCTTGAACCTGGTAGATCCCAGAGGCCAATTAATTTTTCAGTATACACTTCCGGATACCACATTTGAACCGTTGGATAGGACTATCTCAGAAGATGAATTTAAAAGCTGGGTCCATCACAGCAAAGATCACAAGGCTCTTGGAACAGATGGAATACCAATAGAAGTTTACAAATACGATAATGATGAGCAGGTGGGGATTCTTAAAAGGAGTTCAACAGGATCTTTACAACTGGGGATATTCCAGTCAACTTCAAGCAGTCATTAATATTTCCTATTCACAAAAATGGTGACATCAACCCAGCGAAAAACTACCGCGGAATTGCTTTTTTAAATTCGTCATTAAAAATATTAATGGATCCTCTTTCCAAACGATTCCAACAATGGACTAAAAATGCTTGCTAAATGAATTTCTGACCGGATTTCGAGAGAACTATTCCACAGTCGACTAAGTATTCGTACTTTTAACCATAGCAAGTAATTTCTTAAGATTAAAGAAAAAACTTTATGTGTTCTTCCCCGATCTGAAAACATCTGCCGATTCTGTCAACAGAAACGCCCTATTCTACAAACTGTACAACTGTGGTCTTTCCAGAAAATTTAGCAGCTTTATAGAGAAACTCTTCGAGGGAACAACGTCAGCTGTTTGGGATGGGAAACAACTTTCTGATTTTTCGAAGCCGCAACAGGTGTAAAACAAGGATGCAATTTTTTTTGCATCGATGATATTACCAAGATCTTACCTGTGGGGATAACAGTCAGTGGAAATCTCGTCAAGTACACTGAACTGAACTGAACTGAAGTTTCTTCTTAAAATCAAACAAACTGAATAAGATATTTATTTTAGAACTGCTTGTCTTGGAACGCATCTCTATATGTACGCTAATATTTTCGTTCAGCTTCTAGTCCCAACATACTTACTTAATTAGGTGGCGCTACAGATCGGGGTGAATCTGGGCCTCAACCAACAAGCCTCTCCATTTAGCTCGGTCTTTAGATAATTGCCTCCAGTTGCGCACTCCAAGTTGGTCGAGGTCCCCTTGAACTTGTGCGCGCCACCTACGGCGATGATTCCCCCTACTGCGTCGTCCCTCGGGGTTGGATTCGAAGACTCTGCGGGCCGGAGCGTTGGTGTCCATTCGCTCTACATGTCCTAGCCATCTCAGACGTCCAATACGCAGTTTTTTTTACTAGGTTGATGTCGCTGTACAGCTCGTATAGTTCGTGATTGAATCTTCTCCTCCAAAACCCGTTAACGCAAACGGGACCGAAAATCTTACGAAGAATTTTTCTCTCGAAGCGACCTAGGATATCCTCATCCTCTTTTAATAAGGTCCATGTTTCAGCGCCGTAAAGCAGGACTGGGATGATCAATCTCTTATACAGAGTCTCCTTAGTTGTTCGAGATAGGGCTTTACTGTTGAATTGCCTTATAAGCCCAAAAAAACAGCGATTGGCAAGAGTTATTCTTCGATTGATTTCTGCGCTGATCTTGTTCGTAGAATTTATAGCAGAGCCAAGGTAGACAAACTCCCTTACTACCTCGAAGTTATAGCTGCCCACTGTTATGTTTTGTCCAATTCGTCGGTGTTGGCTTTCCCTTCTTGTTGACAGCATATATTTGGTTTTGCCCTCGTTTATCGCTAAACCAGTTTTGGCTGCTTCCGCCTCAATGATTGCAAACGCACCGGTGACAGCCCACTGAGTTCTTCCGATAATGTCTATATCGTCGGCGTATGCAAGCAGTTGTACAGACTTGTAATAGATTGTGCTTCCGGTGTTGGCTTGTAAGTTCCACACAATCCGTTCAAGTACAATGTTAAAGAAGTCACATGACAGCGCGTCACCTTGTCTAAAGCCTTTTTTGACATCAAACATCTCGGTGAGGTCATTACCGACCTTGATGGAGCAGCGAACGTTCTCCATCGTCAGCCTGCACAGACGGACAAGTTTGGCAGGGATGTCAAAACTAGCCATGGCTCTATAAAGCTCTTCTCTGTAGATGCTGTCATAGGCGGCCTTGAAATCGATAAAGAGGTGGTGAGTATCGATTTGGAATTCTTGGGTTTTCTCCAGGATCTGCCGAAGTGTGAAGATTTGATCGATGGTGGACTTTCCTGGCCTGAAACCGCACTGATAGGGTCCAATCAGGCTGTTCATAAAAGGTTTCAGGCGTTCACACATAATCGCAGAAAAGATCTTGTATGCGATTTTGAGGAGACTGATGCCTCTATAATTGGCGCAGTTGAGGGGGTCTCCTTTCTTGTGAATCGGGCAAACGATGCTGAGATTCCATTCATCAGGCATACACTCGTCTGACCAAATCTTAGAGATGAGTTGGTGTATGTACTCTACCAATTCATCCCCTGCTGCCTTGAAAAGTTCGGCCGGAAGGCCGTCAGGTCCAGCAGCCTTGTTGGATTTTACCTTGGATATTGCTATTCTCACTTCGTTTTGGTCAGGTGGATGGAAATTTTGACTATGATTGTTCATGTTGATTGGTTCATTCTGCCTGACAGCGGGATGTTGGTCTTCGTCGCCGTTATACAGTCTGCAGAGGTAGTTTTTCCATATTCTCAGCACCGACTGTGATTCTACAACGAGGTTTCCATTTTCATCTCTACAGGTTTCTGTACGGGTATTACTTCTCTGACACGTTCTTTTTACATTTTGATAAAACTTCCGTACATTGTTCCTGTAATATAGACTCCCGATATTCTCAAACACGTGCTTCTCATGCTCTTTCTTCTTCTTTTGGAGGGGCCGATATTCTTCCCGTCTCTTTTGCTCGTAGAGCTCACGAGCAGCTGTCGTCTTCCTTTGCAGCGCTGTTTTGTATGCCTCTTGTTTTGCTGCATGCACTCGCCGGCATTCTTCGTCAAACCAGTGGTTTCGCGGTGGTGGGCGAGCGAGACCCAGCACATCAGTCGCGTCGTTTCTGATGGCATGTTGGCAACGTTGCCACTGGTCTTCGGCACTTGATGCTGGCGGCAAAGGGGTGATTGAGAGATTTCGGGATACGCGTTCAGCGAAGAGTCTGGCGGTGATTCTTCTTTGTTGCTCATATTGGGATATCCGCATTCGTACCTCGGCTACAACAAGGTAATGATCCGAGTCTATGTTGGCCGCTCGGAAGGTCCGGATATCCAGAATACTGGAGGCTTGCCTTGCGTCGATCGCAATATGATCAATTTGGTTGATCGTTACATGATCATTGGACCGCCATGTCTGCTTATAAATATGGAGATGAGGAAACCATGTGCAATCTATGGTGACATTTCGCTTTAAAGAGAAATCTATTAGCCTTAGTCCGTTATCAGACGTGGTGTCGTGTAGGCTACGCTTACTGACTGCCCTACCAAAGACGTCCTCCTTTCCTATTTTGGCGTTAAAATCGCGCAATACGATTTTAACGTCGTATTTAGGACATTGCTCCTATGTTTTGTCGAGGAGCTCGTAGAAACACTCTTTGGTGGCAGGGTCCTTTTCTTCCGTGGGGGCATGAACACATTTTAGGCTTATGTTAGCGAATTTAGCCTTGATCCGGATAGTTATAATACGCTCGCTAAAGTGTCGGAAGCCTAAGACTTCTTGTCTAAGTCTGCCGCATATGACAAATCCGCGTCCGAATAAGCGCTGCCTGTTGCTTCTGTAGCAATCATCGTAGTAGATGTCACAGTTTTTCATCCTCTTTTTGTCCGGCCCATCCCATCGCACTTCCTGGATGGCGGTAATATCTGCTTTATAGCAGTCTAGGGCCTCTGCTAGTTGTTCGGCTGCACGTGGTCTGTAAAGGGACAGAACATTCCACGTACAGATCCGAAGGTCGTTGTCCTTATTTCGTTTGCTGAGGTTATCATTAGTTGAGTCATACTTATCCGAGGCTTTTGGTTGTTTCGGAACCATCGATTTTATACGTGGTAGGGAAGTTACCCCGACGGCACAACCCCCAACCTGGAGGGCCAGTTCCTTAATTATTCCCCTAGGACGAAGGACCGGGTACACCGGTGCCAGTAGTCCACTATGGGAGTATGAGCGCTGCCGTTGGCCCATTAAGGGCTCCTCCGCCACCATCTCTATTCCAATGTCCAGACCAACATTGGAAATTCCTTATCGACCTGTGATCCGAATACGTCGAAGCAGCTCGCGCAAGGTATTCGCAAAGTTCAACCTAACTGGAACTATAGACGCCACCGTTGACTCCGTCTAGGGAATTCGTCTGCTGCCGCCTGGAACAGGAAGAAGATGCTCTAATGAGAAAGCACTATTCCCCCCTCTCTCATCTGCTGCCGCCAAGAATCCACCAAACGGGGTTGGTAACCTACTTCTTGGATTAAGGTATTAGGCACCCGGCTGTCACCGTGAGAAGGTTGAGAGTAGTAGTTGGTAGGCCTCAGCTGAGTGAAAACATGTGTTTTCATATGATCGCATGCACTGCCGTTTGACGAGCCCAACAAGGCGGTGTTTTTTTTTAACGCGTCCCTCGCGTATGTGGAAGGATTGCTGTACTGCTTTAAGCGGCCCATACTCCATTCAATTCGATTATAAACTGAGTTGTCAACTGAATTGATACTTAACCACACACTACATCAACTGAATTGGGTGACTTTGCTTCAACTGTCAAAAGTATAAATTTGTTTTCTACAGAAAAAAAAAATTACGCTTCCAATCATTTCTTTTCAAATTTTAATATATGTTTTTTGTCTATATTTATTTTCTTAACAACACCCAAAACAATTAAAATCATCCATTACCACAACTCAAACACAACTGGCACTTCATTTGACAGCAAATCAACCAATTCGGCCACACACGGTTCAACTCAGTTTCAGAGTTTCAATTCACTTATCCCACCCCGACACTTTGGCAGCACTGAAAACTACACTGTGTGAACACGCCATGACTGTTCACTACGCACTCATTGGTTGACATCTAAACAGAAAGAATAGAAAGACGATGTTTAGATGTTAACTGATGAGGGCGCTATGTCGATGGTTTTATGTTGAGAAGAGTGATGGGTAAAGAAAGGGGAGGAAAGTCACTTTCCACATCCGAATTCTCTTCCATTTTTTCATTATTAGTCCGATCGTGGGGTAGTGAGGATCGAGCGATGATATTGATATTTGGATGAGAGAACGCTGTCCGATACACAATTGTTGCAATTCACTCATGCCACCCCGAAATAGTGCAGCACTCAACATAGCACATGTAGATACGACATGACTGCCCAGTGCATACTCATCAGTTAACATCTAAACAGCGTCAAAAGGTTCAAAGAAAATTTAACAAGTACGTTATTCACAAATTAAACTATGACACAAATATGCCCGTTTACAAATCCAGGTGCTTGTTGATTGGTTTGTTACACTAAGTCTCCACGAAACATATTTATTTCAGACTTTATGTCAGGCACCAATCAGCCATGTTTTCTTCACAGTAAAACTCAAATTGACCGTCCCTGTCAAATTTATTTCAGGGTTTATGTCCAAAGAGATGGCAAGAAATAAAAGCAGAAATTGATTTCATGAAATGAATTATTTCAAGAAATTTGCGGTCTCCATTGGAAATTTCAATTGCTCGACATATTTCTTGCAATGAATTATTACTAGTGGAGACCAGGGGTTAGGGTCTGCATCGCGCAAATTATAGTTGGAATAAACCTTTGTCGCGTTGCATCAAAGAAGCAAATTTAGTTGGGAATGACAGATTTTTCTAGCAATTATTCATGTGCCTCATTTAAATTCAAACTTTACTTGTTAGTCAATCTTATTAACCTATGTCAAAAGCTTTATTTTATGTTCACAAATTATTTACAAACGAAGTTTTAGTCTACGCATTCATGTATTTAAACTTATTTATTTAATTTTAATTAAATTATGTTCTTATTAATTTTTTTGTTAAGTTTTAAGTGATATGCATCTTCACCCTCGATTCCATAATATGGGCCATCTCCACGCGCTACGCTGACGACGTAGTTATTATAACTAAGGGCAAGGATGAATCCAGCATTTCTGAACAAATGCAACATGCCCTAAATAAAGTAAATAACTGGTGCCAGTCAGCAGGTCTAACGGTTAACCCTGCAAAAACCGTAATCATTCGTCTCACCAGGAGGAGAAACTTAAGCCTTCAAGCACTATCACTAAACAACACTCAAATTGAGTTCTTAAAAGAAACAAAATATCTTGGGATTACTCTAGACCACAAATTAAACTGGAAACCCCATATAAGCAGAACCACTGTGAAGGCGACTAAAGCCTTCTGGGCCTGTTCTAGGTTTTTCGGTAAAAAATGGGGATTAAATCCAAAAATAATCCACTGGACCTATACCACAGTCATCGTTCCGATAATAACTCTGCTTCGCTAGTATGGTGGGGTAAAGTTAATCAAACCATTACCCGTTCCGCCCTCCGGAAGGTGCAGAGACTAGCATGTGTAGGTATTACGGGCGCAATGCGCACCTGCCCAACAGCTGCGCTGGAAGTTCTCTTAAACCTTCCACCGCTACACATAAATATTATGAAGACTGCGGCTGCTTGTGCTCTAAAGCTTCACCTTTTATGCAACAGTACAAATTCCGAATTAGTTGGCCACAAAAAGATCCTTGAGAAAATTCCGCTACTTACTTGTTCAGCAGTATGCATCTCAGACTTCTTGCCCAAAAGAATCCACCTCAATCACCCCTTCACCGTAAACATACCTGACCACAGCTACTGGGACCATCCTCAAATCCCCCAATCAGGATCTCAAATCAATTGGTAAACTGATGGTTCAAAAATGTCAAATGGGGTTGGAGCTGGTATCTTTGGCCCCAACTACAAACTCTTAACACCAATAGGTCAATCCACTACCATCTTCCAAGCAGAGGTCTATGCCATCGAGCTCTGCGCCAGAGAATGCATTAGACGAAACCTCCGAAGATCGCATATTAATATAATGTCAATCTGGTAAATCTACGGTCACAGCCCTTCACCATCTAGTCAGCACTATTGAAGAAACTTTGTCAAAGAAGGAAATAGCCTTATGCTCCTTCCTGGACATCACTCAAGGCTCTCACGTCCTTTGACTATAAGTCTAAGCTGGTTTGGAATTGTCTTCAGGCGCGTTTGCAGCTTGCTGCACACAATAATATCACACTCTTCAGCGACGTCACCTCTTCTTCAGCTCGAACTATTCTTAGCTTCACTAATGAACTTGAGTTCAGCTAGTTGACAAATTCAAAATCAATTAACCAGGGGATAGCACAAAAGATCTTTTTAGGTCGCAGTGCTCCAGGGGTCAGTCTCTGCCTTCCTCCCCTCCTACCTCAAAAAAATCGATGCACCTTAGTTGTGATTAAGCTGGCTGTTGAAACCTCTTAATTTATACACAGCGCTGTCGATGCATGTGGCTTAGGTGAAATGAACTTGTGAGTCCAAAGTAAGTTCAATGTTTCATCACTAATAAAAAAAATATTGCTGAATCGTGTAATTATTTCACTTGTCGATAGCAGGAAGAGATTGTAAGAATCCGTCTTGATAGCTATACTCCTGGAGGTTTGTCAGATATTCGCAACAGCTAGTGAAGTGAAAAATGCTTTTAATACTCTTTAGGATTCGATCTCAGTAGTGCAATGAACTAACCACGGGGCTATGATAACCATAAAAATGTCTAATACTAGGTGAATTCGCCAGCATACTCTAAGGTCTTTTTAAAATAACCCTGCTCACCTATATAGCCCCTTAAGCTATTAATAGAATAGAACTAGACACATTCTATCAATGAGCAAATAGAATGCTAAGATCCTTACTGACTTCCTAACTGGACATTGCTCTCTCAACTACCATTTCAAGAAAATGGGCCGTGTTTAATCGGAAACGTGCCGTCTCTGTCTTGAAGACACCGAAACAGCCCATCACATACTCTGATTACCCGGCCATAGCCAGACTTAGGCTAAAGCACATTAATAAAGGCGTTGCATCACATTCTAACGTCACCTCTTCTTCAGCTCGAACTAGTCTTAGCTTCATTAATGAACTTGATTTCAGCTAGTTGACAAATTCAAAACAATTAACCAGGGGATAGCACAAAATATATTTTTAGGTCGCAGTACTCCAGGGGTCATTCTCTGCCTTCCCCCCCCTTTTACCTCAAAAAAAAAAAAAAACCTCAAAGTGATATGGATACGAAATGCTATAGTTCGAAGCGTATTTCTGTGAAAATTGATCGTTTAGCTGCATGTAATAATAACACAAGTCGTACAATTGTTACTATTTTATTACAACAGATCAAAAACGCCAACTAGGTCCAGCAAACTCCAGCACGGCCAACTAGGCCCAGCGCGCTACAACGCCAGCACAACTACAGCTTCATCGGCAGGCAACCACTACTATAACTGCAGCCACCAGGGAATACTGTGGCTGACAGTAGCCAATTCTGCAACTGTCGCACGAGTCGTGTGTTAAACTAGCCGTCAATAGATTTCCAATTGACCGATGAAAAGCTTTTGTGTTGAGATCATCCCGAATGAGCTTTGACGAGGATCTGGTGGATGTACTCAGCTAACGCGACATAAATCTTCTGTTTCCGAAGGGGATGGCCATTTTCGAATACGTCATCTGCGTCAAAAATGCAATTGCAGCATGTTATTAAACGCAAACTGTAAAAGTCAACTGTTCGAAAATGCAAATACTAGTTTTAACTGCATTACAATTGTGTTCGATAATGCAGTTTGCTATAGTCGCAGCATCGCAGCGCACCTGTGCAGTAAAAAATTCGAGGTGATAGCCAAAAATGTCATTCTTGCTTCCGCTCGCTCCATAATTTGGGGATCTGCATTGCGATTGATCGGGAAACTACTGACTGCCCAAAATTTGGCTTGGGCCAGTAGCGCAACAATCAAGTTCGTGGTGAAGTGCTTACTTTACCTCCTAGTGGTGGTCCACGGGCAACTATACGTATAAACCCTTATACGTGTAGGCTAAAATTGTAAGTGCGGGTTGTCTAGGGCCTTGATTCTAGTCTAGGTAACGTGGGCCAGCAACCTGCGTTACTGAAACCAGCTCGCTCCAGAAACCGACGCTATGCCTCGGATAAGGAATGATCACATGTTGACGACTTTTGGCTATTGTACCCGGACAAAGATAGGTTTCTGGAATGTAGACGCTCCTAGACTCGGGAAGCGAAAGTCCTTACAATGCCAGATTCAGCCAATTGGAAAAAGAATACATGCGATATAAACTGGACGTTTTGGGGGTAAGTGAATTAAGATGGTTAGAAACGGGCGAGTATCAGTCTCCAACGCGTAACACTGTACTTCTTTATTTTGGAAGACCATCCGGAATTCCGCGGGAATATGGAGTCGGACTACTGCTAACAACAACAGCACGCAAGGGCCTAATTTCCTGGCAGCCTCATGGTGATAGGATTTTGACGGCCAGATTCCGGACTAGAGTACGACGCGTCACCATCATACACTGTTATGCCCCTACGAATAGTTCATCTGAGGACGAAAAGGAGAGCTTCTACAATCTCTTAAGTGCCGTCTTCAACACAAGACCAAATGGAGACATTGTCAGTGATGGGGGATTTGAATGCCAAGGTAGGCAACGACAACGAAGGGCACAAATAAGTAATCGGGAAGCATGGACTAGGCAACCTCAATGACAACGGCGAAAGGTTTGTGGATTTCTGCAATGCCAACCGCCTTGTGATAGGTGGCACCATGTTTGAGCACAAGACCTGCCACAAAGTTAGCTGGGTTTCCAACAACAGGCAAGCAACCTCCAATCAAATTGACCATTTTGCTATCAGCCGCCGCTTTAGAAGTAGTCTCCTGGACGTCCGAAACAGGCGAGGGGCAGATGTGGGGATAGTACGTGATTACCATCTTATGATAGCTACTCTCCAACTACGCACTGCTGCAGTTCGAAGATCCCACGACAACACAAGAATGCCCAGGTTCAACATCGATAGACTTAGTGATTCCTCAATGCGCTAACAATTAACGAAGCACTTTTCGCAAGGTGTGGAAGCAATCAGCAGAACTATGCCCGCAATCATCCAAGACCATTGGTGTGCTGTGAAAAATGTTTTTACATCTGGTGCTGAAAGAATTGTCGGCCGATCGCAGGGAAGATGGGCGTGGCTTTCCGAGGGTACCTGGAGACGGATTGATTGCTGCAGCTACCCCAGCAGCAGGGAGAAGCGAGCTAGAGTCCCTATATCGCATGAAGATGAGAGAAGTTCAGCGTAGCGTGCGACGTGACAAGCGCTACTACATCAACGCGCTGGCTACAGAAGCAGAAGAAGCTGCACGGAGGTGCAACAGCAGGACCGTCTACAGAATCACCAAAGAGCTGACTGGTGGTCGCAGATCCAGCCAACACCCAGTGAAAAACCTAGACGGTTCCTTGCTCATTTCGGATGAGGACCAGCTCAAGAGATGGAAAGAGCATTTTGCTATGGTTTTGAACCGTTTATTCGCTAGCGATATGCTCCCAAATCAGACTGAGATGCCCGAGGTGAGAAGTTCCCGAATACGCACCACGACTTCCATTAATGATGAGATCATTACCGCGATCAAGTCACTCAAAAAGGTGGTAGGACTTGACGGTATTCCAGCAGAGCTCTTACGAGCAGCGCCCACAACATCGGCTGAGCTTCTGCTTGCACTTATAGAGAGAGCTTGGGAGGCTGAGAGCTTTCCTAACGAGTGGAAAAAGGGAATGATCGTCAAGCTTCCTAAGAAAGGAAATTTAATGGAGTGCGGAAACTGGAGGGGTATCTGCGTGCTGCCTGCTGTAGCTAAGATAAGAGCTAAAATCACCCCGGAGCGAATTAAACATCTCGAACACACACTCGATGCCGAACAAGCAGGTTTCCGCTCTGGGTCCTCCTGTGCCGACCACATCAACACCCTGCGGATTGTCATCGAACAGTGTGTTGAATAACGATCGCCACTGCACCTGTTGTTGTTCTTATTTCGATCTTCTTATGATTCAAGCATGGGTTTCATTTTGGATAGCTGCTGTACCACAAAAGAGTTTAATTCATCCAACATCTTCGAATAGTTTAGCTCATCTAACATCCTAGAAGGATAATCTTGGTTATCGTGAATAAATTTCCCCTCGGAATTTTTCTGCCGAACAAAAATAAGTTACCTTTAAAAAAAAGGGAATAATTCCGCGGAAAAGAAATAAGTTTTATGGATGATAACTCAGGAGAATTTTCAACGCAATCGCGATATTTAATCTTTCCATTCATTTCATTTTTAGTGCATTTTATTGGTTTAATTCATTATAGGTATCTTACGTGCTAACAAAACGCTTAAAACTAGCTTAATTAACTTAACTATCTTATTCTAACTTACTGGCCCCATGCGGGCGCTCTTAACCTATGTCTTTCGACGTAACCTAACTAAATTTATTTATTGTAACTTAACTAACTAACAAAATAAGAAATAAGAAAAATGTTTATTGTATAAAAAACTTAGTAGATGGACATTTTTACGCACGAAGTGTAATTAAATACACTCTTTTTTTTTTTAGCCAAGTGCTGTGCTTTATTTTTTTTTTTATATATATTTTATTTTTATTTTTTTTTTTTTTTAACCTAAGACTACCTTAAAACTATGTAAGCCGGCCATGCCTATTATATCAAATAAAAGACGTCCCGCTCTGTCCCGCTACAGGCTAACCCGAATTAGGGGGAAACGACGACGACGTTCCCTCTTCTTCGTAAAGGCACCAAAATTGGTCGTGCCTCCTACTAACATCTTCAATATCGCGGACTGAAACCGCCCTACTGAACCGGAGACGTTCGAAACTACCCTGTAGTAATTACGTCTCTGTCGTAGTTGGGTCGCCTATCCACAGCTTTTCTGCCGACGTGGAAAATTAGCGGCACCGCTAACTTATCCTGGATCAGACCTCTTTGATCAAGATATAGGAACGCTTCTGGAGGGATAAAGCTGTTAAGGCGTGATAGAGATTGTTGGGGTAATAAGCCCCAAAGATCAGGCTATTCATCGAGGTCATTGCTCTTGCAATGTGCCTTCGAATCAACTTGATCAAGAAATTATCCACTCTGATCAGATTCGCCCTGTTGTACAGGACCTCATTACGATAGAATTTTATGTACGCAGACTCTGGTGTTCTATACAAACGAAGGCAAGCCCTCTTAAACACCCGCATCTTTTCCAATAAGATTGGCCCCACGTTGAACCACACGGGACATCCATATGCGAGCATAGGCCGAATGAGGGCCATGTAGCAGATTACCTCCACCCTTGCATCGAGTTGGCTGCTATAAAACAGCCTCTTTGTGAGGGCAAAAGCAAATTTGGCTCTGGCCAGAGCAGCGTCTATATGTTTGTTAAAATATAGATATTGATCTAACCAGACCCCAAGGTACCTGACTACACTTCGATTCGCAAGCGGCTGTCCGTGTTGTCCCACGATAGAGAACTTTCGCCAATTCTTTCTGGTGACCCTAGAGGCCCCAGACAACGGCGCTCTGAACAGGATGGTCTCCGACTTCTGAAAGTTAATCTTCAGCTTCCAGTCGTCGCAGTATCTCTTGATTTTATCGAAGTCCCGCTGCAAGAGTGTTGCAATGACCTCGATCGTAGGCCCTGACCTGCACGCGACCAAATCGTCTGCGTACGCTATGGCATGGTGAAGTGAACCTATGAGATCGCTCGTGTAAATGTTGAATAGGATCGGCGAATTAGCCGCACCCTGTTACAGACCATTTTTTACTTCAAAAGTTCCAGCAGACGTCACATTGCCATACTTCACAATGAACCTCTTACTGGTGAGCATGTCATACACTATGTACAGCAGTGGTTTACTTATACCCAGCCTGCTCAATTTGTAGAAGAGTCCTTCTAACCATACGGTATCGAAAGCCTTCTCCAAGTCAACCAGACAGGCACCCGTGCATTGCTTCTTGCTTTTGTTCCATTGAATATCCGATACCAGTTTAGACGCGGCATGTATCGTATCATGCCCCGCCTTGAAACCAAATTGGTTATACGGAATTATATGCATGTCCTCAACCCACTTAGCCAGGGCTCTATGGATCACTTTTTCGAATACCTTGCTGATGTTCGGAAGGAGACTTATGGACCGTAGATTTCCCGGATTGGAGCTATCTTTATTTTTCTTCCGAATTGGCGGCACCACCGCTGTTTTCCAATGCTCTAGATAATGGGCATTATTCATTGCATTATTAAACAGGATGGTGTAAATATTCACCGCTTCTGGAGGAAGATGTCTAAGAACAATGTTGGTTATACCATCGATTCCCACGGATTTGTTTTTTCTCAGTGATTCGAAGATCGCTTGGAGCTCTACCTCCGAAATGAACCGGGGATATACCCTTTCATCGGCGACGGCATATTTCTTTCATTGAACACGGTGAAACCAATGTTCTCAGATCGCCAGTGCTCCATGTCATTTCGAAGGTAGAAGTTGTGCATAAGGACCTGATTTTCCAAGTCATGGCTCGGGCAAACACTATCATTCACCTTATACACGTCCTGGAAAGTCGCTCCTATAGCCTCTACCTTCTCCTGCGGATCTTCGATCACAAAGAGATTGTCATCCTCAGCCGCGTTATCTGGATCTATACCTGCTGTCACTAGTATTTGTACATTGTTAGTAGTTCGGGGGATTTTAAGACGCGGTATTTAATCTTTCCCCGAAGAATTGTTTCCCTATTTTTGATGCTACGTAACTTTTGTTTGGGGGAAAAATTCCGACGGAAAATTTATTCACGATAACCCTGATTAAAGCACAATTTATATTGTATATCAGAATAAATAAATAGTATTTTACTATAGGTCGCGCATACCATTAGTAGAAAAGCGATTAGTTCGTTGTATTAATGCTGTAGAAGTGTGCACAATTCGTTGTTGATCAAGACGAAGGAGTCCTGAGAAGATTTCGGGTGCATGGCGCCAACAAAACGTATGCGTAGCATAAGTCTGTATATTTAAATTTTTCCTTTGAATTCCAAATCTAACCAGCAAATCTCTTTCTACTGTAATCAAGATGTTTCTTTGTTGGGGTTAATGATCGTTATATGAGTTCCATCTACATATACAAACACCCCAATTCTTCAAGTCGAATGCTCAGTCGTATTTTCTTTCGTATTTAAAGTCGTATCAAAATTAAATTCCTATTCCTCGATTCGTATGCGATGCACGCAACTCAAAAAAACCAACGCATATCATCGCAGTTATGCAAGTGTCAAACCAGTAAAGCGAATGAAACGAAAATGTAAACATATAAGTTTGGCGGTGTATTTAAAAGCAAAGTAAAAAGTTTTTGGTGAACAAAATAAATCAAAAATATTAATTTGATAACCTCTTTTCCGATTAAGAAGAGGATGAAGTGGTGCCGGTTGAGAATTTAGCAGAAATTCGGAGAAATTTGTTTTGTATTATAATTACGCCAACGACCATAACATGCTGAGCATCAGTTCTCCTCCGATCACCGATATCAAGCAGCGACGGGTGCGGTTAGTACTTAGATGGGGGACGGCTTGGGAACACCCCGTGGTTGGCATAGCAGGAACCACCCTTACAAATTGGCTACGATTCGTGACTTTCCTACAATAAAAGCACGCAAAACAACAAATTCAGATATTTTGAGTAAAAATGCATGTACTTACATTTTTTTTTTTTTTTTTGCTTCACGTTGAAGCCGAGTCGTAGCCAATTTTGAGTGCGAGTAAAATACCACAAAAATACGACCATCAAACGACCAGTTGAATTCTCCGTAATAGCGAAAAAATACGACACTCGTACGCGTTGCGATGCATACGACTCCTGTCAAAAATTTCGTACGAGTGTGTTCGTAAAGTACGGACTTTGTAATAACTACCGCAACCTATTGACGTTTAGGAACGCTTGACTTCGCAGTACTGCATTAAAACAGCCCTAATAACCACACATAATCGCCTAAAGCAGCCCATACACAATTCAATTCGATTGTTAACTGAGTTGTCAGCTGAATTGAAAGACTGCTTCAACTGCCAAATATATTATTATTTTGGAAGTGGTACGACGCGACGTAAAAAAAAACACGACGAGCACATGCACGATTTGACAATGGATATCTACTGCAAATTCTTAAATTTGACAGCTAGTCAAATGCCTTGCCCACACACAGTTCAATTGAGTTGAAAAACTTGCTAGTCAACTTCCAAAAATTAACACCCCTATTATGGTTAGCGAATCAAACGAATTGCTTCTGTCGTGGTATTGCTGTTAGCAAACATTTTCACTCGAATAAAAAATAAGTGCTGACAAAGGAAAAAAACATTTAATTGTCATCAATGACGTGTATAAAGCGACAGAAGTAATTTGCCGGGCAGTTCGACTTAAGTCGAACGTTCGATTCGCTAACCATAATAGGGGTGTAAAAATCTTTTGATTTTTCTTCAACCAACTCGTCAACCATTAAACTGATCAATTGACAAAGTCACACACGGGTTGATTTCACTGTGATTTGACTAAGTTGATGATTGAATTAAATGGTGTATGCTCTGCATAAGGAATTCACCCAGGGGGTCTTTTGAAGGAAACTCAATTTGGCTTTACATTTTTGCTGTCTGCAAATTTGATTTTGTGTTAGTGTGTCGGACCAAGGTTTAATGTTGGAACCCCAGAAAACAAACAGTTTTTCCACGGTCTCACCTCTCACTAACGTCTAACAAACATTCGAGAGTATTGTAGTCATGAGAAAGCTTCTCAAAAAAAACAAAATAAAAATTGCCTTCGGATACGACATAAAGTTGCAGGTCCCTTGCATTCGTGCGAAAAATATACCGCACATCACACGATGGATTGCGAGAAGCTAGGCCCCCATGGGCTGTTTGCGCCAAAATATGTATGATGTGTATATTACGCATAGCGTACTTGATAACGTACATACATATGCTCTGTCTGAAAGTACGACTTGCTTAACACCCCTATTATGGTTAGCGAATCGAACGTTTGACTCAAGTCGAACTGTCTGCGAATTGCTTCTGTCGTGGTATTGCTGTGAGCAAACATTTTCATTCGAATAAAGAATAAGTGCTGACAAAGAAAAGAACAAATAAATGTCATCTGTAAAGTGTATAAAGCGACAGAAGTAATTCGCCGGGAGGTTCGACTTGAGTCGAACGTTCGATTCGCTAACCATAATAGGGGTGTAATTTGTTTATTGATCAACGGCCTGGCCTGTAATTGAATTTTGTCCTATTTGGCTTCCTGTTCTAGGAATTTCAAACTATTGTACTTCAAAATATGATACTTACATTACCTAGTGAATACCAATTTGAAATGATAATTCCAAACATAGATTTTGAATATCTGAATAACAAAGGAAAAGAAAATTTAAGAAGGACAAAATAAAAACAAACATGAAGTAATAAGGGAAATGTGGCAATAAGTTTAAGTTTATTCCTGTTAAGTTCTTCGCAATGCAAGCTGATTCCACGCCTAGTAGATGTAAAAAAGTAAATCACAAAAAAGACAAAATAAAAACAGAAAAGGAAAATTTGAAAATATTACTTTAGAAATAAACGTTTTTTGTTTCCATATTTTTTTACGGTAGTTTGTTCAGGTACACAAATTAATTATCATGTTAAAATAAGTTGCTGCAAACACAAATTTTCATACAAGGGATTAAAAAAATATCCAAAGGAACCTATACATACATACATGTATAAAAAAAAAAAAAAAATTCAAAAAAGCTGAGTGCGTTTAAACTCAAAAAGTTGAGAAAGGTAATTTTATGTAGAGTATATTTAAAATCTTTTTTCCCGACACTATATGTATACATAAATATATATAAATATATATATACATATACATAAATATATACATATATATATATTTAATGATATATATATATATAATATATGTATATATATACACGCATGAGCATGTGTATATATAACTTTATTCTTCTTTTTTCTTAAGATTACTGTTATCATTACAGTTAAAATTTAATTTCTTATTGTCAAACTATATGTTACTATCTGCAGTCCCTATATAATAAATAAGTTTTCATCGAGTGTGGCAGTTGGAGCTCTTGTATGCGTTCTTCTAAATGTACTCGTCCTAAATTTTGCCGTATCACACGTCTACATAAATACATTAAGGGTAGTGGTTCAGCTGAAATATTAAAAAGATAAGACGCGTAAGATTCATTATAAAACTATTATATAAACAAAATAGAAAAAAAAAAAAAAAAGAAAAGGTTACTCACGATCTAGGCCGCCAATATATCGCATTGTTATCTCGCAGTGGCCCCATACAGCTGACACAATTGGATAAAGTTTCTTGCCTTTTAATCCTCTAAACGCTACGCCCAAATATTCATGATCTACTATAAAACTAAGTGTTCCTTCGTCCATATCGAGTGCTAATAGAAATTTATCGGGTACTAGGAATGCTTCATCGTTTTTGAGTATCGCCGGGTATGTAATTCCAGCACAATTTTTGGAGTCGTGATAAAGTTTATTTCTGCCTAAGTCCCAGCCCCAACTATGATCTGATGCGCCGACTAGGCTTTGATAACCTACAGAATGTAATTGTGCTTCGGAAGTAGCAACGCCGACAACAGCATGCGTACCCCGCTGTCTTGTAGGCCAATATATTTCCCAAATATGCAGACCTTTTGTAAAGCCGACTTTTCCCCGTATGCAGTCTGTGCTCTGTGCCACTGGATGCCGGTGAAATGTCAATTTGTCATCTTCTTTTACGAATATATTCAGGGATCTGTCTTCAGCATTCCATGAGTATTTAAGTTGTGCTTCACGCCCAGCTGGAGGCATATCGAGCAATATTTCAATACGGGCTGGCTTTACATATTCAGCTGCAAGTTCACGTGGTATAACCGGTTTAAATGGTACTTGTGCATCGCCGCGACTAACACTTTTAACAACTGCGCTATTTTTTTGTCCCATGTTCATGCCAGATCGATTGTTTCGTGTTCGTCTTTGGTCTAGTATGGTTACTTTGTATGATAAACGCAAACGTTCAAAGTCTCTTGGTTCTAATCTAGAAAGAACCACACGAGGAGTCAATGTTGTGGCAGATGATATGGTTTGTGCTCTTCTTCGGTCACTGGATCTGAAAATAGGTGCCCGACCACCCTTGTACCTGAAAGAGATAGAAAACAAAATTAATACTCTTCAAATACTGTAAGTGTAAAGAAAGTTTTCATTGAAAATAACTTATACCTAGTCCCCAATAATTTGCAAAGTTAAGAAATATACATAAAAAGTAAATCAGCAAAATTGCAAAAGCAGCACAACAATGCAGTGGGATTCATATACAGTGTGTTTCGCTTGGAGAGGTCAATTCGCCAGCGCTTTACTTAGATCCAAAGAACACAACATTTTTTTATGAAATGTGAGGTCATAAACCAACCCATTGTAGGCTATTAAACTTGAAAAATTAGATCGGTAGATATCATCTATAACTAGAAATGTTAAGAAAAAAAAAACCATTTAAGGCGAATAATTTAGCAGTGAAAATAAAAATCAGGTTTAGTTTTTACTGCAGAACAAATAAAATAAAATAATAATAAAGGCCACAACTGGATCGTAAGTAGAAATGGGCAAACAAATCACTACCTGTGAATAATTCACAGTAAAAATTCACATTCGCAGCCTATAAACGACTTAAAAACAAACTTTGAATGGCTTAAAATGTGAATAAGCGATTCTTTTTTCACATCAGATTTCTGAATTCCCAACAAAAGGTTCATAGCTCACGTCCTGAAGTGGGAAGCAGCGAAAAACAAAACGTGGTAAATGCCTTGCGTATACAAACATCATGTATGTACACATATGTATATTATTCGCTGGGTTATGCTCAGAGCACAAACTTACACATTTATTTGTTCGGGGTCTACAAGTTAGTTAGATGGACGATCGTGAATGAATCTCATAATCGAATTAATTGACAATCGCTAAAACCGATTGTCGATTTGTTCGGTCTCGTTAGAAAACAATCAAATCGAATTCTAAACAATTCATTTTATTACATATTAAAATCGAGAGAATGGCGGGTGCTAATGGTTGATTGAAGAAATGTATTTCTCGCTGCTGGCTTGTGTGTGCTAGTTGAATTACTACCATTTATTCATATTTGCATCATTGTAAGTCACATTCACAGTGTATAAAATTCACGTTCACAGTTATAACTGTGAAAATAAATACACGTCTTAGCCCAACTCGTTTTATCCCTGGCCATCAGTTTGGCTTCCGTAGCAAGCACTCAACAATTGACGAAGTGCATAAAATAACTGATGTAGTTGGGAAAGCTTTTGAAGAAAAAAAGATCTGCTCGAGCGTATTCCTTGACGTCTCCCAAGCTTTTGACAAAATGTGGCATGAAGGTCTGACGTACAAATTACGACAAGTTCTACCCGAACATTTGTACAATATTCTGAAGACATATGTATCTCATGAATAATCTTTCGTGTTCAACATGGAAACGAATATTCAGAATTAAATAAATAACGGCTGGGGTACCGCAAGGTAGTGTCCTTGGTCCGTTCTTGTATCTGTTATATACTCGTGATATACCTCAAGAAGAAGGCACCGTATTAGCTTCATTTGCCGACGGCGCTGCCATCTTAAAAAAAAAAAAAATAATAATTGGCGCAACAGCTCTTTAAAGTGCCAGGGCCTAGCTTCTCGCAACCACTCATGTGGTGTGCGTTATATTTTTCACACGAATGGAAGGGACCTACAGTTTTTAATACCGAATCCGAACAGCGATTTGAGAAGATTTTTCGTGACAACAATACTCTGGGATGTTTGTCAGACGCTCGCGAGAGGTGGGACCGTGAAAAAACTTTTTGGTATTTTCTGGGATTCGAACTTGGAACCTCATGCGTAGTGATCCGACACACTAACCACTTACGCCACGGCGCCCACAGCCATCTTAGCAACAGGTAAAACGATTGAGGAAACTACTTACAAATTGCAAGAAGCATTGGATAGAGTAGACGAATGGACAAAGCTTTGGCGCTCAATGAAATCTGTTCATGTAAATTTTACTTATAAATATTAAATATATAAATTCGGTTAGAATTACCTTTGCAAACGAGACAAAACATCTCGGGATAAGCCTTGACGCCAAGTTGAAGCGGAAGCCGCTCGTGAAGAAAAAAAAAATAATAAAAATAAAAACGGAATAATGAATATAGAGAATCATACTGGTTACTTGGAAAACACTCCAAGCTAAGCAGACCAGTATGGACGTATGGAATACAACTCTGGGGTTGTACAAAAAAAATATGTAATTTTGAAGATTTACAAACTTTTGAAAATTAAGTGCTAAGAGCAAGTCAATGCACCGTGGTATATCAGAAACAACAATATGCACAGAAATCTCGGAATTGCGACAGTCAAAGATGAAATTAAAAACTTCGCGAGTAAGCATAAAGATTTATTACAAGGACACGTCAACAATTAAGTAATTCAAATTTACTGCGCCACCTACAAAAGACCCAACCTCTAACGTGATAACAACTAACCGCGTTCAAATTAAGGTACAAGCAATAACTTTCAGTGGAAAGGTACCTTCCAAACTTTTAAATTTCGCGAAAAGAAAAAACTACTCGATAGGCTAAGAACTTAGTTGTAGTAAGTAAAAAAAAAAAAAAAAGAAATTTGTTGAAGGGAGGTATTTTAGTGAGTGAAAATCTTACACTACTATGAGCACGTGCTGACGTGTATCTTTTGAAGGTTTTTTCCTACCTTCGAAAAAAATCGTTAGGCCCGTTTAGTCATTTATGCCAGACTAGAGACACAAACGGATAGCATTGTAATACGCACTTTTCTGAGTTTCTCTATAATCGTCATGATCTAAATATCGAGATCGAATTTTCCCTTTATTGCATACTTGCCCTGTAAGTAGTGGAGCAAGTAAAAATGCAGCGACGTAAAAGTTAAAAACAAGATATAAATAGAAACATTTTTTTTACTGTGTTTTCTCACTAAGTTTCATCTTGCCTGCACATAAAAAGATATTTGCTTTTTAAAATCCAATTCAATGTGCCCGTATTTGAATTAAAAATATGAAACACCTTTGGACACATATTAGAGTAAAACAAAAACTCGATTTGCTAGTTTTGGTAGTGTTATGATGAATTTATGGCGGGTGATTGATTGACACTCACGTTTGGACTTACCATCATTCAAAATGGATCAAAGTAATCCTATCAAACCTTAGTACCTGAAACACAGTAGCACAGTAATAGCGGCAGCAAAAACAACTGCACCGTTAGACCCAAGTTCTAAGTTCGCTGTTGCTGTGCAGTTCATCAAATATTTTAAACACGTATATTTTCTTTTATTTGATATTTTTCCCCGTGCAATGGAGAAAAAACTAGTTGAGATTCATTTTGAGAAAAAGATTCATTTACGTACGGCAAACGAAGAAAATCGTACTAAAAAATATTAATGTTGTTGCTGCGCCAATACTCGTATGTTTAACATCTCATCAGATGTCTTATTTGCTGCGCAAGTATATTTCAGCCATAAAGGATTTTTTTTTTAATTTTCCGGTTTGTTTGGATTTTATTTGACATTTTCTTTCATAGTGTCCACTCTTCCTCAAGACCAAACTTCTCTGACTATTCCCGGTTTTCCAGACTAAAAAAATAACTTTTGATTGTAATTATTTATTATTGCAAGTAATACTTTAGGGTATAATTTGCGCGCACTCAAGGGGTTATTAATACCTTTAAAATGTTTTACACAGTGGGGACGTTGGAAAGGATAGACAGACAGTGAGAGAGAAAAAGATTGGTGGTGGTTTGAAACTCAGACTTTGGGTTTTAGAAAAACTCCAAGGGTGGTGTCCAGATAACTGTGAAGATTTTCCCTTTATTTTGTGTTTGCTTCTGATTCACAGTTTTTTTTCCCGACCACCTGGCGTCATAAGCATATCAAACATCAAACAGAGTGGACAATTTTTCATGACAAATAAATAAGTGCTTGCTAACATTTGGATTTCAACCATTAATTAGCGTATCAATCGATGACGTTACCACTACACCATCACCACCCTAACGACTAGGAACAATCACCAACTTACGACTCTCAAGAATTCTTACATTTCTGAGTTTGGTAAAATAATATTGACTGTTCATATTGAGCAGTAAGGTACCTCTCAAAGTAAGAGTATAATTAACATCCTCTATGGAACAAAGCTAACATATTTAAAAATAATAAAAAATATCGGTACATATTTTTATTGAGCTAGTTTCTTTATTTGCTCCTCTAATTCTTCGACTTCATGAGTGGCGTTGTCTAGTGATTCCTGTTTTTTAGTATTTAGGTTCTTGATTTTCTTCTTATAATACACTATCCATATTTCTATCTACTCTATCTTCGTCATTTTGCACATACTTTCCGACGGTATGCGCAAGACAACAAAGACACACTGAGAAAAGAGAAATGTACATACGAGTACATGTACATTCTAATAAGAATAAATTTGATGGAGAAATATTATACTAAATAATAAAAAAAATATTTTTAAGCCTGGTTATTTAGTAGAGCAATATTTTTGAAAACAAGCGGAATCGGAAAATCGTTACAGACGTTCTCGAAAAAATAGTTTTTTTATTTAGAAAGTTCAGCTTTAAGTAAGGTAAGGTCAATTTTGGGATAAGAATGCAAATTCTGAATACGCCTCGAATTGTAATCTTTATCTGTCCAACTAGTCTGTTTCTGATTCGTAAATAAATGGAATGCGAACGTCAATAAATGGATCGCTTTTAAGAACGCCTCCCTGTGTTTGTTATTTGTGCACATAATTTTTAGATCAACAAGGGAATATTAGCTGAGAATACTACAAACTTAAAATAGTTTGTGTATGTAAAAAAAATTCACACTTATAATCCATTTGCACTAATAGCCTTCATAGTGCATACCAACAAGGGTTTGGTTTATCCAACTAAGAGATATTTACGAAGAAAAAGTGATATCTTTGAAAAAGAGGGAAGAAATTGCTCAAAAAACGGGATACCCTAAATGCCCATTAAAGAGAATTTTTAATGCATTTAGGATACCTTTTTTTCCCGGAAATTTTTTCAAAGATAATTATTTCTTCGGAGAAAACTTATTCATGATAGGCCTAATCATAAATTACTAACTTCTTCCCACCATTTTTCTTGTAATATGCAATATTTTCACGTACAAACACTTTATAAAAAAATTATACATACTCGTATTTACAGCGTTAAGCTGTTGGGTTTACCAGAAATTTTTAAATATGTACGACGTTTGCCACCTATACCTTTTCTCATAAAATATACAACTTACAATATTTTAATAACACGCGTCATTTTTCAAATTGTTGACAGCGACAGCTAATACGCTTTTGAAGATATTTTTTTTTACATTTTAAATTGGTCTAGTCTTACCTGATTTTCTGTCCTGTAGCTTCTATCCGTTGTTCTAAGTCATTCACTGTTGGTATTTCACCTGGTTGTTTTACCTCCTTCATCGTAGGTAAATGTGATCATTAAGGCCAATTTATTGGACCATTCCTTTCAAGTCAACGATTAGTAAAATTTCTCTTCAACCAACAGTCCTTAACAGCATTAGCATGGTGGCTTGGTGCTCCATCCTGTTAAAAAAGCAAGTTTGCTCTCTGTAGCAGACTAAAGTCTTCTAATAAAATCGTTTGAAAATTTCTTAAGAATTGCAAAGTCAATCTTGTTGGAAGTATAAAAGGACCGATTAACTTATCACACCAGTCCACTTGTTAGCTGTTATCAAGAAATGTATAGTCGTCCAAGTCTAATTCTGATCAATAATCTGTTCATAATTTTTGGAAGAGCAATCACTAAAATTGAGACTGCAAGACTGTAGATAGACTATTTTCAATAACATTTTTTTCAACAAAATTTCTTACATCATCTTACGGTATACGGTATAGTAGGTAGACTTTACCAAAACCAATTTATTTCTGATTTTATGATGAAAGATATGAATATTCCAATAACCAACTCCAGGAACTTTAGACTGTACATGGAGATGGTAACATTAAAGGGAGCGTTTGAACGTGGCAATATTGCACTTAAAAATAGTGTTAAAATAATTTGCAAAATAAGTGTAATTATTATAAGTAGAAAATTATATGCCAATATGTATGCGGAGAATAAACTTACCTGCATAAAAGCCTAATGTAACTATTCTAACGATTTTTGCAAGATATGACTCCATGTTTTAATATATGTATCTGTTATAAGGTGGCGTAAGTGGTTAGTGTGTCGGATCACTACGCATGAGGTTCCAAGTTCGAATCCCAGAAAATACCAAAAAGTTTTTTCACGGTCCCACCTCTCGCGAGCGTCTGACAAACATCCGAGAGTATTGTTGTCACGAAAAAAGCTTCTCAAATCGCCGTTCGGATTCGGCATTAAACTGTAGGTCCCTTCCATTCGTGTGAAAAATATAACGCACACAACTTAAAAGAGCTGATGCCAAATATTTATTTTGTTTGTTTGTTATAAGGTATAGATCTCTTTTTTACTCTTAACACCTGAGTGGCGGTTTCCGCCACGCTTTTCGTAAAATGGTGACAACGGAGATCGTCTTTTTTGAGAAATGGAAAAATTTACAAATTTTGCAGGATGTCTCGAATAACAATGTCTATCAAATCTTTAAATCTTCTTTTCCGGGAAATAATTCCCCGGAAAAGAAATAGGTATCATGAATGACAATTCAAGAGATTTTTCAACGCAATCGCGATATATATTTTATCCCTTCTTTTCAAAATACCTAATTTTTGTTCAGGGGGGGAAATTCCACGGGAAAATTTATTCACAATAAATATGTCGTAGTTTTATTTCTTAGGTCAAGATGTGACCAAAATTCACGCGATTATCGTTGTGTGTTCAGCCACTTTTAAAAACGATTATAGTATAATCATCTACATAGAGTACTATTGCAACTCTGTCGCGTCTAAAAATCTATTAACACATCGACAATAAAGCAGTGTCATAGTCAGTTTTTACTACTATGCCCCAAATCAAAATCGTTGAAGGCAAAGTCTTTCTGCTTTTTTTTCTCGTTTTTACTCCAGGAGTCATATAAGATATCAACACATTTTCAGTCTGTTTAGGTGTCTGATTTCAGAAATACTTTACATATTTTTTCAATGGTCCGCTCAATGGATGCTCAGGTGCTATCTTTCTCGATCCTCCGGCATTGACTCCAACTCATCAGGGGGAATCCCTAGACGGCTCCAGGAGAGATGTCGGACTCGATTTAACCATCTATTTCTAGGCCTACCGAGGGTTCGTCTACCTGATGGCACGGAAATCATGGCACGTCTTGGAAGCTGGTCTGGGGCATACGCATTATGTAACCAAACCATTGGAATACTTAATAAAATATTTAAGACAATTCAATTACCGATAGAAGCAGGTCAGGCAATCAGAATTACTTGTCATGATGCACAAATAATTAGATCCCGTTTAAGTGTTACTGGAAAAGTAACATTCATGCTTTAATGAATGAAGAAAATTTCAAAACATATGCTAGATTTTTTCAACCAGTATCATAAAGCATTTGTTGAATGAAATAATAATTGCTTTATGCAATTTTATTGAAATGAAATTAGTTTTGCTGGAAAATATACTAGTGAAAACACTCACTTCACCTCACCCAATAGGCTGGCTGGTTTACCTTTTCCTAATTGGTACTAGTAATTTAGCTGTGACAAACTTACAACCGACTGCTGCTGTGCTGGCTTTCGTCAGCGATTTACTAGAATAGTCCAAACATACATCACCAGTAACTAGCCGAGGGGTTATGCCAATGAAATCATTTTTGTGCAAGACGTAGCGTGTTATTGTTTTACTTCAGGCTATTTACATACGCTCTATTTGGCGCTCGGATTCATATTTTCAGATAGTATCAAATCAACCACCGGTTAATGATTAGACCTAATTTACATGTACCAGTAAAAATTATTAGTAGTATTGAAATGTGCTTTCGGCATTATCTGTGCATTATCGGAAGAATCAAAGCAAATTTGTTTTTGGAAATGGCAGACATTGATATCACTTATTGTCAATATATCGTGTTTTTATAATTTATTCATTTTCGTGTTTTTGTCTTCTTTTTACCCCGCAGGCGTTTTAATCTACGCACGGTATGTTCTTTGTTATTTCTCTTTTCAGTTTAGTTTAGGTGACCTATTTGTTGCAAAGCACGTTTATGCCGATTTGAATAGGAACGAAATAACATAGTATAGTGGCAATAAGATTTTGATTTTATCCATCGATATATTAATTTACTTTTGGTTTCCTTTATATTTGGGAATAATGTACACTTATGCCCGGTTTCACAGTGAGAGCTTAAGCTACGGTTTAACTCATATTGGTGTTTCACAGTGCCGGCTTAAGAGCTAAACCCCACTTAACTGTTGATATAACTTAAGCCGCCGATTTCGGTGGGTTAAGTATTGGCTTAACTATTGTCAGAGCAAAATTCATCATTCGATGTTACCAGCGTTAGCACATTACCTTTGTTTAATGTAACTACTTTATTTATGGACATGAACCTAACCCTGCAAAATCATTTGTTTTTCTATTTGTCGGAATATTGCTTTACTCAATAAATATCTACTCTCTTACAACGGAGGCAAATTAGCAAGGCATACCTGAGTGGAATTCACTTATTAATTTCGTTAAAGACTTGCACCCCTTGTGTTTTATGGTTATACATACGTACATATGCATATAGACACGTAAAAATGTTTTCTGGCAATACCTATTGCTTGAGAGCAGCTTAATGTCAGCATTTTTTTCTTTTTTATTCATGATTCGGATGACTTTTGTTTTTCTATTAATTATATTTCAATATGGAAATACATTCAGACCAAGAAGATATACATAAGTGATTCTGAATATGATAATTTTGTGGTTCACGTTAGAAGGGAAAAAAATGTTCGACAACGTGTCAACAATTTTCATAGGTGGGATGAAGTTGATTTCTTCACATGATTTCGGATGTCGAAGCATTCCGCGTTTTGCGTCCTGGAACAAATTATTTTTTTATGGATGAGCACCAAGCTTATTCATTTTTCGGTTTCAGCTGGGCTGAAATTAGCTTTTCTTTTTTTGTCGTCACACATGTTCCACTCTTCTTTTATTAAAAAGAAAAACAAATTATTTGCATCCCTAAAAACACGTTTTTCTATTTGACATCTCCGATCCATTCACAGTAGTTAATTACCTCTTATGCTTGACTGTGAAACCCGAAAAACTTTAGCCAAAACTTAAGCTCTGCATTTTACTTAACTAAGCTGCGATTTAAGCTCCCACTGTGAAACCGGGCATTAGCGTGAAGATTTAAATGACAGTAGATAGTTAACATTTTTACTGAAATAGAATAACAATCGTGTAAGGAAATTAACTCGCTATTTAGCAGCGTAAGTCAATGCGAATATGATCAATCGCAGATACATAATTAGTTTTCTAAAAGTGAGTCTTAAAAATCTTCTTAGGTCTATTAGGCTATTTATAGCCATTGCGTCTCCAGCATGTCTCTTAGGTGTCTTTTAGCTCACTTTTAGTAGGCTTTAAATTGTCCCACAGATGTTCAATAGATGCGATTTTTTTTTAGTTGCCCCGTATTTTGCATAACAAGTACAATTTGCTACTTAATGCTTTTTAATTATTAGTGTTGTAGGTATGTATGCGTGTACATATGTGCATAATATTAGCCCAGGACATTGTCACCAACTAGTACAACAACAACCATAGAATAAATCAGTGTTTGTCATTCAAATGATAATAATAAAACAATCAACAATTTTTCGGGTGTTTTCAGAGCGGTCTAAAATCTCAAATCGTGCAGCAGCACCGGTTCATGTATGCTGTTTCTGGTTCGCGATGTAAATCGCAAGTAGGCCCAAGGTAACATTTATACAGAGGCATTCTCTTATATAGGGTATTTCTATCACTTTTCAGTTGTTCGTAGCTTCGCAGTTTGATTGACATGAACGTACACTTATAAGGTTTTCGTACTTATACGTCATGCATATGTACGTTTTTTTTTTTGTTAAAGGTTGTGTTTTTATACAGCTGCTACCTATTAAAAACCCAAGTACATAATTACAAAGCATGTATTGAGAATGTTTTTAGCTTGGTAGTTCGCAAATTTATGAAAATAAATGAAGAATCACGAAGGCTACAAATAAACTGAAGCGTGACATGAATACCCCTTTTTATGTTGTTCTCCGTACTGTTTTTTTTTTTTTATGTTTCACAACTGAGTGCACGATTGAACCCAAGTTGTGCATTCGACCAGATATCAAGCTGTCGTAACATATTTTTAAACAATAGGGCGTTGGAAAGGATAGACAGATATATAGATAGTTAGATATAGAGAGAGAGAAAGAGAGAGAAAGATGTAGTGGTTTGAAGCTCAGTTGTTTATGCTTCAGAGAAACTCCGGGGATGGCATCCAGATAGCTGGAGAGATTTTTGTTATTTTTTGTCTTTGCTTCTGATTCACAGTATTTTTTCCCGACCACCGATGTATAGGCATATCAATCATCCGACAGAGCGTGCGATTTTTCCAGCCATATGACCAAGCTACTGCCAGTGTTATGCCTTTGCACAAACTTTCGCAATTGATGACTGACGGACTGACTTTATATATTTCATGAGAAATAAATAAATGCTTGCTGACATCAGGATTTGAACCATGAACCATTAGCGTGGCAATTGACGACGTTACCACTAAACCATTGCTACCCCGAAAATATTAAATTAATATTTGTTTTGTGCTTTTCAGGCGTTCTGTAAATATACTACCGCAACCCCATGGGCGGATCAGTAGAAATGCGGTGAAGTGGGAGGGTTGTGATCCCTTGTTTTCGGATCATAACCTCGCTGATAAAAGGAAGAAGAAGAAGACTACCGCAACCCCATGATCAGGTTCTTTCGTCCGTCCGTCTATCTGCTTGACACCACCTTCTAGCTCTTAAACTATAAGCGCCACATGCATGATTTTTACATAGAAGGATTTCTACGAAGGTTGCTCAAGTGCAAGCAAAAAGAGCAAGGCGGTCAACCACATACTCACTTTTTGAACAACACTGACCAAGTAATGAACACGGTGAGAATTCAGGGTTACCTTTGGGACTCCTTTGGAGTCAAATTGACCCTTTTTTGATGGCATGGGCCCCTGTACCTACCTAGCAATACCAACTCATTTTGGACGAAAAAATGATATTTCATTTTCAAAAAAAATTATATAATGTATCTGCGCTGAAAGCAAAGAATAAAAAGTACACGCATTTCAGCGAAAAGTTTGCGTGTAACATTAGAGTTTAAGTTCAAAAATAAATTGAAAATAAAAATCAAAACAATTTATCGACTTTCATCCACATCAACTGACATTGTTAACATTGCGCCTGTACTTCTCTCGGGTTGACCTTCTCTTGGCTTGAAATTGTACTTCTCCTGGCTCGACATTTTTCGTAGCAGCTCCGGTTGAGTTTTGATAATATTATAAAAGCCGATGCATGGAAATTCCAAATTGATTTTCACAGTTAGAATAGCTTTCAGCGTCGATATCTGAATACATCGCTTGCGAAAACACTCGTTCAACCAGGTATGCTAATGACGAACTCAATGATTTGAGAAAATTCGACGAAAGGCACGTGATGAGCGTCCATATGTTGGAAGACTTTCTTCCACACAACGTTCAACAGTAGACAAATTTTCGGAATTCCATTTGAAGAATTTTTCTTCAGTGCAGTCATTTTTAATGTAGTTGTACTGATCAGGTACATTCTAAAAATGTTCGTACTCGCCAAACGAAGTTTTTCGGACACTTTTTTCATGGAGTCTTATTTCCGACGAGCTAAGAAAATTTCACTTGACAGAAGTCGTTTATAGTGAATAGATGCGTTTGATGTAGACAATACGTACGGTTGGAGTTGTTTTTTTCTTGATTTCGGGCCAAAAAAGTACAAAATAAAGGAGTGAAATCAAAAAGGATCTAGTCTGGATCCGTTAAATAGGATATCCTTTTTAATAAAGTATAGTTGTCCGGACCCTAACTCTTAAAAAAAAACTAGACTGGGTATGTTCGCGAATATTTACAGCTTACACTTGACTGCGTTCCTAAACCGATGTGAATAAAAAATTAATATTACTCCATAAGCAAAAGATCCCTGTATATTGGACACGGTTACCAGCCATCCTGAGCGTAGCATCTACAAAAGCTTGTTGAAGAAACAGGAGGACTTGCATTATATTTATGATGCGGATGATGCGCCATGGATGGTAGCGGATGGTAGCCAAACTATTGGTACAAGTGGTACAAATATAAGCAACGTCACCATCGGGATTTTTCCACCTCGAAGCAACGCACGCCCTCTTCATACAATCAGTGTACGAGTATAAAGCAAATGTTGTTACCCTTGGCGAAGCGCACACGGATATGGGTGCAAACTCGTGGATAGCAGATACTGCAGGTAAAGCTGTCATATGGAGCTGCGGAAAAAGTACCTTTCAAGAGAGAATGTCAGTACCAACGGCCTTTAATGAGTGGTCCGCTAAATGAAGTTGCAGAGAAACAAACAAGCGAGGAAGAGTCCTACTGAAGGTTTTACAGTCCTAGATGTGTGGTACTAGTAAACATCAAAAATAAGCCCACGCTTGCTGAAGAAGTGCTACGTCGATTATAGACATTACGTATGTAGGTATCTGTTTGGTGAGAAAGTCAAAGCGGAAAGTCAGTGACCACCAGGCGATAATATGTGAAATACTCCCAAAAGCAACGAGGCAAAGGCACTAGCAATGGCCACTCGGAAACAATGCTGGAAATCAGACTCTTTCGATGTGGAGACATTTAAATATATATTCAACAGACACACAGTACTAACGGGACCGGCGGGTAGTAAAGAGATACATGACATAAATGAGGTGATACGAGCATATGACCCCTCAATGATAAGGGCCACGGATCATCGTTCCCCTGCTTACTGGTGGAATGAAAGAAATGGCGCAGCTACGAGCCAAGTACCATCGAGTGAGAAGAATAGGCACCCTATGGCGAAGACCACCTCCAGCAAACTACAAGAGCACTACAGGGTGGCGCAAAAAAGAACTAAAAACAACCATTCTCAAGACTAAACCACAGGGCTTCCCCAAACTGAGTGATGAAGCTGACCAAAATCCTTGGGGTATGGCCCACAAAGTGGTCATGAATAAAGTAAAAACAAAAAATTACAGGCACCGATCTCACCTGCTCAGAGTTTCTACACAACATAGTGGTAGGTCTATTCCCACAGAACACGTGACTTCATCTGTGAATGAAGTTACTGCAGAAACGCTAACTATCCGAGAGGTCACCATAGAAGAAATGTTCGAGATCTGCAACTAAATTGGGGATAAAGAAGCACCTGGGACCGGACGGTATTCCGAACCTATCCCTTAAGACAAAAATACAAGCAGGAGCAGTCCTGTGTATTGATATCTACAACTCGTGTTTCAAGGAAGAAGCTTTCCCCAACCTCCTCCCCAAAGGAAATAAGCCACCAGATGAGCCCTCATCATACCGCCCGCTCTGACCACATAATTTCTTGCAGGCTAGAGGCAGCAGTTTAAGGAAGCGCTTTTAGAACACCAACATGATTTTCGAAGGGCACGATACACAACAGACGCAATTAACGTGGTAGTTAACACAGCACAAGAGGCTATACAAGGGAGAAGATGGAGAGGAGGTTCCAAAAATAATGCCTGTTTATAACGCTCAACAACAGAGGAGGGCCACAATGCAGCCTACATGCTCCCCATAGATATTCTGGCAGTAGACCGTCAATACTATGCAAGAAGAAATGGGAATGAGACCAGCGAACATCAGTAACACAGAGCAGAACACGATTCAATCGAAACCCGCTTTTAAATACCTACGTATCATGATTGACATAAAGGTCCCATTCTTGCCTGGCCACCCAAAATGAAATCGAAGGTGTTCTGGGTGTATTCAAACGTGCTGCACAAATATGGCATACGGATGGTCACAAGAATGGAATGGTTTTGTTCTTAACATTAATGACATTTAAAGTAGCAGTGAATCACTGCTAATACACTGCACTGTATAAAACATATCAAGGTGGCTTATGTGGAATTTAAGTGGTTAGATATGGACTGTTCTTCTTCTTCTTCTTCCTTTCATCAGCGAGGTTATGATCCGAAAATAAGGGATCATAACACTCCCACTTCACAGCATTTCTACTGATCCGCCTGTGGGGTTCGCCTATGGACTGTTCTATTTTCATTAAAACTGTTAGCGAACAGTATGGGGGTAATCTAATATCTGGGCATAGTAACAGTTCGACAAGTATCTTTCAAGATTTGTGTGGAGTATATTTTAAAAGAAAATTTCAAAAAAAAGAAGTTCCCTTTGGCGGGTAATATGCATATTCTCGATTAACTATACTCTATACACATACGTACTTTAATTAAACCAGACTACGAATACAACCCTCAAATATGGTTCCTGATAAAGATGAGGAATTTGAAAGATTACAAGAACTACAAAACAAAGGAATAATAAAGAATCGTATGCTGTGTGCTAACCTTGATTTTAAAGATTAAGCATGGGGAAGCAATATGTGAATGATGTTCAGTTCTTTCAGAACCAAACCCCGCGATCTTCCCTTCCCAAAGTAAGAGTAGTGTGTCCATGTACGTATGCGAGTTTTCGAATTTTTATTTTGCAGCATTTAGTTTCTGTTTTCGCTTGCCAGGTTTTATCCATAAACAATGTTACAATCACCCTGATTGTCGTTGGCGTTTGTCGCTTTTCGACGATTGTCGTTTTATTCATAGCTACGACCTGCTAACTGTTAAACATTACTAAGCAATTTGTTTGTCGTGTAGAATACTATTAACACTCTTTCACAGTGAAAAAGTTTTAAAAATGGATTCGTGCTTCATCTGAAGAATAAAACGACAATCGTCGAAAAGCGACAGACGCCAACGACAATCAGGGTGAATGTTTTTTTATTGATAAGTATATAAGTGACCAATCAACTTGAAATAATGGATAAGAGTCAAATACGGATAATTTTTTTTACGTGTTTAAACTTGGAGACAATGTACCAGAAACAACCAGAAACGTCAACACGGCTTTTAGAGAAAGCAAAACTAGTGAATAGACAACTAGGCGTTGATTAGAAAAATCTCATTCTGAAATAAGCCTTGAAAATGAGCCTCGTGGGTCCCCTTGAAACGGCCAAATGCAACGACGAGCTAAGAGTTTTGGTGGAATCCGATGAACGTCAAACTGTTAAGAGATATTGAACAACTAGACGTCCACGAGTCAACAGTTACTCGGATATTGAAAGCAATTGGCAGTGATTAAGGTTGATAAATGTGTTTCACACGAATTGATTCACAGAACGGAAGACAATGAAAGAGACCCATTTTTGCATAGTATTGTTACTTGTGATAAAAAGTGGATCCTCTTTGATAAACGGCGGCGATCTGCGCAGTGGCTTGACATTGAAGAAAAATCAAGACACATGCCAAAGCCAAGTCTTCACCTAAAGGTAATGATGATGGTTTGATGGTTTGCAGCCGGTTTTATTCACTGTACGAGAACATACCTAAAACCTGGTGGGATAATAAATTCAGAGAAGTACAGCTTGGAAATGCAACATATGAATGAGAAATTGATGGTTAAGTAGCCTGTGGGTTAATAGACATGGGGTTATACTGCTCCATAATAACGCGAGGCCACTGGTATCACATACAACCTTGCAAAAGTTTAATCAACTGCAGTACAAAACACTACCTCACCCACCTGATTCGACGAGCCTTTCTCCAACCGATTATCATTTGATTAAGCATATGTATAATTTTGTTGTGGAGAAAGCATATAGAGATGAAGTAGATGTGAAAAATGTTTCGAAGAGTTCATTGGCCCCAGGAATCATAGTTTTTACAAGAAAGACATACCCCTATTATGGTTAGCGAATCGAACGTTCGACTCAAGTCGAACTGTCAGCGAATTGCTTCTGTCGTGGTATTGCTGTTAGCAAACATTTTCATTCGAATAAAGAATAAGTGGTGACAAAGCAAAAAACAATTAAATGTCATCTGTGGAGTGTATAAAGCGACAGAAGTAATTCGCCGGGAGGTTCGACTTGAGTCGAACGTTCGATTCGCTAACCATAATAGGGGTGATAAACGCATTATTATTTCGTTGGAAAAATGTATCGAAGCTAATGGCTTCAAGTGTTTAAAGTTTCATTTCAAAAACATTTCATATGCAATAACCTAATACATTACATACCTACTGAGTTTTGAGTAAAAGTGGTATGCCAAAATGTTTGTACTCATCACTCACAAACGAAAAGTAATTCTTCAAAAAAGTTTAAAAACAAAAATGAATGCATGCACATACTTTTGACGTTTAATAACATACTCGTTGAAGCATCGTCCCGAAATTGGTCTTCCTCTGACACTTAAGAATCACTCTCCATGTATTATTTTGGACCTTTTGAAGCCTGCTAATATAAACTACTTTGCTTAGGAGCAGTACGAACGAGCAAAATTTAAAATGATGTCTTATTATTGAACTAAATATTTTTTTTGTTTTAATTTGTTTAATTAACTGCTAGAAGAACGAACTAAAATGTTTATTTAAATTAGAACACATTTAGTGAGTAATTTGTTCGTAACATTAAAAATATGTAATTTAATAATTTAAAAAAATATAATATAAAAAACCTATGATCCAATCGCAGAGAAAGAAGACAGAGTGAGAAAAACTCAGGAATGACTTAGTGAGGCTGTTCGCCTCCCCACGAAGAAATACCGTGGGACGAAAAAGAGCAATGAAAGGGAGGTATGTTTATTGGGCGGAAATACCACGTTGTTACCGAGGTTACTCTCAAAGCAAAGAAAAAGAAAACACCCGGTATGCAAATGATTACACCATTTTGCTACTGAAACTAGGAAAGAAAAAAAAAATACATTTTTACCCTGATACTTAAAGGTCTGCATAGTTACCTCCCAAAAAAAAAAAAAATACATACAATTGGCCCATCTCTATACACATGGAAATAAAGAGTTTAAGGTCCTCTTCGAAACATTTGAAACATTTTACCCAGAACAAATGAATCAGTGCAGCTCAATTTACTTAAAAAAAAATAAATAAAAAAATAGGTTGGGCAATTCCACATAATAGAGGCGTTATTCACACTTCTATTTCTTCTAAATTTAGTTGCGATTTGCCAATTAAGTTTTAGCGACTTGCAGATATCCCTTTTAATACTGCCCTATAAATACCTTGAACTTTAGTAGTCGCAAAATGGAGTTCACTAAAAAATATCAACATGGAACAGAGTTTCTATAACAATACAAAAAATTTCAGTCAACAAACTGCATAACACCTAAGTTCTTTGATTTATTTTACAACATTTATTTAATGCATTTTCAAGTAAATTGATGTAATCCAATACTTTTGGCCAGTAGTGTATTTCTAACTCCCATAATCAAATATGGCACAATAAATCTTCTCTTTTTTGTGTGGGATTCTCAACCCAAAGATGCTCTGTAATATGAATTCATTTACAAGCCAAAGACAAAAATCATATTAAGCCAACAAAAATACAACTAAAAAGTGTGGAAAATAACTAAAGAAAATTTAGTAAATATTTATATGTAGCGTATGAGAAAAAAAAATTAATGGATCTACTATACGATTTACTGTACACATTAAATTACTTTGTTCAGTATATGCGCACGAGTCTTTAATGTTCCGCGTTTTTAATTCGTAAAGCGATTTACCCCCATACCGCAACAAAAAGACAAAAAACAAATGAAAAAAAAAAAAAAAAAAACTGGGTCCCTTTATCTTCCGAAAACATGATTATAAACTATTTAATTACCTTTTCTTCGCTAATTCCATTTACGAAAATCTATACTCCAAACTGAATTCGAGTCGGCGATATTCCTTTGCGAAATCGATGTTTTCCTCTTCTTTTTGTCTGGCTATCCTTCGATTTTTTTCTCACAAAACAATTCTTTGTTTCCAAATTATACAAAAAAATCATCAACTTCACACAAATTATAAGCAAAAATGAAACATTTTTGCAGTAGGCGATATTTATTTAACTATATCATCGTTTTAAATGCAACTTGAGTTGAAAAATATTTCTGCGTTTGTTTCAAAAACGATACCGAAATTTAATAAAAAAAAAATTAGGAGATTCTGTTGTTTTATCGATTTTCCCAGTGTATGATGCGCCCATGGACAAAATAATGCTCACGGGTTTGGGATGGTTGAAGGGTACAAAAATCAATTATCGGTTCATAACAATGTTGGAACAATTAAACTCGGCAAATAACATAAAATACATATATGTATGTATTTACAATTAAAACTTGCTAATTTATTACCACAAAATTGTGCCAGAATGCAAGACAAGAAACACTGAACAGAACGAACAAGCTGTCAAGCGCATCCCTTACTTAATTATTTTTCTTACCCTTTAAGAGATACCATGTACAATGAAACGTGTTCCACGTACATAACTATGCGCAGAATGAACAACCCGCACAAGCCCTTGGTGCGTTTACACATGACAAGAACTCTGTCATTACACTAATTTGATTTGTCATTTGCTGTTGTATATCTGTCAAAGGCATCTGCTTAAATTCAACTAAGGTGGAATCACATCTGTTTTTCATTCTAGAAAGAGATAATAGATGGTTTTAATAATAGAATTTAATACTTGGAAACGTTTGACAGAGGTAATTCGTGTTAATCAGTTTTAAACAATCATCAGTGCTGTGGTTCGCTGTGGAGCGAAATGTCACCATAGCAAGCACATGGTTTCCTCATCTCGATATTCATAAGCAGACATGGCGGTCTAATGATCATGTAACGATCAACCAAATTGATTATATTGCGATCGACGCAAGGCATGCCTCCAGTATTCTGGATGTCCGGACCTTCCGAGCGGCCAACATAGACTCGGATCATTACCTTGTTGTAGCCAAGGTACGAATGTGTATATCCCAATCTAAGCAACAAAGAAGAATCACTGTGAGAAAATTTAACGTCGAAAAGCTACAATCGCAAGAGACCGCCAGAATCTTCGCTGAACGCGTATCCCAAAATCTTTCAATCACCCCTTTGCCGACAGCATCAAGTGCCGAAGACCAGTGGCAACGCTGCCAACATGCCATCAGAAACGCCGCGACTGATGTGCTGGGTCTCGCTCGCCCACCACCGCGAAACCCCTGGTTTGACGAAGAATGCCGGCGAGTGCATGCAGCAAAACAAGAGGCATACAAAGCGGCGCTGCAAAGGAAGCCGAGAGCTGCTCGTGAACTTTACGAGCAAAAGAGACGGGAAGAACATCGGCTTCTCCAAAAGAAGAAGAAAGAGCATGAGAAGCGCGCGTTTGAGAATATCGAGAGCCTATACTCCAGGAACAATGTACGGAAGTTTTACCAAAAGGTAAAAAGAACGTGTCAGAGGAGCAGTACCCGTACAGAAACTTGTAGAGATGAAAATGGAAACCTCGTAGTAGAATCACAGTCGGTGCTGAGAATATGGAAAAACTACTTCTGCAGACTGTATAACGGCGACGAAGACCAACATCCCGCTGTCAGGCAGAATGAACCATTCAACATAGACGATGATAGTCAAAATTTCCGTCCACCTGACCAAAACGAAGTGAGGATAGTAATATCCAAGCTAAAATCGAACAAGGCTGCTGGACCTGACGGCTTACCGGCCGAACTTTTCAAGGCAGCTGTGGATGAATTGGTAGAGTGCATACACCAACTCATTTCTAATATTTGGTCAGACGAGTGTATGCCTGATGAATGGAATCTCAGCATCGTTTGCCCGATCCACAAGAAAGGAGACCCCCTCAACTGCGCCAATTATAGAGACATCAGTCTCCTCAACATCGCATATAAGATCTTTTCTGCGATATTGTGTGAACGCCTGAAACCTTTTACCAACAGCCTGATTGGACTCTATCAGTGCGGTTTCAGGCCAGGAAAGTCCACCATCGATCAAATCTTCACACTTCGGCAGATCCTGGAGAAAACTCAAGAATTCCAAATCGATACTCACCACCTGTTTATCGATTTCAAGGCCGCCCATGACAGCATCTATAGAGAAGAGCTTTATAGAGCCATGTCTAGTTTTGACATCCCTGCCAAACTTGTCCGTCTGTGCAGGCTGACGATGGAGAACGCTCGCTGCTCCATCAAGGTCGGTAATGACCTCACCGAGACCTTTGATGTCAAAAAAGGCTTTAGACAAGGTGACGCGCTGTCATGTGACTTCTTCAATGTTGTACTTGCACGGATTGTGTGGAACTCACAAGCCAACACCGGAGGCACAATCTATTACAAGTCTGTACAACTGCTTGCATACGCCGACGATATCGACATTATCGGAAGAACTCAGCGGGCTGTCACCGGTGCGTTTGCAAGCATTGAGGCGGAAGCGGCCAAAATGGGTTTAGCGATAAACGAGGGCAAAACCAAGTATATGCTGTCAACAAGAAGGGAAAGCCAACACCGACGAATTGGACAAAACGTCACAGTGGGCAGCTATAACTTCGAGGTAGTAAGGGACTTTGTCTACCTTGGCTCTGCTATGAATTCTACAAACAACATCAGCGCAGAAATCAAGCGAAGAATAACTCTTGCCAATCGCTGTTTTTTTGGGCTTATAAGGCAATTGAACAGTAAAGCCCTATCTCGAACAACTAAGGAGACTCTATATAAGACCTTGATCATCCCAGTCCTGCTTTACGGCGCTGAAACATGGACTTTATTAAAAGAGGATGAAGATATCCTTGGTCGCTTCGAGAGAAAAATTCTTCGTAAGATTTTCGGTCCCGTTTGCGTTGACGGGTTTTGGAGGAGAAGATTCAATCACGAACTATACGAGCTGTACAGCGACATCGACCTAGTCAAAAAAAACTGCGTATTGGACGTCTGAGATGGCTAGGACATGTAGAGCGAATGGACACCAACGCTTCGGCCCGCAGAGTCTTCGAATCTAACCCCGAGGGACGACGCAGTAGAGGGAATCATCGCCGTAGGTGACGCGCACACGTTCAAGGTGACCTCGACCAACTTGGAGTGCGCAACTGGAGGCAATTAGCTAAAGACCGAGCTAAATGGAGAGGCTTGTTGGTTGAGGCCCAGGATCACCCCGAACTGTAGCGCCACCTAAGTAAGTAAGTAAGTGCTGTGGTAAAATATAGAGTTAAATGGATGTAAGCCTGCTATTACAAGTAGACTTCTTTTCACTCGCCCATTTGCAAATTATCTTTTGAAAAATGAACTGGAAAAACTATGAACAAAATAAAGATAAACGTCAAGTCGAGTCAATTAAATTCTACCCAAAACTGTTGTGGTTGTTGGTCTTCCATTTCATTCTCTTTCTGTCTTCCACATATGAAATTTCAGAAAAAAAGGCGTCGTAGAAAACCAATTTAATTTTTTTTTTTACCGTAATATAATATTTTGAACTGATGACACAAAATGGAACAGAATCGTTCCACAGAAATGTAGCAGATTTTACTGTTCCAGCTTAAAAAAAAAAACTTTGAATTATAGAGCGATTAATCGTCGTGATCAATAAAATGTTTGTAAAATGTGAAACAGTGAAAAATTGAAATTGTGAGCAATCAGAAAATTGCACTGACCAAATTTTTCTGTTTTCTATAACCGCGTGTTAAAAAAAAGTCCTCCGTGAATGCCTTTTATAATTCATAAGTCATAATTCAGCTGTAAATTGTTGGTGATGTGTTAGATTTAACTATCCCAAAAATGGAAAACAAAATTTTGTACGTATTCATATTTCTGATCGCTATAGCTGACGTCAAAGAGGAATATATTTATTTTGATTATCGAAGCCTGGGCAAGGGGAATAGATACATCCACTTAAAGTCGTTGACCAAAGATGAGTGGAAGCATATAATTGACATCTGATTTCAGTAGATGAAATTATAGATCCTCGATAAACCTTGAGCACGCAGTGTGTCTAGTACCTTGATTGGAGATTGGTTAACAAGCCAATTTGCAAGGTCTTGTGGGTAGCATACAAGAGAGGGGAGAAGAGTGGTTTCTCACTAGAGTATTTCTTCATGCTCCAGATGCAGAGGAGATTTCCCTAGATCGAGTCAACGGTGGCGTCTACAGTTCCGGATAGGTTGAACTTAGTAAACACCTTCCGCAAGGTGCTTTTACCTATTCGGATCCCAGGTCGGTATGTAATTTCCAGGGTTAGTCAGGACCTTGGTGGCGAAGGAGCGCTTAATGGGCAATGAGAGCGCTCATACTCCTCAAGCGGACCCTTGGCATAGGTCTACCCGGTCTCGCATTACAGCTATCCAAGAAGTTCGATGGGATAGGCCGGGCAAAAGGAGGATAAAAAACTGCGATATCTACTATGGCGGGTTGTATAGACACCAAAGACAGCGTCTATTCGTGTGCGGGTTTGTTGTTAGAGGCAGACTTAGAAAAGAAGTCCTGAGTTTCCGGCAAGTGAAGGAGCGCCTCATGTCAAGTCGTATCAAGGCTAAATTCGCCAACATTAGCCCAATAAGCGCTCACACCCTTCACGTGGAGATTGATAACGCGACTAAAAATGACTTCTATTAGCGCTTGGACAAGACGGACGTATGAGCAATGCCCTAGCCACGGTATTAAAATTGTCCTAAGAGGTTTTAACGCAAAGTTAAAAAAAGACAACGTCTTTAGGTTCGGATGCATATATCCAGAACGGGGCGAAACCAACGAAATACTGTGAGAAAGTTTGACGTCGGGCGGCAATCGTAAGAGAACACCAGAATCTTTGCCAATCGAGTCTCTTTTAATCCCAAACTAAAGGTCCATTCACAGCACAGCAACTTGCTTATGCGAACAAGCGAATATTTACAAATATTGACATTTCATTCACAGCTGCTTTTTATCTGGTTGCAACAATCCGCGAATTTCAGCTGTCATTCATTTTGTAACTAATTTCCTCAACATGAAAAATGCATAAATGCATAGCGTAGGTTTCATTCAGAAGGTAATATCTTATTTACTTACTTAGGTGGCCCTACAGTTCGGGGTGAACCTGGGCCTCAACCAACAAGCCTCTCCATTTAGCTCGGTCTTTAGCTAATTGCCTCCAGTTGCGCACTCCAAGTTGGTCGAGGTCACCTTGAACGTGTGCGCGTCACCTACGGCGATGATTCCCTCTACTGCGTCGTCCCTCGGGGTTAGATTCGAAGACTCTGTGGGCCGGAGCGTTGGTGTCCATTCGCTCTACATGTCCTAGCCATCTCAGACGTCCAATACGCAGTTTTTTTTGACTAGGTCGATGTCGCTGTACAGCTCGTATAGTTCGTGATTGAATCTTCTCCTCCAAAACCCGTCAACGCAAACGGGACCGAATATCTTACGAAGAATTTTTCTCTCGAAGCGACCAAGGATATCTTCATCCTCTTTTAATAAAGTCCACGCTTCAGCGCCGTAAAGCAGAACTGGGATGATCAGGGTCTTGTACAGAGTCTCCTTAGTTGTTCGAGATAGGGCTTTACTGTTGAATTGCCTTCTAAGCCCAAAAAAACAGCGATTGGCAAGAGATATTCTTCGCTTGATTTCTGCGCTGATCTTGTTTTTCGAGTTTATAGCAGAGCCAAGGTAGACAAAATTCCTTACTTCCTCGAAGTTATAGCTGCCCACTGTGATCTTCTGTTCAATTCTCCGGTATTGGCTTTCCCTTCTTGTTGACAGCATATACTTGGTTTTGCTCTCGATTATCGCTAAGCCCATTTTGGCAATATCTTACCTTCTTCCGGTAAATTCAACCACGATCTTACCCATCAAGAACAAAACAGAAGAATTGTGAGGTTAAACTCTCGCAGATGTTCTGGTCGCGGGAATGTAGATTGCGTCCGACGTGTGTGGAATATGAATAAAAGTTGACAGTTTGCAAAAAGCATTCTCTTATTCGCGGAAAAATCGGCGAATTGTTAATTTCTTTGCAGAAACTAATTACAATTCAACTTTTTTATATTAATTGATAGATAAATTAAGCGTTGCTCTTTTGGAATAGTAAAATTGCAAATGGCGTCCTTATAAATGGGATAAAAACGGTTTGTTCGCAATTCGGCCATTCGCAGGTCGCTGAGCTGTGAACACATCCAGTTCGGTGCACCACCGTCAGGCGAGCCCACACATCCTAAGTACAGAAAATTGTCTACTTTCTCTACTATCTGTCCGGCAATGTTAAGTTGAGCTCGGATGTTAGAAGTGCTCAGGGCTTTTATTTTGGCTGTGTTTATCTTAAGCCCCACTTTGTTTGCCTCAGCTAATAGATTTTGTGCCATCAGAAGAAGGTCCATTATCAGATGTGAAAGTAGGCAAACATCGTCAGCGTAGTCGAGGTGTTTAAGATAAGTTGTAACAGCCCATCGAATTTCATTGTTACCTTCCGTCAATGTTACACAGAGTACATCACTGAAAACCACCAAGAACAACAGCGGTCACAGTGTGCACCGCTAACGTACTGCACTTTGGACTTCAAAATCCTCCGATACCTTACCATTATGTAAGACGTGACACTTACTTCCCTCATATGTAACCTTGATAATAGCTATGGGCTTTTCTGGGATGCCTCTCCTGCGCAAGGCTAACCAGATAGCATCCCCATTCAAGCTGTCGAAAGCCTTCTTGAAATCGAGTAGCAGTAGATGTAGTGGAAACCTATGCTCGACGCATTGCTCTATTATGATCCGTAACGTGTTTATGTGGTCGATGCAGGGTTATTCAGCTCGAAAGCCTGCCTCTTCGACGTCGAGAGTTGAATTGTTCCTTAATGCATTCTAATGTGATTCCAGTTATTATCTTGGCTACGGTCGGTGGAACTGGCCTGGCGAAATTGCTGTAGCAGCTCAGCTGATAAGTTTGGCGACGCTTGGAATAGTTCGGCAGGGATGTCATCAATATCCACCGCTTTGTTTTTCTTGGGGGACTTGATTGTTGCCGTTATTTTGGTTTTACTGGGAGGTCCGGTGCGAATTTGGGCATCTGCTGCTTTGGAAGACTGAATAGAGTTCGAGGTCATATCACCATCGTCTAACTGGTTAGGGACTGTAGCGAAATGAACTCTCCATCTAGTGAGCTGATCCTCATCCTAAATCAGAAGGTTTCCGTCTAAACTCTTCAGTGGATGTTTTTTGGAGTTACGACCACCAATGAGCTCCTTGGTAATGTTATAGACAATTCTACTGTTAAACCGGCTTGCTGCTTCTTCAGCTCGTGAGGCAAATGAATTGATGTACTGACGTTTGTCTCGCCTTACACTACGCCGCACTTCCTTCTTTTTCATGCGATATTGGGCTCGGTACTCTCTAGTGCCGAGACTGCTGCAATCCGCTTCTTGATTGCTTTACGGTCATCGATCCGTCTCCAGTGTCTGCAGATAGGCATGTGCGATGGTTTTTCTGCCTTTTACTGACATAGGTGCGTGCCCTAGTTGCAAAAACATTTTTCACGGCTTTCCTGCATTGTGTTGCTGATTTTGCCTGCTTCTAAGGATAGATGGTCCTGAATTGTTGGCGCACTTGCGGAACCCTAAATCTGTTAGTATTGAACCTAGTAATGTTGAACAAGTTTGAGCGATTGTTGTTGACGGATGCATTACGAAGTAGTATAATAGTTAACATAAGATGGTGATCACGTTCTTGTCCGATGTTGGCTCCACGTCTGTTTCGGAGGTCTAGAAGAAAATTTCTGCAGCAGCCGCTAATCGCAATGTGATCGATCTGGTTGGATGTTCGCTGCCTGTCAATTGAGACCCAACTGATTTTGTGGCAGGTGTAATATACCATGACTCAGTAACATAATGAAATAATCAAGCTGTTGCTCACTTGGTATTGAATAACGATGTAGTGTATCATGACTCTGTGACACAACATCGTAAGCAAAACAACCAATTAAGCGGTTGCTCACCCGGTGTTGAATGCCGACAAAGCGAGGAATGATTATTGGTCACTCGCTGGTCGTTATTCGAGCCCCATTCGTATAATTTGAGCAATTAGTTAATATGGGACATTCGAATTAGAATTGAAAGAGTAAATAGTGTTCGATTTAAATAATAAAATCAGACTTGATGTGACAATAAAGGGTGTACTTCATTTGTCAGTTCGGCTCTTTAGCCATCACTCAATATTGGCTCTGAGCAGCCTTAATAAGTTCAAACAATAGGGACTCAATGAGTGAACATTACATGGCGACCCTGCTAGCCATCGCCTTGCACAGGTGTTACGCTTAAACAGCGTACCTCCAATGACTAGGCGGTTGGTATTGCACAAGTCCACATACCGCTCTCCGTTGACATTCCAGTCACCAAGGCGGTGAATTCCCATCACGTGCTTAAGCATAGTAATGTCGCTTTCTATCTTAGCGATGAAACGTCCCATCACCATTACGATGTCACCATTAGGCATTTGGTAAAACTTGTCTGTATCATCCGCAGTTGCGTCTTCGATCGGAGCATAACACTGTATGATGGTAATTTTTCTTACTCTACTCTGGAATCTAGCCGTCAATATCCGGTCACTGCGAGGTTTTCAGGTTATGAGGCTGCTTCGTGCTGCTAGAGTTATCATCAGTCAAACTCTGAACCTTCGCCCGCTCCCAGCTGGTCTACCAGAGGAGAGCATGACAGTATTTTTTGTTGGGGAGTGGTATTCCCCGGCATTGTACCATCTTATTTCACGCAGCCCCAAGATGTCTATATTATATCGCGTAAACTCACGCTCTAATTGAAAGAATCTGCCGTTTTAAGGCCCTTCCTGGAATGAGTCAAGGAGGCTCTTAAGGTTCCAAAAACCGATCGTTGCCCATGTATGATAGCTAAAGGTCGTCAACAAAGTATCAGTCCGTATTCGAGGCGTTGTATTTCGTTTCGGAGCAATTGGGTTTTTTACGGTTGCGGTTCGCTGGGCCACAGACCAACCGACAATTGAGGCATTGAGAGCAGTAGTGGCGTAACCCTAATTTTTTCAATTTTGAGTTTATTACACTATCATGACGGAAAATAAATTTTCTTTCATCTCAGAAATAGCGTAACCCATATTTGTTCATAAATCAATACAAAAATGTTGAAACAATGTTTCTGCGCGGAATTTTCCTAGTAACCCGCTTACGCCACTTCTACTTTGTAAAAATTATGAAATGAATCGGCTCCAAACACATACGTCCTTTCTGCACCAACAACAAACTCCACTTTTAGACCAATGCGGTAAGGCAGAGCCTGCAAATAAAACCAGTCAACTAATTGCAAGAGCTTACAGAATTCATTAACAAATTTTCTTCATATGAATCACATTATAACCGCCATAAGTCCAAAAGAAAATGATTATCTCCTGATCTAAGCATTTCTAAAATGTTAATTTGTACAAGGATTCTCATGTCGGTCCCGTATCAGAGCATGTATTCCGAAAGACTTTTAATAATGATTTCGATCTATCATTTAATGCTCCAACAAAAGATTCTTGCAAAAAATGTGACTTTTTTAGCAATAAGCTTAAGTTTGCGACTGATAATGAGAAGCCTCAGATACAAATTGAACATGAACTGCATCTTAGAAAAGTGGATTCGGCTAGGAATGGCAAATGGCATGAGAGATGACACAGCAAGAGCCAAGGAATCTAATTGTATAAAACAAGAGAAGTATTTTAAAGATATTTTTGGCCCTATGGATTGGTGTTATAGCAGCGGCAAGAAAGAAAGAGCCATTTCAAATTATTGTTATGGATGGATCTATGATGTTTTCGACGAAAAAATTTAAAAAGAATATAACCAATCGGAAAGTGAATATAAATAAAGGTAAAGGTAGAATGTCTTAAAATTCAATGGCTAGAATTTTTGAGGGAGACGCCATTAAAAATTTTTTACAAGTACAGTAATAACGAAGATGTCTTTTTGACTTACTTACTCACTTAGATGGCGCTACGGTCCGGGGTGGACCTAGGCCTCAACCAACAAACCTCTCCAGCCAGCATGATTACAAGCCAGCTTCCTCCAGTTGCGCACGTCAAGTTGGTTGAGGTCCCCCTCCACTTGTTTGCGCCACCTACCGCGAGGTCGTCCTCTACTGCGTCGTCCATCTGGGGTGGATTCGAAAACTTTCTTAGCGGGAACGTTGGGCTCCTTCCGCTCTAAATAACCCAGCCATCTTAGTCGCTGTATGTGAACTCTTCTGGCTAAGTTGATGTCCTTGTACAGGCCGTATAGCTCGGCATTGTACCTTCTCCTCCACTCACTGTTAATGCAGACGGGACCAAAGATCGCTCGAAGAACTTTTCTCTCGAAATAACCAAGGGCATCCTCATCCGGTTTTGTCAAAGCCCATGCCTCTGCGCCATACAGCAGGACTGGGATGATTAATGTCTTATAAAGAGCTACCTTAGTAGTTCGAGATAGGGCTTTGCTACTCAATTGCCGTTTTAGCCCATAGAAACAATGATTGGCAAGAGTAATTCTCCGTGTGATTTCCCTACTGATGTCATTTGCGGAGCTGACCATAGAGCCTAGGTAGACAAAATCCTTTACTACCTCAAAATTGTATCTGTCTATTGTGGCGTTCTGTTCAAGACTCCGATGTTGGGTGTCCTTTTTTGTAGACAGCATATATTTTGTTTTGCTTTCATTTTGACACTGTGATTTAAAAAAAAAAACATCTGCATTTTTCACAGATCTCGACTTATTGTTTCCAAAAGGGAATTCCGTTAGTGAAATAAAAAAGAGAGATTTACTGGACTTATTAATTTACTACGACTTTTATAAAAATTTGAAAACTATTTCTACAGACAGAGACGTTGGGTTAGTTGAGTACGCAGATGAGGATGATTAGTAGTCTTAACATATCTATTTTGTATTTCAAAAGCGACAGTAAAAATATTTGTTTAATAACCTGTATCTTGAATTATTGGTGTAACCAACATATTTTCTTTAAATTATCCCAGTTTACAGAAAGCAGTAGTGGTGTAAGCTACATAAAATCCAGTAATTCATACATTTACAGACAAGATTGCCATCTAAGATAAAAGACATGCCACTAGTTATGACATAATTGAGGTTTATTAACTATTATTTGAAATAGGAAACAAATAATAAAGACTTATTTTTCTTTAACTTCTTTAATCGCGATTATCTCAATTGTTGCAATTTGGGGTTACGCCACTACTGCTCTCAATGCCTCAATTATCCTGCTCCTACGAGGCCTTTGTTAGTCGTTTACCATCCAAATAGACAGATATAACTTTGAGACAGTAAATGACTGTCTATCTAAGCTCTATTGTAAACTCCGTAAATGACATTAGTGGGGAACTCAAACGCAGAATTACTCTTGCCAATCCTTGTTTTTATGGACTAAGAAGGCAATTGAGTAACAAAGCCCTACCTCGAACTACTAACGCAATTCTGTGTAACTCTGATAGCACAGGGCCACGGCAAAGCTGTACTATCGATAGTATCTGACCACTTATACCGGGTTGAACAGTTTGAAGTTTTCACACCTAGTCGCCTAAAGCAGCCCATACACAATTCAATTCGATTGTAAACTGCGTTATCAACGGAATTGATACTTGGCCGCACACTACATCAACTGAATTGAAAGACTTTGCTTCAACTGCCAAAAATATTATTATTTTTTTGGAAGTGGTCGACGCGACGTAAAAAAAAAAATTGACAATGAATATCTACTGCAAATTCCTAAATTTGACAGCTAGTCAAATGACTTCCCCACACACGGTTCAATTGAGTTGAAAAACTTGCCAGTCAACTTCCAAAATTAAAAATCTTTTGAATTTTCTTCAACCAACTCGTCAACCATCAAACTAATCAATTGACAAAGCCACACACGGGTTGATTTCATTGTGATTTGACTGAGTTGATGATTGAATTGAATCGTGTATGGTCTGCATAACACGTACTACATTTATGACCGATTTGAGAGATCGGATTAAGACAGGGTTTGAGTTTTGATCCGCGTTTTCGTTTCAACAGAATTGAGGGATCGTGTTAGAATCGAAACGAAGGAGGATTGAGTTTGACATTTCTTCCCCCGTGCGAGAAGTTCCTTTTTTTGCCATCAAACACGTTTACATGCAAAATCTCAATTCGATCCCAGACAAATTTGTGATCTGATCGATTTATTCAGTATGATCAAAATTTGACGAACACATTGGTGAATTCCTAACGTTCGGTACGATCGAGTTTTACACACATGCGCTTAAAACATAAACTATTCACATAATAGGCCTTGCATTACAATTTTATGCAAATGATTTGTTGTATCCATCGGTCGCTGGGAAAATGTATGGATGGCATGACGCGTCAACCAGAAACCCGACCTATTACGAGGTTTTCTATAAAATATGTGTCTGCAAATAACCTTAAGCAGAACCTAATGCTGAACACATAGCGAAAAGTTGCACAGCGAAACCGAAGTGTGCCATATGTGACCCAGTAAAATAGGTAACGAACATCCTACCGGTAGTTTTATATGCGCTTCGTACAAAGCGCGGCACGAGCAATCACAGCGGAACAATGAAGTGCATGCAAATAAATCGAATGCATTGTGAAGCCGCCAAAATCTTAATTACACAGATGGCGAACAAAAAGCAGATATAATCCTCATCAGCGAGCAGTATAAAACACCACACACCAGTGCAAGGTGGGTGGAGGACGAAAGCAGGACAGCAGCGATATGGACTTGCGGCACATACCCGTTCGAATGCAAGGACTCAAGGAGGCGGCAGAACTACGTGTACGCAAAAATAAAAGAATTACATTTTTACAGCTGTTATGCCCCACCAAGCGCGAGCATGACAGAATACGAGGAGATGCTGGACAGCATCGTGGCTGAAGTACGAGGAAAGTCACCAACCATCGTGGCCGGGGACTTTAATTCCTGGTCAGTTGAATGGAATAGTGTTAGGACAAACCGACGGGGCGAGGCGCTAATGGAAGCCTTTGCCAATGTTGACCTAGTGCTGCTAAAGGGAGAAATAAGAACACCTTCCACAACTGCAAATGCGGCTCTATAGTTGACTTGACATTCGCCAGCAGATCATTGGCAAGAAGAAAAAAATAGCACGTTTCAGCCCAGTATACGAACAGCGACCACCAGGCCATAATATTCGATATAGAAGAGCAAACACGGTTCCAGCCCTGCAACCTGCCCCGTAAAGTACAAAAGCAGGGCTGGAAAGCGAGTGACTTAGAATCCGACATGCTCGGGTATATACTAAACAACATCGAAATAACGAGTGGCACAGCAGAGAAGCAAGCAAAAGAAGTGACATCATCTCTGACCAGCGGGTGTGATTCAGCCATGCCGCGCAGGGGAAAAGGAAATGGAAGAACGCCGGTGTTATGGTAGTGTCGTACTACTGGAACGACGACATCGCCAAGCTTCGAGCCGACTGCCATAGAATGCGGAGCGCCAGCAAAGGGCAAGAGACAGAGACTCAGAAAACTATGAAGAACTCCGAGAATTCCAGAGGAAGCGAATGCAACTCCTTAAGATGATTAAGAAGAGCAAAAGTGAATCATTCCAGGTACTCAGGGAGGAACTACAACACAACCCATGGGGAATCGCACATAAAATAGTCCTGAAAACCTGAAAAACACTACGGCAGCTGCACCGATATGCCAACTCTTCATGAACTCAATTGTCAGCGGCCTATTCTCGATTAAAGATGGATTCACACTGCCACGAGACACAGCAGATGAAACGGAGACGATACCACCAGTTACAACTGAGGAAGTTATAGAAGCCGCAACAGCTATCAAAAGTAATAAAACGCCAGGGATGGACAGGGTCCCGAACTTTTTTCTGAAGGAGGCGATCAAAACCAGACCAGATGTCTTTTTCACACCTCTACATAGCATGCCTAACAAATGGAAAATTCCCGTCTCAATGGAAACGGCAACGACTTATACCAAAGGGCGACAAACCACCTGAGCAATCATCGTCGTATAGGCTGTTGTGCTGCTATATACAGTGCTCGAGAAAATTATACGGAAAAGACTAGAGCAATACACGGAAGGGGGCTTTGTAACCGCCAGTTTGGATTTCGAAAGAAACGAAGCACTAACTATGCAATAGAAGCTGTGGGCGATATAGCACGTGAGGCAATTGCGGGAGAAAGATGGCTCGGAGGAACAAACAGTACTGTGCTGTAGTGACATTTGATGTCAAGAACGCGTTCAATTCAGTCGACTGGAGCTGTATACTAAAATCACTGAGTGACCTGCAGGTACCAACTACCTACTTTGGATAATTGTGAACTATTTTGAAGACAGAACCCTTTACTAAGACACAGAAGAGGGGCCAAAGAGGTACGAAATCACGGGAGGAGTTCCACAAGGGTCGGTCCTGGGACCAATTCTATGTAACATAATGTACGATGACATTCTAGGAACACAAAGGCTGAACGAAGTAGACATCGTCGGTTATGCCGATGATATCGCAATTGTAGTAGTGGCTGGCTGGAGAAGTTTGTTGGTTGAGGCCCAGGTCCACCCCGGACAGTAGCGCCATGTAAGTAAGTAAGTAAGTAAGTAAGTAGTGGCCAAAAAATTAGAGGAAGTTGTGCAAAAGTGCAATCAAACAATCGCAAACGTGAAGCTATGGCTACAGACATCAGGTTTAGACCTAGCGGACCGCAAAACCGAAGTCGTTCTCATAAGCAGGCGTAAAAAAGTGGAGCACATTACCATACAGGTCGGTGACCAAACTATCGAATCGAAGCCCTACATCAAGTATCTGGTAGTGTACTGGTATGCTGCGCCTTTAGAACTGTATCATCGGATGCGATAAGTGTAATATTAGGCCGAATACCAATCAATCCAGACGCGAAGAAGACCGCGGCCTTACGCGAAAACGAGCAAGATGACGGAACAACAGTTATAGAATCAATAAAAGCAGAATAGCAACATAGGTGGAACATCACAACCAAATGCCGTAGGACAGCTTAACAAATTGATCCCCGAAGTTGATGAATGGATTGGCAGAAAGCACGGGGAGGTAAACTTTTACCGAACACAATTTCTATCGGGGTACGGATGCTTTCAGGAGTATCTCTACAAGTGCAAGTACGCGGATGACCCATTCTGCCAGCACTGTGAAGGAAAAGTGCAGAACGCAGAGCATGTACTGATGGAATCCCAAAATTATACCAGGGCCAGGAACATCCTAGAAAGAGCAATTGGCGGGCAAGTGACCCCAAGAAGCCTGACCTCATTTATGTTGGCGAGGAGCGAACGCTGGGAAAATGAAAATGAAGTAATCACGAGTATGATGCAGCAACTGCGTATAGAAGAACGAGCAACGAGAATCGAAGATTCTGCCAGCTCTGGCAGCTAAAAGGAAATGACGAAATGTCAAACCTGCCCCTGCGAAGGAATGCCTTGACTGGTGGTGCCACAGGGGAACAACAGGATAGAGAAATCGGAGGGTTTTTGTTTTAGCACGTAACCATGCACGAGCATGGAGCTGGGCATAACTCGTAGCACGGGCTACAAGTATTTATAAATGATTTTTACCTCTACCGGCGCATCAAAAAAAAAAACAAAGAACATAGTTAGCACAAGGTTCAAATTTATATTTGTTGATTTCCGTTATAAATAATATAACATCCATTAATCTGTTTATAGATTCATTGGGCCAGCGCACACTGGATGAATGTTACCCCAAGGTAAGGTGGGTGGGGTATCTTTTACTTCAATCGCACACTGGATGAATAATGGCGGGGGAAATTGTGCATCCATGGACCGATTTTCATTGTAGTGGTATGACATACTCATTTTTTGCATCTCGAAATTGAGAAATTTTGTGTGTTTTGGTTTCCCCCGATGTTAAGTCACTTTAACGCTGGTTGAAGATTTTACTCTGTTTCATTCCATTTCATTTCATTTCATACTGTATAGTTCACCTCTCTCTTCCATCAACTCGGTTTAACCCCGGGGGAATTCATCCAGTGTGCGCTGGCTTGAGGTGAAAATATATTCGGTCATAATGGACAAGAAATTTATTTATTTATTTGAAAGAAAATGCAGCCGTTCAGTACACGATAGTTGTGGTGGGTCAGTTGCTTTTGACCTTTCTTCAACTAAAGTGGGAAATACAGGATACAACTGTTGTACCAACAGTTTGACAGCTTTGGTGTTGTATACGATAATTATATCGTGTGTATCCACACAATCGGCCGTTGTACCGATATCGTATAGTCGCATGGTTTTGACTGTACAACCGCTGTCATATGCCCAGATTGTATGGAAATTATATGGTGTGTATGTGTAAAATTACAAAATAAAATGTTTGGTTTAGTAAATACTACGCAGATTGTATAATGTGTGTGCTGCATACAACAATTGGGCCCATGTCGGTACAACACAAATCGGTACGACGGTTGTATCTTGTATTTCCCACTTAACTAACAAAAGCAGGCAGATGTTTTGACTAAAAATCCAGTTCATTACTTCAGGAAAATTACTGCAATTGTAGTCTACTCGACCAATCAGAGTCCATTGACTAGTTAGTGGCCGAAATTTTGAACATCCCAAATCCTGTTTCAATATTCAAAGCATCAGTTTGCGTTTATAAGGTACACGAACCGAATTGAATCTAGATTCAATCCGTCATGTACGCGTAGTAACGGAGTACTGGTTGATCTATGCTGCCGGGGTGAACTCTTCCACTCGTGTAAATAGGGTAAAAAATCATTGGCCAAGGTACAGCGAAAATGACATCGAAACTGGAAAACTTTGGGAAACATTGAAGTCTTTATCCGTCATACCCTTGGTGATAAGTTGTCAACGTGCAGCGGAGTGTTGTGGGGTTTTGTCGTAAAAGTTATTAATTCGAAGTCAGTGGATTCCTTATATCGCTTTAAGTATCAAATTAAAATGGATTCGGCAGGAGCCGGTAAAGTGCAAGTGCGTCTTTTTACAAAACAGCTACAGTAAGTTGTTAGTAGATATAAAGCGGGTGATGTGCTTATGGTTGTGTTTCTATGGACTGCTTTCGGTTAATAGGGAATCCTTGTAAATTTTATATGCTAACAACTTTGAAGGAAAGGCGTGCAGTTTTGTGGTGTCGCTGTACAGGTCATTCATATCTGAGATTTCCGTAATTATTGCCAGACAGGATTGTAAACAAAAATGTTCCATGTGCAGTTTAGTAGGCTACAAACATGTGCGAGTAGTATGAAAATATTAGGTGTGTTTCATTTTAAAATCGGACTATGACTCGAACTGTCACCTTTGCGGTGTACACTGAGTGCAAAAAGTCTGCTTGTAGTTTGAACCTTGGCACAATTTCCAGTTTAGCTGTCAACGTAGACTTCTTTTTTGGTTTGCGATTTTGAATACATATGTATGTACATACGCAACAGCTCATCAAGTGCATAGGCCTAGCTTCTCGCAACCACTCCTGTTGTATGCGTTATATTTTACGCACGAATGGAAGGGACCTACAGTTTTGTGCCGTATCCGAAGGTCATTTTTTTATTTTGTTTTTGAGAAGGTTTCTTGTGACAACAATACTTTTTGATGTTTGTCATATTGTGTTTTCTGAGATTTAAACATGGAACCTCACACGCAGTGGTACGACACACTACTGCGCCACGGCGCCCACCCATTTGCGATTTTGAATATGTGAAAATAAGGGCGCAAATTCATAGTCAAGTAAAGCCACCATAGGGTGCATCCACCCAACTTATTCCCGAATAAAATTGGTAGACAAATATATTACGATGTTTTTCAGTCAGCAAAGCTGTACTTTCCATTACTCGTACATATGTCTACTCGAAACAAAAAAAAAATGTTTTCTAGTGTAAAAAGCCGTAATCACGAAATTGAAAGTAATTGTTATTAACAAAGTAATAAGCAATTCAATTTTTTCGCCGTGCGCATAAAATCGACTTTTTTTTATATATGTAAACATTACTAAATGGCTTTTTTACCCCCCTTTATGTTAAGTAATATCATTTATCATAAAATAAAAAGAATTCATAAAAAAAAAATAAGTTTAAACAAAGTAAAATAACTTGCAATTGACAGCTTCTAAGTTCACACCACAAAGTTTGCATCAATAGAAAAGATGCTTGCCTCCTAAAAGTATGCATCACTTTTTAGACAATTATGATTCCAAATTCACAGTAAATCTTGGCGGATTAAAACGATTTCACTCTTTTTATGTGAGTAGGCATTATGAAAAGCGACCCCGTCGGATGTAGAATCGTTTTGTATACAGGGATACCTCGATTTACGTTATTTCGATTTACGTTGTCCGGTTTTCTTACTTCCCAGTTTCGATTAACGTCATTACAATTTCGATTTACGTTATTCCTTGAACAACAATTTTCTCATGAAATTCCCTCTTTCGTCATTCTTATTTAACCGAGATGCACATCTCATCGATTTCGTGCACAATATCATCGGAGTAAGTCTTTTCCAATCCATATGGACTGTACGAGTGTTGGATAATTTCTCGGTCCCGAAAGCGACGTACATCGAGGTATTCCTGAATTGACCAAGTATTTGTCAAAATAAATTAAATAGGAAAGTTCGCTGCGAATAAACTATTTAAAATTCATAGCGTCGATTTCGGCCTTCAGCCTTAAATTATGCTTTTGACATACAGCCACAGTACCATGGCATCTATACCGTGGTGTTTTGATACTCCTTTTTATACCCGATCTTACAATACCAAGTATAAGCCTAGTATGCTTCCTTTCAAACGTGAAATTGTACAATACGTGGTACACGAAGTTCGCAGTGTTAACTGCTCCCTGCAAACCTAGCTTTTTAATGGTTTATACAGAGCCACTTTAATATCGTCGGCGTAAGCTCTTCCACCTATCATACTATACACCACAGCCATCTTTTCAGAAAGGTGTAAAGGACCATAGAACCCCTTCTAACTACCGAGCCATTACTTTAACGTTAGTGCTTTTCAAGGTCATGGAAAGCATTGTCAATCACCACCTTAGGAGTTATATCGAAAGAAATAATCTCAATGACCGTCAGTATGATTTCAGGCAACGGCGTTCCACAGGTGACTCAATGACATACCTGTCGGCAAATTGAAACAAGTGCATTCATCATCATGGTAAATGTAGAGTAGTTGCTCTTGATATATCTAAAGCTTTCAATAGAGTGTGGTATACTATATATAGTAAACAAGCTCCAAACGCATTGTGTCAGTGGGTCTCGAAATGGATTGCGAGTTTTTTAAGTAGTCGATCAACGTAAGTTGTATTAGATGGATATACTTCCACCCCATTTCCAATTAATGCTGGTGTTTCGCAGAGCTTTGTCCTATATCTGGCCCTGTTTTCGATTTATATCAACGACCTTCTATTTGCTGGTCAAACAAAAAAAACAAATATTTGGCGCAACCGCTCTTTAAAGTGCCAGGGCCTAGCTTCTCGCAACCACTCATGTTGTATGCGTTATATTTTTCACACGAATGGAAGGGGCCTACAGTTTAATGCCGAATCCGAACGGCGATTTGAGAAGCTTTTTCGTGACAACAATACTCTCGGATGTTTGTCAGACGCTCGCGAGAGGTGGGACCGTGAAAAAACTTTTTGGTATTTTCTGGGATTCGAACTTGGAATCTCATGCGTAGTGATCCGACACACTAACCACTTACGCCACGGCGCCCACCTCCTCCTATCTGCTGTTCGCAACCCAATATATTCTCTCGTAGATGATAGCATTTTTGACTTTGCCTATTCATTTGACATCGCAGCGAAGGCCCCATGCGTATGTATAGAAGCGTTCATTCCGACTTTCAGCATTATGTTTCCAATAAGAGACTATTGGATGCCTCTGGCGTGTCCAGAATCGACAATGTCATTCTGAATCTTGTAAGGAACCATTTCGCTCGGCCAGCGAGCGTTACAGAGAACGAACTGGTGTCGGGCTTATTTTATCCTAACCCTGGGAATTTCCGAAGTACTATGTTGAGTGGGTTCATACCCGCTGAAGCATTCTTGTATCTAGATGCGCATGGTAACTTATCAGATTTGCTGAACGTCCCAATTATTTACCATCTTGCTAGAAGTGCGACAGGTAAATGTATCCTCTACGAGCCGATGGGCTCAGGAGAAGGAAACGCTGACTTGAGATACTGCGTAAGCATACCTGGGCGAGATGCAGTTAACAACGACAGGTTGAATAGGGAGAGATATTGGTGGCTCGACTGGGTTGAGGCTAGCATCTAGGGTAAGCAGGGCCGGACCTTGATATGTTATTTCTGGGATACAATTGAACGGCCGATCGACTGGTTTAACTATCTTGTGATTGGTCTTCTCAATAGTGATTTGGAAATCACATATCATGGTCCGGCTCGGGATTTAGGTTAAGGTATAATAGTTTTCGTTTTTTAAGTCTAGTTTTTTAGATTAATTTAATGAAAAAATAATGTGTTCTAAAAGATACACACGTTTTTCCTTAAAATGAAATAAAAAAAAATATGTTTAATACATAAAATATCGACTAAAATAAAATAAACGAATTAAGTTTTCAAAAAATCATAATCACCCTGATTGTCGTTGGCGTTTGTCGCTTTTCGGCGATTGTCGTTTTATTCATAGCTACGACCTGCTGAGCCTCAGCGGGCCGTCAATGGGGCATTTACGAGTATTGAGATCGAGGCAGCAAAGATGGGTCTAGCGGTCAATGAAAGTAAAACAAAATATATGCTGTCTACAAAAAAGGACACCCAACATCGGCGTCTTGGGCAGAACGCCACAATAGACAGATACAATTTTTGAGGTAGTAAAGGATTTTGTCTACCTAGGCTCTATGGTCAGCTCCGCAAATGACATCAGTGGAGAGATCACACGGGGAATTACTCTTGCCAATTGTTGTTTCTATGGGCTAAAACGGCAATTGAGTAGCAAAGCCCTATCTCGAACTACTAAGGTAACTCTTTATAAGACATTAATCATCCCAGTCCTGCTGTATGGCGCAGAGGCAGGGGCTTTGAAAAAACCGGATGAGGATGCCCTTGGTTATTTCGAGAGAAAAGTTCTTCGAGCGATCTTTGGTCCCGTCTGCATAGACGGTGAGTGGAGGAGAAGGTACAATGCCGAACTATACGGCCTGTACAAGGACATCGACTTAGCCAGAAGAGTTCACATACAGCGACTAAGATGGCTGGGTCATTTAGAGCGGATGGAGCCCAACCTTCCCGCTAAGAAAGTCTTCGAATCCAACCCGGACGGACGGCGCAGTAGAGGACGACCTCGCGGTAGGTGGCGCAAACAAGTGGAGGGGGACCTCAACCAACTTGGCGTGCGCAACTGGAGGCAGCTGGCTCGTAACCGTGCTGGCTGGAGAGGTTTGTTGGTTGAGGCCCAGGTCCACCCCGGACTGTAGCGCCATCTAAGTAAGTAAGTACGACCTGCTGACCGTTAAACATTACTAAGCAATTTGTTTGCCGTTTAGAATACTATTACAACTCGTTCACAATGAAAAAGTTATAAAAATGGATTCGTGCTACATCTGAACAATAAAACGACAATCGTCGAAAAACGACAAATGCCGACGACAATCAGGGTGAATATAAGTATTGAGCACCCTTCCGGTCAGTTACTTTAAGGCATTATGATAGTGTAGTTTTAAGTTTATTGAATCTATAAATTATTGTTAGTATACGAGTGGAAAAATAAACGACTAAAAAAAAAAAGACGGACTCTACGGTAACCATACTAAATAGGTATGAATGGAGTTGATGTTGAAGAAACCGATGGCTTGTCAATGGTTGGTATGAATGCAAGCCCAACTCCACGCTGGAATCTACAGATTACTGAAGCTGCGAAAGGTGCTAGATGCTTCTTAAAAGATGTAAAGGTTTTTCACTCCTACAGACTTGGCTACTACCTATTTATAAAGTTTATATTCGTGCGAAACTTGAATATAACTCGCATGTTTGGGGGGATCCCGCTACGTTCTGGAGTTTACTTGGTCGTGTTCAGCGCCAGCTTTTAGGCCGATTGATGATCAGCGCGATGAGCAGTCTAATTTTTCCGCTTGAACATCTCCGATATGTTCGATGCTTACCGCTCCTTTATCGGTACTTCTACTACAAGAGTGTTCGGATGAAATATATATGTACTTGTAAAAATTGGTTTTAGTCGCACCGCTAAGTTCAAATAAAAAAAATACAAATATTTGGCGCAACAGCTCTTTAAAGTGCCAGGGCATAGCTTCTCGCAACCACTCATGTTGTGTGCGTTATATTTTTCACACGAATGGAAGGGACCTACAGTTTAATGCCGAATCCGAACGGCGATTTGAGAAGCTTTTTCGTGACAACAATACTCTCGGATGTTTGTCAGACGCTCGCGAGAGGTGGGACCGTGAAAAAACTTTTGGTGTTTTCTGGGATTCGAACTTGGAACCTCATGCGTAGTGATCCGACACACTAACCACTTACGCCACGGCGCCCACACCGTTAAGTTCAGAAGATCGTTTTTAAGCCGCAAGATACGCGAATGTGATATTGCTTGTCTTCCTCGGTATATCTGGCAACATATAATCTGAAAAAATTCAACACTAACGCGCATCGTCAACTCACTCTTTTCTCTTTGAAATTTGGATGTAAGGAGCCGCACTTTTCTTAGAATAAGTTATGTTAATATACATATGTACAAATGCTTAAACTAACTTACTGATAAGTTGCTTATCGAAAAATTATTAAGATTACAATTTTTTGTATTGCTGACTGAAATCGCTGAAAATTAAATCTATCTACTAGTAGTGTTGATTGATTTCTATTGAAATGTTGGCAGCGATTAGTCAGTTAATTGTCCCATTCAAATTATTTAAGCAAAATGGATCAAAAGCCCATTCTCAACTCCTACTTTTTCTATATTTCTTCAACGTATATGCAATTTGAAAAAGATGTTCGTTAGCGGGAATAACCATTTTTGTACTACTTGAAGCGTTTATACGATACGAAAAAAACACATTGACTCTTTTCCATGACTCTGATTTGACAGCTCTCTTTTATTTTTTTTTTCTTTCGTCGTGAATTGTTTAGAGCTCTATAGACAAGCATTTTTATCATTTGGTTCTGAAATGTATGGATACCAACAAAAGTATGGATAGAAAAATAGTTTTTGAGCTGTTAAACATGCATACATATATTCAGAAGACATTTAATTTAATTTATTCCGTACGTCTACGCTCTACAGGCAACGAATAGAAATGAAGTAAAATAGAAAAATAACTAACAAGGAGAAGGAGAAACGTCAAAAATACTCCGTTTATATGCAGAGTCGGAACTGGTTCCAAACTGGTTCCAAATGCATATAAACGCCTTTCGAGTCCAAATGGGTTCCACTGGACTCGACTCAGCTAACAGAGTCCGAAAAATGCATGTATATCTGGGTCGAGTGGTTGAACTGACATGTTGTCTCTGTATGTGTGAGATCTCTTTCTTGTTTTTTTTTTTTTGTTCGGGGTGAGAAATCGCTTTGTTTTGATTGAGTTCGTGGTTAGTTACGGGTAAGGTTGTCTATTCAGTTGTTTCATATTTATTAAATCCAAAAATTAGAACTAAACAGATCACTAACACAATCAAAACCAGTGTGTCTGCTATACTCATCTGTCAGATCGACCACATTTGGACTTTTGGACCATTCGACTCGGTGTGTAGAAATACTCAGATCGAAATCTGGACTCGAACCTGACTCGACTACTCGACTCTGCATATAAACGGGGTACGGGTTGCTGTTTTTCTATCTCATCTTTTTTCTCTCTTGCACTTGTGTATTTTCAAAAGAGTCAAGACTCAAAAGTCACCGTGTAATAGCAGACTAAGCTTTTTCCAGTTTGCAAATAAGTTTCAAGTTATGATATTTTGATTGAAAATTTTTATCACTATTTGGACTTCTGTACCTTAGGTATTGGTATTACTCTTTTTTTTTTATTCTTTATCCTAGGTACGCTCTACAAGATGTTCCATACACCATTGATGCTAATGTAACTCCCACTGACCTTAATAAATTGGTTAACACACTGTTGGAACAATCGCATATACACAGCGCAGATTTCGATTTCCTTATCGTGAATCAGTATCTTCAGTAAGAGCATATATAAATACATATGTGAGCCGAGACTAATTATCTTATTCGTCATCCAGGGGTACTTTAATAGATCATTTGAAAAATAATAATATATCATTTGAAAATGTTATCGAAATCGAATACGTGGAAAAATATCCTGCTCCGGAACCACAAGACTGTTTACTTCATGATGACTGGGTATCAGCTGTGAAAACAGAGGGTAACTGGATACTTAGTGGATGCTATGACAGTACGATAAATATCTGGACGACTAAAGGAACTCATGTGTTAACAATTCCTGGTCACACTATGCCAGTAAAAGCTCTGACGTGGGTGAGCTTGAATGATAAAGAAGGAAAATTCATAAGGTTTGGTGTAAGAATAAGTATGTTTACATGGTCAAAATTATTTTTTTCTTTTAGTGTTTCGCAAGATCAAACTGTCATTCTATGGCAGTGGAATATTGGCGAGAATTCTGTACGCCCATTGTGCGTATACAAGGGACATCAGCGTGGTATAGATTGTGTTGATCTTAGTCCGGATTTGAAAAGATTTGCAACCGGAAGTTGGGATACCGTGCTCAAAATATGGTCTGCAGGTAATTTAAAAAAATATTATTAATTACAAGTTAATAACAACAGATTAAAGCTAATGTCCTCTATTGTCCTTGCGAAAACTGTTCTAGCAGCTATAGAAAAGAAAGCGTTCATGTGATTCACCTTCGAAGCAATTTTAACTTTGTCATCTAAGACCGTACTATAGGCTTTGTTAATATACTGTTTCGAGTTTAATATCTCCATCATAGGAGATATAGAAAAAGAGTTCGGGCAATTTTGCCAAGCTTTTATTACTAAACCAAATTTTTTATTTTTCCAGGGGCGCACGAGTTACGTATCCACTAAAAAAATAAAAAAATAATATTTAACGCAACAGTTCTTTAAGTGTCTGGGCCTAGTTTCTCGCAATCACTCGTGTTGTGTGCGTTATATTTTTTCACACGAATGGAAGGGACCTACAGTTTAGTGTCGTATCCGAAGGGCAATTTGTTTTGATAAGCTTTCTCGTAAAAACAATACTCTCGGATGTTTGTCAGACGTTCGCGAGAGGTAGGACCGTGAATCAACTTTTTGGTGTTTACTGGGATTCGAATATTGAACCTCACGTGTATCCACTTCTATTATATGTCAAAATACGCCTTTTTCCACGTTAAAATTGCTGTGGTATGTTTTTTTTTACGTTCATACATGCGTTTTCAAGTCTGGCGATGTTTTTTGTTATTAGTCTTTCGTTTCTTGAGAAGAAATACTGTAACATTATTTAGATAAAAAAAATGTCTACCTATACATTTAAGCTTTTCTTTTGTGCACGTAGACCCACTCGATTTCAATATGTACAGATTGCTTCGCTGGATATATAGGCACATATTTTTCGCTTTCCAGCTCTTGTCATCTTCTGGATGAGGATTAATGCTTAAACATACAGATTGCTATAATACATACTTGAGAATACACTACATACAACAACGCGAGAGCTAATTAAGCTCATTCCGAATCAGTCCCCTGCTACCTATTGGGTTTGTGGTCAAAACTTGTGTTGCTTTCGTAAGTGCGAGCCCTAAGATATAATGCGGAGTACCAGCACTTATTCTCATTTACAAATGGTGAGGATGATCGCCGAAGTAATTCAGAAACTATGCACTTTGTTCGTTACTTGTTCTAGAACCAAGTTGTTGATGCGGCCTACTGCTCTAAACTGCTCTGAACTCGACGTTTAATGCATATTTGTGGTCGATATTGGAGAATACGTTTGATATGATTTCTTCAGTTAATGTTGCAGTTACTGGAGCTCCTTCATTAGGCATTAAAAACTTGAAACATAAAATATCAGAGTTTTTCCATTCACTGCAATAAAGAAAGATTCCTGCCTAGTAGTACAACGGACCGCAATGAGTTTGGGTGCTCTGGGATTTCAGTTTCCTTTTTTTATAAAAAAAAAAATGATTTCAACAACGCGTGACACACAAATGTTTTCACAATAAATTCATAACAAAACTAATTTCAGACGCGAATGACAATAATGGCGACTCTTTTATGAAATCTGATTCTGAACGTAGTGCAACAAAGGTATATAATCACCCCGATCCCCGTTTTTGTTTTCCGTTTTTGAAGAATTTTTATTGCTTTGTCCTGTGAACTTCTAGAAACGATTAGATTGTATTACAGCGTTGACGGTCTCAAAAATTCATAGAAATCGATTTAGAAATCGCTTGATGAATAAAATTAAAAAAAAAAAAGAAATCATCGAAACACGAAAAATTACTTCGGTAATCGGGGTGAACATTAGTATTTATGTGAGTGGTATGTCTAACTTAAAAAAAATATTCCTGAGCAGACACCATTGATGACTCTTCAAGGGCATAAGGAATGCGTTTCTGCTGTACAATGGATGGATTCAGAAACACTTCTTAGCGGATCGTGGGATCAAACATTAAAGATATGGAACCTTAATCTGGAAGGCATACAATCTGAAATTGCTGCGAATAAATCGTTTTTTGATGTCAGTTACTCTAAACTAAACAAACTCATCATAACGGCGTCGGCAGACAAAAACTTGCGTCTTTATGATTCACGATCAAACCGTAAGATTTATCTAATTTGGTTGGGAATAATAATATATTCTTTTAGTAACTGTAAAAAAAATAATTACGCTTCCAGCACAATAAAGATTATATTTTTCTCAACTAATTTGCGGATTATCAGCTTTCCGAATATACCATACTAAACATTTCATATACTAAATATGTATACATCTATATATTTTTTTGTTTAAAGAGGGTTCAGTTGTTCGGAGTACATATTTGGGTCATACACAATGGATTCAGACTGTGACTTGGTCGAAAACAGAAGAGTATCTATTTCTTTCGGGTGCCTATGACAACCAAAATAAACTTTGGGATTGTAGAAGGTAAGTTATCGCCATTATCCTTAATTTTCATACATAATTTGATTTTTTTAAGCCCGAAAGCTCCGTTGTATGATCTTATTGGACATAGTGACAAGGTTTTAGACGTCGATTGGTCAAATCCAAAATATCTTGTTTCCGGAGGTGCAGATAACACTGTACGTATATTTAAATCGCGCAAGGCAATTGTACAAAACTAATACCAATAAAAAGTTGATGGTAATTCTAATTTGTTTCTAATTGTTCTCTATAAGTTAATTCCCTCCAGAGATAAGGTATACTTACGGTTGATGTCATGTTTTTAAACAGCTTGACTCGATCCGAATATTGAGAACAGATATGCTCAGGTTGCCTGAACGGTTCCCACGACTCAAAAAACCTTTTCGATTGCCTATGCAAACCCACAACAATGAGCCCAGATGCACTCTCGAAGCATCCTATCGCAGCTGCTCAATTTTTCAGCCTTGAAATCGCACACCAAACCCCCAACCGTACGAGTGCATGAGCGTGTAGCTGCTACAACATAAGGTACCGTAGATGACGGGTATAAGAAAACCTCATATAAGAAAAGCAAGCTTATAAGACACATTTCTAATACACCATGCACTTTCCCAAATACAGGGTGGGGCAAAAGGAATGTCATAATGTGCAAATGTCATTGTGCTTTGACATTTATGTTGCAAACAGATAGAGGATTAGTTGACAACAAACAATGGACCGATACACATCTGAAGAACGCGGAATTATTGTTCTACGATACTGCAGACCAATTTCCGGTATGTTGTTCTAGCGCAGCGTGAATTTCGACGTCGTTTTCCTCGTCGTCCTGCACCATATGCGCGAACAATTAAGCGTTTGGCTGTGCGCTTCGTGCAAACTGGGTCCGTAAGAGATGTCGCAAGAAGTGGCCGGCCCCATATTAATCCTTCGGCCGAGAATATCACTGCCGTGATCGAGGACGTCCAAAAGAGTCCACAAGTATGGACGAGACAACGATGCACACAATTTGCTGAAGTCCCGCAAGTTGTTGAATTGGGTCTCGAGCATTGTTGGTTCCAGCAGGACGGAGCAACCACTCAACATGGCAGCTAATTCACATTACGACATTTCTTTTGCTCTTGTAGTTACGTGTTGAGTTCATCTGGTATAAGAAAAACGTTTACAAGAAAAACACTGATAAAAAAAGCTTATTCTGATACAAAATTCTATAATTGCATAGAATAATAAAACGTGTATAAGAAATTAGTTTCCACCCAAATGAAGCGACGTGTAACTGTGTACATATGTACTATAACACATTTGTAACACATCCTTATGAAACTATAAATTAAATATATGATATGTATGTACATATGTACAAATAAACGATAAATATAATGAGTCTGCCAATGCTAAGAGGTCTTGCTATACATGCATTTGTGATGTGAATTTATAAGAAATTTTCTTTTTTTGTATGCGTACTACTGATAAAAGAAAATATCTTTCTTATAGCCGTTCTATTTATATAAGAAAACACTGATACACCAGTAGATGACGGATATAAGAAAGTTAAAAAATCCAGAGAATTTCTTTCTTACATCAGCATTTTCTTATATAAAAAGAACGGCTATAAGAAAGACATTTTCTTTTATCAGTAATACGCATATAAAAAAGAAAATTTCTTATAAATAGATAAAGTAAAAGCATTTAAAACAAGACCTCTTCACATTGATAGACACATTATATATGCCGTTTATTATTCGTATATACATACATACATGTCATAAAAAGCTCATAACAAAAAAAAAATTAAATTGCACTTCATTTAAAATTAGATACATTAGGTACATACAAAAATAAGTTTATATGCGATTTACATTCACCCCAATTCTTCAACTCGTATACGAGAGTCGTATTCGACCATGGTCGCATTTAAGTATGACAAAGTCGTATTTTTTGTTCGTAAGATACGACTTAAGTAATAACTAAATGCGACCATGGTCGGATTCGACTGTCGTATACGAATTGAAGAATTGGGCCCATTGTATGTCCACAGTTCGCATCATTTGGGTGGAGACTAGTTTCTTATACACGTTTAATATTCTATGCAATTAAAGAATTTTGTTTTTATCAGTGTTTGTCTTATAAACGTGTTTCTTATAACAGATTCATTTAACACGTAACTATATGGGAAAGTGCATGGTGCATTAGAATGTGTGTCTTATAAGCGTGTTTTTCTTATATGAGGTTTTTTTATATCCGTCATCTACTGTATAAGAAAAAAATTCTCTGGATTTTTTCCTGCGGGGGAAGGATGCTCAGGTGGACCCCTCATCCTTCTCGATTCTCTGCCATTGACTCCAACTCATTAGGAGAGATATCTGCTTGATTCAACCATTTATTTCTAGGCCTACCTAGTGGTACGGATAAGGATTTTTTGGCCCAATCGTATCTCTAACGAACACCTTTACGAGAGAACGGGTCAGGAACCAATAGGCACAACCATCCAACGGCGGAAGTGGCAGTGGATTGGTCACACGTTCCGTAAGGGTGACAGCTCCATAGCGAACCATGCTATGCAATGGAACCCTCTAACTCAGGATGGCAGAAGACCTGGCGGTCCGAGGAGAACATGGACAGAACAGTAGAGAAGGAGGCACGACAGTTAGGGAAACGTTGTGAAGAACTCAGACACATTGCCAGAAACCGTACACGATGGCGCGTAGGCGTAGTAGAGGCCCTAGGACCCACAAGGGGATACAGGACATAAGTAAGAAGTAAGAAGTAAGTAGTGGTAGCGCAAGCCAAGCATGGCACTTCTCGGAAGTCGGTCTGGGGGCATACACACTACGTGACCAAGCCATAGAAGCATAGATCGTTCCGTTCGGAGAAGTAGCTGTTCAATATTGAACGCCTCGCGTACTCTGGTGTTGCGAACTCGATCCCTATGAGTTATTCCAGCAACACCGAGAAGGAACCTCATTTCGGCAGCTTGTATACTTGTACTCTTTCGATTTTAAATTTCATAAATTAAATGAAATTTATTCTTAAAAGTTAACACCCCTAAGAGCATAACCATACAGTCACTCCAAGCCAAACTCGGACACCTGAGCAGTCGTAGTTCCAATGCTGAAAAATGAACTTTCAATGCAAATTTAAATAACATATTAAACATTTTTTGTAATGGTTTTTATTGTATTTACAAAAACAAAAAACAAAAACTTCATTAATTAATTTAAACAAAAACAATGAATAAAAACAAAAGAACTCAACAATTTCAACGCACAAGCCAAACTCGGACACTAATGTAAATATAAGTAAAAACTCATTTATTTCTTAAATTTTGAAAAGATTAGTATTTGGTATGTAAACTTCTTTTGTATTACCATTTTTAATCTTGTTGGCATCGATTCAATAAGTTTTTTGCAATATGCTGGACTAATTTTTTCTCAATCTTCTTACAAAAGTCTTTTCAGTTCAGGTTTATTTGAAATGGGATATTTTCGGGCTATTTTTTTTTAAATGTTGCCACAAATTCTCTGTGGGATTAAAATCCGGACTTTGCTGTGGAGTTTCCATAATGTGGGGGCAATTATACAATAACTACCAGCGAACATTGTGGGCCTTGTGCTTCGGGTCATTGTCTTGATAAAATTTCCACCCGCTACCAAGTTCCAATTTTTCCACACTTTGAGTCCAATTGGCTTTTAAAATGTCCAAGTACATTTTCTGATCCATTTTTCCTTCAATAAAATGTAGAAAGCCTGTCCATCAATCATAAGGAATGTTCTCCAAAGAGCTGGTTTAAATGGTCGAAGAGGTGGACAAAAGCCATTAATCAGTAAACAAAATTAAAAAAAGGCTACGGTTCGCAATAGAACATAAAAATAAAGATTACTCTTTTTGGAAAACTGTTAGTTTTATCGATGAGAGTAAATTTACTATTTTTGGTTCTGATGGTAAACCAATAGTAGGGAGAAATGCAAACAAGGAGCTCCTTTTGATAAATTTGAGGCCAATAGTCAAATATCGTGGCGGTTCAGTGATGGTTTGGGGTTCGGTTTCAGCTTCTGGGCCTGGATTTCTACATTTTATTGAAGGGAAATGGATCAGAAAGTGTACCTGGACATTTTAAAAGCCAATTTGAGTCAAAGTGTGGACAAATTGGAACTTGGTAGCGGGTGGAAATTTTATCAAGACAATGACCCGAAGCACAAGACCCACAATATTCGCTTGTTGTTATTGTATAATTGCCCCCAGGTTATGGAAACTCCACAGCAAAGTCCGGATTTTAATCCCGCAGAGAATTTGTGGCAACATTTAAAAAAATTAGCCCGAAAATATCTCATTTCAAATAAAACTGAACTAAAAATTCATTGTTTTTGTTTTTTTGTTTCTGAAAATACAATAAAAACCATTACAAAAAATGTTTAATATGTTTAATATGAATTTGCATTGAAAGTTAATTTTTCAGCTTTGGAGCTACGACTGCTCCGGTGTCCGAGTTTGGCTTGGAGTGACTGTATATAAGCCGTGTTTTTTTAAACCCAGCCAGCCAGTAGTTGCTAGTAAAGTCAAATTTTACACATAAAACAAATACAAACACCGGCTGGCTACTACTCTTGATTTAATTCCCAGCCAAAAGTTGCTGGCTGGGAATTTTATGATGCTTAATTTCAGGCGACGCAAAAACGAAGGTTTTTTAGTTATTTGTTGTTGCTGTCATTGTGAAGTTGTTTGGTTCCTAGAGATATGTTCGCATAAAATCGGCTGGCTGGCAAATCGTTTAAATGAACGACTGGCTGGCTAGGTTTAAAAATAAAGACTACTGTTATATAGAGCGTCAATTGAAAATATCCCTGTTTTCATCCTGACAGTATTCTGCAGAAACAATTTGTTTTTCTGTAGCACATTCTTCTGCGCTCAACGCAACCCCTTTAAAACTCTATTCTATAGGGTATTTTAAGTTTGACACATTGTTGGTAACATAGAGAAGCGATGGAGATATGCCGGAAACACGTGTAGAAATTCTGCATGCAGGGTAGTATGCAAATCTGCAAAACTGTCATTCTCTAAGTTGTTTTCCATTGTGCAAAAAGGAGTAGTCTTTTTGTGTTCCGCACAGAAAGTGTTTTTATCTTCCGGATTTCATTTGGGAGCGCTCTCAAAATGCACTCACACATATAAACCCTTATGTCGGACTACTTTGTCAAAGTCATATGGTAAGACGCATTCTTTTGTTTATTTTATTTGCTCTATTGGGGTTAGTTAGTAGAAACAAATTTTACATAGATATAATTAAAAAATTGATAATAGTAGTGTTTTTTTGAAACCTAGCCAGCCAGTCGTTTATTTAAACGATTTCTCAGCCAGCCAAAGCCAGCCGATTTTATACGAACATACATATGTATCTCTAGGAACCAAGGAACTTCGCAGTGACAGCAACAACAAATAACTAAAAATATTCGTTTTAGCGCCGCCTGAAATTAGGCTTCACGAAATTCCCAGCTAGCCGCTTTTTGCTGGGGATTAAATCAGTAGTAGCCAGCCGGTGTTTGCATTTGTTTTATGTGTAAAATTTGACTTTACTAGCAACTACTGGCTGGCTAGGTTAAAAAAAACATGGCTAATATATTAATAAAAACATGATGGAATTGCTATGTCGTTTTCGATTAGGCAAAAAGAATCAATTTTTTGCTTTGTTTTTCTGTGAAAAATGTAAACAAAAAATCAGACATTCACCAACACTTGCAGGAGTAAGCAGAAGACGATTTCACATGTTCCATTGGAATCAAAAAGGAGTGAAACCAATGGAAAACGACATAGCTACAGTCGAAGTGATTTTGTTTTGTTCTTGACTGTCCCACTTGGTACGAATTTCCATTTTATTCCATTTTTAGCGATTTGACTCATGCTCAAATAGAAATAGCCATTATGTAGATTTGTATTTATTATGTAGATTTGTACTGTATTCAGCTCTAACATATCTCGTATTCTTCATTTAATTATGTAAATCCTAATTTATTTACATGCAGAACTTTGCATATGCGTTTCCGATAGTTTGTTAACACTGCAACTGCGAACAGTAACTTCGACAGCCTGCAGCAAACGACAGCTGCTGTGATGTGATACACATTGAGACAGCAACAGCAGACAGCATTCCCATTTCTCGTCCTTCCCATCAATGTTTTAAATGTGTTTTTCTTTATTTGTCATACAAAAATAGATGTTGTTCAACGAAATCAACACATTTTTCCACAATTCCGCTGAAAAAGAAAAGAAAATATTCGTGGTTGGCTTTTGAAATGAACTAAACAGCAACAGCGAATTTAGGACGTAAAGCCCAACCACAACATGCATAACCTTGCATATGTTAAGGTTATGGTTATGGACTGTCAATGCATAGTCAACACGGAATGGCATATGAAAACTGACGATTTTTCATCCTCATATTTATTTTTTTTAACACGTTTATTTGCATTGGATATAGGCTAAGTCGTGAATTGCGCATTCGCATTTATAATTGTGCTCCTGCCTAGAAATCGCATTCGCAATACAATAGCACCAATAGGAACTTAGCAATTATAACCCCTATGCTGCTATATACCAACCAATAAAATTTATCAAACCAGCTGCTACTGCAATAGCAGCAATAGCAATATAGCAACTATAACCTCTGTGCTGCTATATAAGATAAGATATTCAATTGTAGTGAGGTGCAAGTGCACTGCGACCTTTAACAGATTTATTACGCCCCCAATACTAGGTATTTAGTCGATGATATACTCGGTCTAGAGCACTTCCTCCAGCCCAGCTGCTACTACGAACCGGAGTATGTTGAGTGGATCTAGCGAAGGCAAATCCATTTCCTAGAAGAAGTAGACCCCAAGGTGATTTCTTCTTTTGTGGAACAGTGCTTCGCATTCCACAAGAACGAACGCTGGTGTTTCTGCGAAGTCTGCACAATCTGCTGTGTCGGTCTCCCTTTATTTCCAGTTTCCTTAGGTACTCCCTGAGTCTGCAGTGGGCCATTGACATGCCCGCCAAGATTCGAAGTCGATTCTTGCCAATTTTTAGGCAGGTTCGGCTTATTTTCTGGTTGTATTTACCCAGAAGTTTCTTTGTTTGTCTTAATTGGGGATATCGTCCCAATGCTCGGCCCATTTGTTCTCTTCCTCTTTTCATCAGTCTTCCCGTATTTTGAGGGGTCCTATTCCACAAAAGGGTTCTGGTCTAAGGAACGCCGTGTCTGAACCGTTTCTAGCTAGTTCATCAGTTGCTTCGTTCGCCTCTTCTCTTACATTTCCTGGTACCCAGTAGAGAGTTACTTTGTTTGTTTTTCCCAGTTTGTTGATCCTGGTGAGGCATTCCCATGCCAGTTTGGATCTGATCTTGTTGAGGTCAGGCTTTAATAGCGACTTGGCTGTCTAACAGTATTGCGATGTCATGCCCGGGATATTTCCTGTCTAGGTTGAGTTGCTCGCATCTTTCGGCCGTGTGAACTTCTGCTTGAAATATGCTGGGGAATATTCCTAGTGATTCTGAGCATTCGGTCCTGGGCCCGTAGACTCCTGCTCCAGTGCCAGTGGATGTTTTCGACCCGTTTGTGTACCATTTAATTGTGTGTTGTTTGAATTGATACTTATCGGATTCGCTATTCCAGTCACTTTTGTTGCTCAGCTTTGAGTCAAATTTCCTTTCAAAGCAGTATTTCTTTACCATATCATCTCTTGGCCAGTTCAGAAGCAGTATTGATTTTGATACGGTTACTCGCTCTTGTTAGGGATGCATGTTCCTTTCCCGATGCCCTTTTTGATGATTCTCAAAATGGTTTCTTGTGCTGCTATATACCAACCAACCAAACTTTCAAACCAGCTGCGACTGCGATAGCAGCAATAGCAACACAAGTATAACCTGTGCTGTTATATACCAACCAACCAAACTTTCAAATTAGCTGCGACTGCGATATGCAACCTTATGAGTTGGTTTGGTGCTTATTGGCGTATCACAAAAAGCTTTGCACACACAGTGGCACATATGCGAAAAGAAAATTGGATGAGACGTTCAGCAGATAACGTGCAAAAAAGGTAGTTTAGTTTTATAATTCTATCATACCTCTTCTTCTTCACGTTTTTCGTATGAGGCAAACGTACATTTGTGTGTAGTGCATGAAAAATGAAGCCAGACAAATAGCAGACAGCAGTTTATTTATAAGTTGTTAACATGTTGCGAATGCGAGTTTTCATTAGCAGCGAATGATTAGCAGGTTGCGATTTTTTGCTGATCTCTAATTTGTATATCAAGGATGGTCTTTTTGGACAGAGGTCTAAATTTTTTTACGGAGTGAATAAATGCCTCAAAAAATAAGCCCTCTCTTCCATTTCAATCAATTTTTTGCAAAAATATTTTGAAATGTCCAATTTGCTGTTGCACAATATGGCTGGCGTACTATGCATAAACTTGATGAAACAGACAAAAGTTAATGGATGCACGAATATGCCTACAACGGTTTCACAAATGTTGGGCTTTAAGTCCTAAATTCGCTATTGCTGTTATATCTATATATACAATACAATATAACAATTGCCTCTTCGTATGTACGCTAAGAACTAAAAAACTAACCATCCGATTGAGCTGAAACTTACACAAATTATTTGTTATGAAGTGAGAAAAGCACGTAAATCAAAAGTTTTCAAGTTTTCCGATAGAAGGCGCTGAACATATATATTGGCGCAATAGCTCATTAAGTGCAAAGGCCTAGCTTCCCGCAACCATTGGTGTTGGGTGCGTTATATTTTTCGCACGAATGGAAGTGACCTACAGTTTAGTGTCGTATCCGAAGGGCAATTTGTTTTGAGAAGCTTTCTCGTGACAACAGTACTCTGGGATGTTTGTCAAACGTACGCGAGTGTTGGGACGGCCAAACAACTTTTTGGTGTTTTCTGGGATTCGGACATGGAACCTCACGCGCTGTGATTCGAGAAACTAACCACTGAATCACGGCGCCCGCGCTGTTACTGTTACGTTTATTTAAAATGTCATTCGCGAATATTGTCTTTTACTCAGAGAGAAAATGTGCTGAGTTCCTTAAACAACATTCATTTTTGAACGACAAGTAATGAAAATCGTATTAAGAACATTGAAGAGAAGGATAAGAAATGGGAATGCTTTATGCTGTTGCTGTATGAATACGTTTCGCATTACAGTAGCTGTCGTTTTGTTGTTGGCTGTTGTTGTTGTTACTGTTTCCTGTTGCTGTGCTAATGGTTGTATACTACAAATAAACTGAATCTATTGCTGAGGCGATCTGATAACATGAACGGGTGCACAATATTCTCCAGTGCTTCTCAAAGATTGCATCGCATTGGTTGATGTAGATGTGTCCGAGGTTAATGTGCAGCGAACACAATAGAAAAATGTTGTGGCTTATTCAGATAAGAATCAAGCAGTTGCTTAGCGGGCAGTAAACAGAGAGAGTGAAAGGGCAAGAAGAGAACCCGCTTCCAGTCAATGATGAACCAATATCACCACCCAGTATTGAAGAAGTTAGGGTAGCCAAATTGAAAAACAACGAAGCCGTTGGCTCTGATGGCCTCCCAGTTGAACTTTTTAGTTACGGAGGTGATTTTTTGATAGGGAGCACTTACCAAGGCATTAGTCTGGTATGGATGGAGGAAGCATGTCCGACGACTGGATAATCAGCTCTATATGCCTCATCTTCAAAAAAGGTGATCATGTCTTGTAAGAACTAAAGAGGCATATCCCTGCTAAATGTCGTACATAGGATCCTACCCAACGCATTGTGTACGTCTAAAACCTTTCCGCAAGACACTGATCGGCATCTACCAGGGTGGCTTCTGGCCCGGCAGATCGACAATAGACCAAATTTTCACACTAAAGGAAACCCGGGAAAAGTCTAAGATCATTTTTACCGACTTTAAGAGCAGGCGAAATGAGGAGGTCGTGAAGTAAATGGGGAAAAGATTAAGTACATGTTGTCAACAAACAAGAGATTCAGGGCTATCGTGAATAAATTTTCCCTCGGAATTTTTCCCCCGAACAAAAATTAGGTATATTAAAAAAAGTGGAAATAATTCTGCGGAAAATAAATGGGTATCATGAATGACAATTCAGGAGCATTTTCAACGCAATCGCGATACTTAATTTTTTCCCGATGAATTTGTTCCCTATTTTTGAAGATACCTAATTTTTGTTTGGGGGAAAAATTCCGAGGGAAAATTTATTCGCGATAACCCTGATTATCTGTTCAAAACCTTGGACAGAACGTCACTGTTAATTACTACAACTTCGAGGTAGTAAAGGAGTCTACCTACCTCGGACCCACAAATGACACCCTTGTGGAGATCCGACGAGGAATAACCCTGGCAAATCGCTGCTACTTCCGATTGGCCAAACAACTGGGTTCAAAAATTCTAAATCAACGGACCTAATTAATGATTTATAGAACAGTCATTTTACCAGTCTTGCTTTATGGCACCGAGTGCTGGATGATAATAAAAAAGCAGAGCAATTATTGGGTACTTTTGAACAAAAAATACTTCGTCGGATATTAGGTCCGATATGCAAGGAGGGCAAATGCAGGAGAAGATACAATCGCGAACTCCATGAGTTGTACCAGGATGTGAATGTAGTCCAAAAAGGTAAAACACGTCTACTACATTGACTCGACGACATGGACAACAACACTCCAGCAACTCGGAGTTCCAAAGATGAATTTCGCGATGGAAAAGGCTCCAAAATTATGGAAATTGCTGATGCGTACGATTGTAAGATCTTAAATGGCAGCTGCAGCGGTGACTCAGGTGGTGAATTTACCTTCATCCGTGGAACATCGTGCTCCGTAATAGATTATTGTTTTATGTACGGTAATTGGAACTCAATTGTCAACGATTTTTCAATAGCTGTTCAAACATTTTCCGACCTTAAGCCGTTGGAAATTTCGTGCACTATTTGGAAGGCAGGGGATACGTCTAACTCAAAGCAGCTGGCTCTCCTTCCGAAGTTGGTTTGGAATAACAGTTTTCGTGCCTCTTATCAAAGTAATTTGAATACGGAACTTTTGAGTCTGATCGAACATAATTCAGCTCCACACATTGACGTCCTAACGCAAATTATAAAAAGATCTGTGCCGTCTAACGTCAATGCAAGACGTATTGTAGCCAGTAAACAGCAGTGGTTCGATATCGAGTGTCTAAAGGCGAGGAAACAATCATTTGCATTGCTATGGCGCCTAAGGAAGCAAAATAATGACCATGTCAAAGAACTCTATGCAGAAGCAAATAAATATTTCAAGCGTCTTTGTATAGAAAAAAAGAAAAAATTTAGCCAGGAAGTCATTGCAGTTCTTAATACTTCAAGGTGTTCAGCAGACTTTTGGAAGGCGGTTAAAATTGTAACTGGAAGAACTAACTTGATTTCGTCGACTTTACAAGCTTCTGAACTGAGGGAGTATTTCAAAAATTTACTCAACACTCCACAGTTTTCTCCGTTACGCAATATGCAGCCCCTTTCTTCACAGACGAGCTCTTAGACTCACCATTTACTCTTTTGGAAGTGAAACGCGCAGTTGATTGCTCTAAAACGAGGAAAAACCCAGGTGACGATCGGATCCCTTTCGAATTCTACAAGAACAGTTCCACAGAATTTCTCACTGCACTCACAAATGAATTTAATAAAATTTTTGAAACAGCCAATGTCCCAGAAAGCTTTAGAAGAGCGATACCTTTCCCATTGCACAAAATACTTCGGCAAAACTATTTAGTGCTTTGATATTTAATAGGCTTACACAATGGATGGCAAACAATATGAATTAAATGAATACCAGGCGGGGTTCAGAAAGCATTATTCAACACTGGATCACATTTTTACTATCACCAACATTGCAGAGTTTTTTAAACAAAGTAGCAAAAAGCTATATGTCTTCTTCGTTGACTTTCGTGCAGCTTTTGACTCCATAGCGCGTGAAGCTCTCTCCTATAAGCTGTTTAAAATTGGTTTATCAAGTAAAGTGATAAATGTGCTAAAAGCGATGTATGAGAGTAACGTGGCGTACGTATGGAATGGAGAGAATGTATCGGAAGAATTTGGAACACAAATGGGAGTTAAGCAAGGTTGCATCTTAAGCACGTTACTCTTCATCTTATTTATCAACGATATAGTAGGAGAAGTAGGAGGAGGGATCGAGCTTGGTGGTGTGCGGATACCGGCGCTAAAGTTTGCGGACGATATAGTGTTTTTATCGGAGACAGTTGAAGGGATGCAGCTTACAATGAACCGTCTTGAAAACTACTGTAAGCAATGGAATTTGACGGTGAATTTATCAAAATCAAAGACGATGATTTTTAGAAATGGCGTTGGAAGATACTCTCGGAACGAAAAGTGGTCCTATCGAGGTGAAAACGTTAAAATAGTGAAGGAGTATAAATATTTAAGTGTGCTAATTACATCCAACCTCAATATGAAAAAACACTTTGAATGTCAGCTAGCAGCAGCTAAAAGAGCTATTTCATCAGTTTGGGGACGTTGCGTCGACAATAAGTTTATCGATCACACAGCGAAGAGTAAACTATTTCGTACAACTGCTGCCTCTATACTGCTGTACGGAGCCCAAATTTGGGGTTATTGCTTTTTTGAAGAAGTTGAAAAATTTCTAAGGTACTTTTTGAAACGAATCTTTCGACTTCCAATATGTACACCGAACTATATGCTGCATCTAGAAACTGGAGTCCCTCCTCTCTTCTTAGATACCCAAAAGCTGCATATAGATTATATTGTAAAAGTAGTGGAGATGTATGATGGAAGACTGCCCAGGATTGTTCTGAAGCATATACTTTCGACAAGAGGGCACTTGGTTCAAAAGTGGGAGGAGTTGGCAGCAAATTATGGCGCGAGCTTAAATATTGCATCTGATATGCAACTTTCAATGATAAAACCTATGCTTACAAATGTTTTGAAAAATGCAGGTAATTCCATGTATGAGAGATTTGTAGCTGAAGCACATTCATCGCAACATAGGCTGATCTACAGTAGGCTGAATTTTAACCACATTGAAAGCGACTCAACGTACTTCCTCAATCGTTACTCTCTGCATATGATAAGCACAATATTCAAACTTAGAGGTGAACTAACAAGTCTTTATTTTATTCCACATCGACCCGATCTGCCAAATTTATGTGACCTGTGCAACCTTAAAGAGAGGGAGGATGTTTACCATTTCATCGGAAGATGTCCCATCTTAGGAGAATTTCAATCAACGTACTGAACGGAAGTCATGGTTGGGATGTTTTGTACAACTATGCTACAGCTGGAAGGAAGGCGATTTTTAAACAGAAATAGGAACCATATTGTCAATCTGGTAGACGGCCTTAAGCCAAACCATAAACGACTATGTATATACTGTTTGTGAAAATTATATGAAGTTCATAAAAAGTCTAACTAACTAACTAACTAACAACGCTCCAGCCAAGAGTATCTTTGAATATCAGCCCCTAGGTTCGGGACGCCGAAAAAGATCCAACCTCTGGTATAAAGACCAAGGGATCGCAGAGGATGGAAGGTAGTCGTGTCTCAGGGAGAGACTCTCCAAGGTTCGGGAGCCCTTTAAGTAAGTAAGTATCATAACGTGGAGACTAGTGCTGTAGCAAACCGTTACTTATATTAGTAACGGGTACTTCGTGAAACTCGAAGTAACATTATGTTACTATCAGTATGGTTACTCACATATCATCGTTACTTTCACATGATTCTGTTCGTGTGTGGTCTAGATTGTGAATTTAAATGTGTTCAAATAATAATACGATTGGCGAAAAAATATATCGATAGAAAATGTTTTTATTAAAAGTGTTCTTCACAATACAATGGTTGGGGAAGGAATGAAAAAAGAAAAAGAAATATGCAAAAAGAAATCAAAGTATGATACTAAATTAAAAAACTTTACATTTTGACAAGTGTTTATATTGGTTAAGATGATTGAGCTCAACTCGTATACGACAGTCGTATTCGACCATGGTCGCATTTAGGTACGACAAAGTCGTATTTTTTGTTCGTAAAATACGACTTAAGTAATAACTAAATGCGACCATGGTCGGATTAGACTGTCGTATACGAGTTGAAGAATTGGGCCCAGTGTGTGGAAAAATATCAATTGCATGACGTGCATGAAGTGTAAAATTTGTGTTCATCTTTTTCCACAAGCTAGCCAAAATCGCTCAAGACACTTATTGGAGTTGATTCACACTGATGTGTGCGGTGCGGCTCTGTCAATAAAAACTCAACTGGTGGTTCATTTATTGACGACATGTCCAGGCAGATTTTTGTATATTTTATGAAGTCCAAAGGTGTGGTATTTAATAAGTTTAAGCTGTCTAAGGCCATGGTGGAGCGTCAAACTGAAAAAAGATCGAAGCTTTGAGAAGCGATAATGATTCGGATTATGCTAATCACATTTATAATCAATTACTTACAGTATCATACACACTACAACAAAATGTAGTACCAGTAGGACATCGCTGGAGATGGCCAGATCTACACTGCATCATGCGTGCTTATATGACGCGGTAGGGGCAGGGGCAGTTGCCACTGCAGTGTATTTGCGCAACAGATCGTTGTCAAAAATGTTGATCAATAAAGTTGCTGCATGAAATTTCAGCAGGAAGAACCAACCGAGTAGGCCAAAACTAATTCGCACTGGGAAGCCTAGTTGTCCAAGCAAGCAATTCAATGTTTTAAATCTAATGATTGGTAATCTGGATATTGAAATTCCACAATCTTTTGAAGAAGCGTTGTCTACTAGACATTCTAATGAATTGGAAGAAGCCACTTAAAAGGAGTATACAACACTCATGGCCAATGATACATGCTCATCAGTCGACCTGCCACCTGGCCAAAAGACTGTCGGCTGTAAATGGATTTTTAATTTTAAAAGGAAGAAAGATAGCAGCGTTGAATGTTTTTAGTCTTGACTGGTAGCGAAGGGGTGCAGCCAGCAGTTTGGCGTCAACCCCTACAAACATTTTTCACCAGTCGTGTGTTATGGATAGCGTCAAATCAATGTATTAATAGCATATTTAAGCAGCGAATTAAACGATGTAGTGAATATGAAACGACCAGAGTGCTTCGTAGATAAGAATAATTCTGAGCGGGTTTTAAAGCTCTAAAAGGTTATTTACGGGTTACAGTAGTTCTGTCGAACATGGAATTTGGACTCGGATACTGTGCTTAGAAGCATTGGATTTATCCCAGGCGGGAGTGAACCCCATTTATACACGAAGAATAATGCATGTAATTTATTTTTAATTGCAGTTTACGTATATAATTTTAGTTGAAATCAAAGCACAAATTGCTGGCCAGTTCGACTTAGTATATGGGTATGGGGATCGAGCGCGAGGGACAGACAAGTACTATTTCTGTTGGCCATAAGCAGCATGCTAAAAATTTCTTATGGCAATATTGTATGGAGAACTGTAGACCTGTTGCAACACCCCTGGACTTTACTATCCAGATGAAATGTGAAGATGATAATTGTAAGAGGATTGAATCGACGTCACATCAATCTTTAATTGGGGCTTTGGTGCACTTCGTAAATTTACCTCGGCATGATATACTACATTCTGTATGCAAATTGGCACATCGAAACACAGATCGACTTATCGAACCTGAGCTGCAGGAAAACATATTTTGCGATATTTATCAAAAGCCATTGATTTTAAATATTACTGTCCATTAAGAGAGTTAGTTCAAGGTTTCATCGACGCAGATTGGAGTGGTAATACCATGTATAGGAAGTCGTTTACAGGATATGCATTCTCCGTGGGAGGAATTTCTTTTTTTGGATCCAAGAAACAAAGCACTGTGGACTTAAGTGGCCCAGAGGCTTAACACATGCCACTTTCTACAGCGGCTAAAGAAGCAGTCTACTCGAGAATACTTTTGAGGGAACTCGGTATTCATGATGATAATATTTTCGGAGATAATCCGAGTGTACAGTAACTTGCAAAAACATCGACATAAATCACAATCATGCAGATCAAACCAAAGCGATCACAGCAAAATTAAGGAAATACTAAAAACTAACACAGCGGATTAGATATGAGAACCCAAATACTTTTGGAAATTTATTTTAGTATCTACAAATGTATATATTGTTGGGTGAATGCATTTATCTTCAGTGAGTGCACTGAATATAGTTGATGTACTGTCAGCTGTCATTTTAACAAAGTAAAAAAATGTGCTTTACTTTAGTCTGAATTAAAGGTTAGAATAAAATAGAATTACTGAAACCTAGGACTCTCTTTTAATTCCAATATTTACTTGAGGAAAACTGTTATGCAGGAACACACGACATATCCACCATATTATAGAACGGGTCTACCGCATTATAAAAAAAAAATGCAATTTGCAGAAAATCACGATGGCAGACTCAATGCGGCACCTTAAACGCTGAAAAAACAGTATCAAACTTGACTTAAATAACACAATGCTGGTAACGTATTGAAAAATTTGTGGACCAGGTATAAAGGCTTAACCGTATTAAATAGATTTTCTATTATTCATTTATCATTTAATTGTTTGGGATAAACTACAAATCCGACAGTATTGAGTTGCCCACAATCTCGCAGAACACTAACAGGCGTTGTAGGAAAATTCAAAGATATAGAAATTATGGATGGCGAATTAAATATGGAGGTTTGAACAGTTATGAGAAGACCTATCTAGTGCCCATGTGTATTTTGCAGGCAAACTGCAAGCCGCAGATACATGACTTTGTCACCTGATCCCAGAGCAAGTAAATAGTGTTAAGGCAAAAATCGGAAACTATCACAAATGAAGATGGCGGATGCATTATATTATCCACAGAGACTTAGGGATAGCTACCGTGGAGGACGACATAAAAAACTTCGCTCGCAAGCTTCGTATTCGTCTTTATGGCCATTGCAACTGTGCCATACTCCAAACTTTGGATGTGACAAATCTTACGCGCCGACTTCAAAGAACGAAACCGTTCGAATTAGCACAATAAGACAAAAAGCCGCATGTCATGACGGTTTCAGCAGGTGCTTTTATTGAAAATCTACCTGCCTCACGCGAATATTCTCTTCTGAAGCTTAAACTACTTGATAAGGTCAAACTTAGTCGTAGTAAACAAAACGAAGGGAAGGGTGTTTTTAGTCAGTAGAAATCTGACACTACTATGAGTACACGGTCTCATAGTGTCTCATGAAGATTTTCACCCACCCACGGAAAAAAAAAAAAAAATTATATTATTTGAAGCTTTCCGAAAAAAAAAGAAATATTTCTTAGGGAATTACCTTTTTTTTAAAGATAATAAAATTTATATTATCACAGAATGTCTAACGTCTTCTAAAACGTTTTAAAAGCAGTGTAAAAAAAATCGAAAACCGAACGGGGTCATAATTTCGGCCGCAATATAAACGAACAATCTTGAAGGGTCGTGTATTTGCTATTTATTGAACTGCTTGATATAAACTATAAACTGTTGAGTAACAAGGTGCTCAGGTTCATCACATGGAAATTATAAACTAAAATGACGGATAAGATGTGGAGGCAGTGTTCCCAGATTGCGGGGAAAAGCGTCACTTTTGACGCTTAAATCTTCGTTGTCAATGAATGATTTGTTTTACCGAACAGCGTACGAAAGTATAATTACGCACTGAATATATCCAATAGCTCACGTGACATTGTAACTCTTTTTTCGGGTTCTTGGCTTCGAATTATAAGTCCGACCGTGCTCAAAAATAAAACTTTTTCTTTTCTTGCACATTTATACAAACGTTTTTTAAATATGTTTCCTGGTAGTGAATTAAATGATCTCTTAGAAATTTAACATACCAAACATAAGTTCCGTAAATTTGCAAGAAGGATGCCTTATCAACAAAATTAGCTGATGAAAAGGACATGTTTCCAAAACTTGAAAACTTGTAGAACTTATTTTCTGTCTTCCGCACAGTGGAGCAGGAGCTGAACGTACTTTCTCTGTTGTTAATTTAAATAAAACTAATAAGAAACAATCTTCAGAATCCTACATTGTGCCGAATTCTAAATTCAAAGACTTTGCTAAAAAAAAAAAAAATTAATTGCGTTGAATTTGAACTTGAGAAAGAATGCCTTAGGCTTTACAATTCCAAGATGTACCTATAAAAGTAAAATATCAGTCTTATCGAGGTATCCGATCAGAACGGAATTGCGGAAAATTTGTTCGATATAAAGGGTGAAGTGGGCGCCGTGGCGTAAGTGGTCAGTGTGTCGGACCATTGCGCGTGAGGTTCCAAGTTCGAATCCCAGAAAACACCAAACATTTTTTTCACGGTCTGAACATGTCATGGAGGTCTGAACAGTTATGAGAAGACTTTCTAGTGCCCATGTGTATTTTACAGGCAAACCGCAGGTCGCAGATACATGACTTGCCACCTGATTGCAGAGCAAGTAAAAGGCGTTATAAATAAAAATAATAAATAAATTTAAGATGGCGGAAGCAATATTACATCCTTGAGAATTAATATTTTTTTAAGAGTTAATTACATTTTAAATTACAATACCATGTCGAATATCTTCTAAAACGTTCTGATGACATTATCGAAAAATCGAAAACCGTAGGAGATCAAAATGGCGACCACAGTATAACGGGCAAGCTTGATGAGGCGTGTATTTGTTATTTTATTGAATTGTTTGAGATAAACTACAAACTGTTGAGTGACAAGGTTCATGCAGATCAAACTAAAGCAACCACATAAAAATTAAGGAAATTTTAAAAACTAAAATGGCGGATAAAATGTGAAGGTTCAAATGGTTTCGAGAATTCAGATAATTGTTTATTTATCTGTTATACAGAGATACACGGCATGCCCACCCGATTGTAGAACGAGTCCAATGCATTATTGAAAAAATTGCAACCTGCGGAAATTCAAGATGGCGGAATCATTACCATGAACTATGTATTACCGCACTATGAGCAATTTTGTAAAGCCGGCTACAAGTCAAAACTGACTTATGTTATAAAACCCGATTAAATTATTAAAAAGGTATTATAGATAAATTCGAAGACCCTTTACAGATATCTTATCCAGAATGTGTGGACTAGGTATGAAGGCTTGACATATTAAATAGATTTTATGTTAAAAATTACTTAAGAATTTGTGGCCCTCAAATTAAACAACCGACAGTATTGAAATGGCAACAAGCCCGCAGAAAACTGAAATCAGATGCTAAGAATTGAGTGATATGAAATTAGAGATGGTGCATTAAATATGGAGGTCTGAACAGTTATGGGAGGACTATCCATGTGCATTTCGCAGGCAAACTGCAAGTCGCAGATACATGACTTTGACACCTGATTGCAGAGCAAGTAAATAGCGGTAAAGCAAAAATCAGAAACTATCAAAAATTCAAGATGGCGGATGCATTATTTCATCTGAAGCTTCCGGAAACTAATATTTCCTTGGGAACAAATTTTTTGAAGATAATAAAATTCATATTATCATAGGATGCCCAATATCTCTGAAATGTTTTAAAGACATTTAAAAAAAATCAAAACCACAATATAACTGGGCAAGCTTGAACTGCCGTGTGTTTGTTATTTATTGAATTGTTCGAGATAAACTATAAAATGTTGAGTGACAAGGTGCTCAGGTTCATGCAGAACGGAAATTCAGTATGGTGGACTGATTATGGTGGCCTTTAACTAAAAAACTAGATTTTCTATTATTCATTGAATTGTTTGACATAAAATACAGAACCGACTGTACTGACTTGCCCACAAGCTCGCAGAAAAATAAAAGCCGTTACAGAGAAATTGAATTATATGGAGATTAGAGATGGGGAATTAAACATGGAGGTCTGAACAGTTATGAGAATACTATCTAGTGCTCAAGTATATTTCGCGGGCACACTGCAAGTCGCAGACGCATCACTTTGCCACCTGATTGCAGAGCAAGTAAATAGCGTTAAGGCAAAAATCGAAAACTATAAAAAATTCAAGATGGCGGATGCATTATTTCATCTAAAGCTTTCCAAAAAAAATATTTCCTTAGGAATTAATTTTTTTTAAGCTAATAAAATTTATATTATCATAGCATTATAAAAAAAAATCGAAAACCGTAGGAGATTAAAATGGCGACCACAATATAAAGGGACAAGCGTGAAGGGTCGGGTTTTTGTTATATATTGAATTGTTTGAGATAAACCACAATCTGTTGAGTAATACGGCGCTCAGGTTCATGCAGATCAAACTGAAGCGATAAAAGAAATATTAAGAAAGTATTAAAGACTAAAATGGCAGAATAGATGTGAAGGCCCAAACCGGGTTGAGGACTTAGTTTGATGTTTATTTATTAGTTTGAGAAAACTATTATGCAGATGTACACAGCATGTCCGCTCGATTATAGAACGAGTCCAATGCATTATTGAAAAAATTCCAATCTGCGGAAAATCAAGATGGCGGGCAAATTATGGTGGCCTTTAACTACAAAAACTAGATTTTTTATTATTCGTTGAATTGTTTGAGATAAACTACTCAGCCGACAATATTGACTTGAGCACAAGCTCGAAGAAAATTAAAAGCCGTTACAGAGAAATTGAATTATATGGAGATTAGAGATGGGGAATAAAACATGGAGGTCTGAACAGTTATGAGAAGACTATCTATTGCTCAAGTGTATTTCGCAGGCAAACTGCAAGTCGCAGACGCATCACTTTGCCACCTGATTGCAGAGCAAGTAAATAGCGTTAAGGCAAAAATCGAAAACTATAAAGAATTCAAGATGGCGGATGCATTATTTCATCTAAAGCTTTCCGGAGAAAAATATTTCCTTAGGAACTAATTTTTTTTAAGCTAATAAAATTTATATTATCATAGCATTAAAAAAAAAATCGAAAACCGTAGGAGATTAAAATGGCGACCACAATATAAAGGGACAAGCGTGAAGGGTCGGGTTTTTGTCATATATTGAATTGTTTGAGATAAACCACAATCTGTTGAGTAATAAGGCGCTCAGGTTCATGCAGATCAAACTGAAGCGATAAAAGAAATATTAAGAAAGTATTAAAGACTAAAATGGCGGAATAGATGTGAAGGCCCAAACCGGGTTGAGGACTTAGTTTGATGTTTATTTATTAATTTGAGAAAACTATTATGCAGATGTACACAGCATGTCCGCTCGATTATAGAACGAGTCCAATGCATTATTGAAAAAATTCCAATCTGCGGAAAATCAAGATGGCGGGCTAATTATGGTGGCCTTTAACTCCAAAAACTAGATTTTTTATTATTCGTTGAATTGTTTGAGATAAACTACTCAGCCGACAATATTGACTTGAGCACAAGCTCGCAGAAAATTAAAAGCCGTTACAGAGAAATTGAATTATATGGAGTTTAGAGATGGGGAATTAAGCATGGAGGTCTGATCAGTTATGAGAAGACTATATAGTGCCCATGTGCATTTCGTAGCCAAACTGCAAGTCGCAGACACAAGACTTTGACATCTGATAGCAGAGCAAGTAAATAGCGGTAAAGCAAAAATCGGAAACTATCAAAAATTCAAGATGGCGGATGCATTATTTCATCTGAAGCTTCCGGAAACTAATATTTCCTTGGGAACTAATTTTTTTTTGAAGATAATAAAATTTATATTATCATAGGATATCCAATATCTCTGATGGCGGATGCAATATTTTATCTGAAACTTTCCAAAAAAATATATTTAGTTAGGAATTAATTTTTTTTTATATTATCATAGCGTGGTTGTATCCAAAAAAAACCCATTCAGTGCACTCTGCATGCTAGTGGAGTCCCATAGATGCAGGTGGATAAGTTTAAGTACCTCGGGGTTTTATTCACGAGTGATGGGAGGAGCAATGCCGAGTTATCCTGTAGAATTTGTCATCCTGGATCAATTTTGAGAGAGCTTGGCCAATCTGTTATAAGGAAGGCCGAACTTAGCTTTCAAGCTTGTTCTATTTGGCTAATAATAATAGATAAAAATAATAGACCGGAAGGTCCTATTGGACTTCTTAATAAAAGACTAGAAGGTGTGTATCCAATGAGGTCAGTTTAATAACTAAAATTCAATTCAGGTTGTTGTACACTATATATATATTTTTTGAGATAGAAAGGAAAGTGACTTAGATTTAAATATTATTATAATGAGAGAGTGACTTATATTTAAGTACTTTTAACATTTAGCAAAGCTAACCTATCGGTTTTTAACTCGGTGTATGTTCCAGTTCTCACCTATGGTCATGTAATTTGGGAAGTGACCGAAAGAATAAGATCGCGGATACAAACTGCCGAAATGAAGTTCCTTCGCGGTGTTGCTGGAATAACTCGTAGAGATCGAGTGCGCAACACCAGAGTACGCGAGGTGCTCAATGTTGAGCAGCTACTTCTCCGAACGGAACGATCTATGCTTCGATGGTTTGGTCACGTAGTGCGTATGCCCCCAGACCGGCTTCCAAGACGCGCCATGGTTGCCGTGCCATCAGGTAGGCGACTCCGCGGAAGGCCTAGAAATAGATGGTTGGACCTAGTCCGACATCTCTCCTAGAGCCGCCTACGGATCCCTCCTGATGAATTGGAGTCAATGACGGAGGATCGAGAAGGATGGATAGTCCACCTGAGCATCCTATTCCCGCGAAGGGGTAAAACAATCCTCCATTATCCATCATCCATCATCCATCACCCATCATCCATCATCCATCATCCATCATCCATCATCCATCATCCATCATCCATCATCCATCATCCATCATCCATCATCCATCATCCATCATCCATCATCCATCATCCATCATCCATCATCCATCATCCATCATCCATCATTCATCGTTCATCATCCATCATCCATCATCCATCATCCATCATCCATCATCCATCATCCATCATCCATCATCCATAATCCATCATCCATCATCCATCATCCATCATCCATCAACTATCATCCATCATCCATCAGCCATCATCCATCATTCATCATCCATCATCCATCATCCATCATCCATTATCCATCAGCCACCATCCATCATCCATCATTCATCGTTCATCATCCATCATCCACCATCCATCATCCACCATCCATCAGCCATCATTCATCATCCATCATCCATCATCCATCATCCATCATCCATCATCCATCATCCATCATCCATCATCCATCATCCATCATCCATCATCCATCATCCATCATCCACCATCCATCATCCACCATCCATCATTCATCGTTCATCATCCATCATCCATCATCCATCATACATCATCCATCATCCATGATCCATCATCCATCATTCATCATCCATCATCCATCATCCATCATCCATCATCCATCATCCATCATCTATCATCATTTTTTTCATTTCATTTTTTGTGGCTGAAACCACAGCCGACCCGTCCGAAGAGCCCTCATCATCCATCATCCATCATCCATCATTCATCATCCATCATCCATCATCCATCAACCATCAACCATCATCCATCATCCATCATCCATCATCCATCATCCATCATCCATCATCCATCATCCATCATTTATCAGCCATCATCCATCATCTATCATCCATCATCCATCATCCATCATCCATCATCCTTCATCCATCATCCGTCATCCATCATCCATCATCCATCATCCACCTTCCATCATTCATCGTTCATCATCCATCATCCATCATCCACCATCCATCATCCATAATTCATCGTTCATCATCCATCATCCATCATCCATCATCCATCAGCCATCATTCATCATCCATCATCCATCTTTCACCATCCATCATCCATCATCCATCATCCATCATCCATCAACTATCATCCATCATCCATCATCCATCAGCCATCATCCATCATTCATCATCCATCATCCATCATCCATCATCCATCATCCATCATCCATCATCCATCATCCATCATCCATCATCCATCATCCATCATCCATCATCCATCATCCATCATCCATCATCCATCATCCATCATCCATCATCCATCATCCATCATCCATCATCCATCATCCATCATCCATCATCCATCATCCATCATTCATCGTTCATCGTTCATCATCCATCATCCATCATCCATCATCCACCATCCATCAGCCATCATTCATCATCCATCATCCATCTTCCATCATCCATCATCCATCATCCATTATCCATCATCCATCATCCATCATCCATCATTCGTCATTCATCATCCATCATCCATCATCCATCATCCATCATCCATCATCCATCATCCATCATCCATCATCCATCATCCATCATCCATCATCTATCATCCATCATCAATCATCCATCATCTATCATCTATCATCCATCATCCTCAAAAACAGTTTTTTCGATTCTTATTAAAAATATTATTAAAAAATCAAAATAAAACAAGAAAGCAAGATTTTGAAAGCCTTCACCTTCTCTTTAAAAAAAAAATCTTAAGGCGCTGAGGAGACATTGGTGGCCAAGCAAGGTGTAAGCTTGGTGACCACAACGAATGTCTGAAAGTCGTTGGGCAATCGCTTTATTATTTATTTTACTTTTTAGGAGAAAGTCTGTTATATTGCAATATAGTCTGAAACTTGATACATGGCAGGCTTTTAAATGAAGTTCTTTATTATTTGTGGAAAACTGTATGATTCAAATTATAAATAAAATTTAAATTTTCTGCTTGACCACGATTAAGTCAAACGACAGTAGTAGTATGTAAGGAGTCTTATACTCCTTTGTTTTGTAAAAAAATAATGAAGATAGATCCCACAAAATAAGGTCCACCCGTCTTCAGATCACCTCATTTCAAGTCTTAAATTTCGATTTTTGGAAGACAAAATTTCTAATACAAGCTTTCCAGAGCTTGAAATCTTTCAACTGATACGAAAAATACTCTGCATTCAATTCGAGTATTATTTTAAAAATAACACTCCACAAATATAGAAATATTATATACAAAGACAGTGCCTTTTGCAGCAAATCATAAAAACCAACAGTTTCCTCACAATTTTAAACACCAAAAATATTTTTATTATTTACATCCTTGAAAATTTTGAAACATGAATACGTACTAAATAAAAAGGAACAATTTCGCTCTCAATCATTAAGATTATTATTATTATTAAATTCCTTTGAAAACAGTCAAATACGAATTCAAAAAATTACAATTTTACATTCTGTGACCATGAGATTTAAATTGAATGCTTAATCATTATGTATTTGGCAATCATGGTATTTCTTTTTTTTTTTTTGTCGGGATAGGAAACACTCGACTGGAGCACTCAGACACAACTGGTCCATTGTACTGCCAGAGAGCAAACCCTGATTTACCCATTTTATTGGAATTTCCTTGACTTTCGAAGAAAGCCAAGCAAGAACTTCAGTGATGAGGAGCTTACAGTACCAGCACTCACCACATCCGCACCGAAGATCTGCCACCTGATACGAGCAAAGGCCGGACACTCACAGAGATAATGTTCCGCAGTGTCGTCGCTCTCTCCACAAGCGTCGCAGATTGTAGTGTCACTTAAGCCTAACACGTTAAGGTGGTTGGCAAAAGCGAAGTGGCCTGTCAAGACGCCGATAAGTTGTCTACAGTCTTTTCTGCTGAGAGACAGCAAGAATGCCGCTGATTTCTTACAGACGTCCGGGAGCATGCGTTTAGTCAACCTGCAACCTGGAGAGTCATGCCACACACAATTGTGCTCGTGAGAGACCCAATCGTCAATGAAAGCCCTAACCGAGGACGCTGGAAGACCCAACACGGGTTCGGGACCTGAGAAAGCCTCCTCTGAGCCTTGTCTAGCAATCTCATCGGAGATCTCGTTCCCCAAGATCCCAGTGTGACCTGGGACCCAGACAAGAGACAGAGAATTCAGCCTTGCGACCGAGTTCAAAGAGTTTTTGGTTTCACGAACTATTTTGGAAGTGGTTAAAGGGTTAAGCAAGGCCTTAAGCGTAGCCTGACTGTCACTACAGACATGGTATATGAATGTATTATATTTTTCTTAGTATATTTAACAACAAACAATTTTGCGAATATTTAAAGACCCTTGGCTTGAAATGAGTGGTTAACCATTAAAATCGGTCCAATCGTTTTGTCACAATTTGGAAAATGAATTATTTTGTATGTAAAAAAGATATTAACTTGTTCTACAATTCTTTCATACATCATGTATTACCACGCCCTTTTTGTGTAAGTGTTTTGTCAAAGCAAGCTTTGAAAGAATTTTTTTAAAATACGAGAAAGTTTTATCTAAGCAAGCTATCATTCCGTCCAAATATTCCTACACCACGCCCATTAGGGTGGGCTTAGGAATAAGGCGATAGGCTTTCATTGTGATCCGTTTCACATGGATTCTGACTTTTGTGTATGTTTTTATATAATTTCAGAAAATTGCGGCATTGGGCTAACATGATTTTCAGTACCCAAGTGCTTAAGTTCAAATAATTTGATCCTTAATGCTCTTAATCCGGGCGAATCATCTACTAAATATGTTTTACAAACAACCTTACTTCATTTCTTAAAATTTCTTCGGGGAAAGATTGGGTTAATTTTACTATGTGTACAATTTACTTACAGTAAAACGCAACTCAATGATAAGTCCCTCTTGCCTGCGTATACGAGTATATGCATAATGTGCAGGGCAACTACTGTATTAGGGATTGAACTGAACTTGAACAGAAGTCTAGTTGGTGGACGGACTTACTTCATATTTACGGAAATTTCAAATCTCTCTTTTTTTTTTTTTTATAATTTGCGCGCACTCAAAGGGTTATGAATACCTTTAACATGTTTACACATAGTGCGGGCGTTGGAAAGGATGGATAGAGAGAGAGAGAGAAAGATTTTTTTATGGTGTAGTGGTTCTTGAAGCTCAGTTGTTTATGCTTCGGCTATTCTCCGGGGGTGGCGTCCAGATAACTGGGGAGATTTTTATTACTATTGTCATTGCTTCTGATTCACAGTACTTTTTTCCCGATAATCGATGTCAAGGGCAAATCATCATCAACAGAGCGACCAATTTTTCCAGCCACATGACCAAGCTACTGCCAGTGTTATGCCTTCGCAGTAGTGTTCACACAAGCTTTCGCAAATGATCGGACTGACTTTGTATATTTCATGAGAAATAAATAAATGCTTGCTGACATCAGGATTTGAACCATGAACCTTTTGCGTGGCAATTGACGATGTTACCACTACACCATTGCCACCCTTTCTTCTCATTTCTCTTCTCCGCATTTCTACTGATCCGCCTGTGAGGTTCGCCTATTTGACGTCAAACGAAAACAAATTAAGATCAGCTACAACAGATCCGGTTAGCCAAATATTTACGCTGGCAGGTCCACTCTTTACATCAAAGACTGTATTAAGCACTCCGAAAACATAGAAATAGAATTTGATTCTATGCAAATAAGCTCAGTCTCCGTAAAAATAAACCACTTAAACTACAACATCGGATCTAGTTACTTCCCTCCGGGATATAAGCTAGTAGAAGACGACCTCGTTCGTCTCTTTGACTCACTCGGACCTAATTTTGTCTTAGGTGGTGACTTTAACGCGAAACGCACTTTCTGGGGATCAAGATGCAATTCGACAAAAGGTAGATTATTGTACAAAGTCAGCATGAAACGTGGACTGAACTTTTTTTCGACAGGAAAGCCAACTTATTGGCCAACTGACAAAAATGAAATCCCTGACCTCGTCGACTTCTTTATCGCAAAAGGGTTAACTAAAAATTTGACGGAAGTCGAAGAATGCTATGATCTATGCTCAGATCACTCAGCAGTCACTCTGAAAATAGGTGGAAGTCTAGTAAAAAAAGAAGGACCGCCTAGGTTAACTAGTAACAAAACCAACTGGGACGCTTTCAGAAGAGACTGCAAGGAAAATGTTGCTTTAAATGTACCGCTAAAGACACCGTTCGAAATAGAAGAAGAAATCGACAAACTCGTCGAAGCCATTCAGAGTTCGGCATGGAAAAACACTCCTTTGCGGAAGACAGAAGCGCGGAACAATAAAGTCAAATACCAGCCTGAAATCGAAGACCTCATACGAGAAAAGAGGAGAGCGCGCAAGAGATGGCAACAATCCCGCGCGCCACCGGATAAAACTTATCTGAACCATCTTTGTAACAAGCTTAAAAAAGTGCTGCAGGACCTAAAAAATTACGAGACTTCTACTTACCTCGAGGGTCTGACCGGTGATAAGTATTCAAACTACTCTCTATGGAAAGCCTTGAAGTCCATAAGGAAACCTGTAATGCACTCGCCGCCAATTATGAAAGCTAACGGGGAATGGGCAAAAGAAGACAAAGAGAAAGCAGAATTAGTTGCCGATCACTTAGAGGAAACGTTCAAGCCGTTCGACAATAAAAAAATTGAAAAACAACAAGGCTCCGGGATATGATTTAATCACTGGCGAAATTTTGAAAGAGCTACCGAAAAAAGTGCTGGTTAAGTTGCTCTACATTATAAATGCTACTCTAAGACTGTTATATGTTCCAAGGCAATGGAAAGTCGCCGAAGTTATTATGGTTCCGAAACCGGGAAGTGTGCAAATGACAAGAAATCATATAGACCAATTTCACTTCTGCCAATAATATCTAAGGTCTTCGAGAAACTTCTGCTGAAACGATTGCAGCCAGTAATTGAAGAAAGACGCTTGATCCCGGATCATCAATTCGGCTTTCGGATCATACATTCCACAATCGATCAGGTGTATCGAATAACGAACGAAATTGAAAAAGCTCTAGAAGGGAAAAAAATATGCTCTAGCGCTTTTCTCGACGTATCGCAAGCCTTCGACAAGGTATGGCACAAAGGACTGTATAAGATAAGGGTAATCTTACCGGAAAAGTTGTACAGAATATTGGAATCTTATCTTGAAAACAGACTCTTCCGTGTTAGACACGGGAGTGAATATTCGGATTTCAAAGAAATCTACGCCGGTGTTCCACAAGGAAGTGTTCTCGGTCCAATCCTGTTCCTGCTCTACACAAGAGATATACCACAAGATGAAGGGACCGTTGTAGCAACGTTCGCAGACGACACGGCTATCCTCGTAACGGATGAGTCAGTCGAATCATCAACGGGAAAACTCCAACGAGCTTTGAACAAAGTATGCGAATGGACAAAAACCTGGCGAATAGTCCTCAATGAGACAAAATCAACGCTTGTCAATTTTACGTTAAAAAAGATAAACAACTTACCTATATCCATTAACTCGGTGCAAATACCGTACGCAAACGAGGCAACATATTTAGGAATGACCCTAGACGCAAAACTTAAGTGGAAACCACACGTTAAAAAGAAGCGCGAAGACTTCGAAATCAGATTTAGAGAAATGTATTGGCTACTCGGAAGATACTCGAAGTTAAGCGTATACAACAAACTGCTTCTGTATAAGCAAGTGCTAAAACCTTCTTGGACATATGGTATACAACTTTGGGGTTGTACCAAACCCAGGGTAACGGCTCTACTGCAAGCATTTCAAAACAAAATACTAAGAGCAATCGTGAATGCTCCTTGGTATATAAGAAATAGTGATATTCACAGAGATCTAGGAATTGCTACCGTGAGGGACGAAGTAACAAACTTTGCTCGCAAACTTCGTGCAATAATGAAATAATCCGTACTATGGACGTGACAAACCTTGAGCGCCGACTACAAAGAACAAGACCTCTCGACCTAGCGCCGTAAGGAAAAACCGCATGTAATGACGGTATTAGTAGATGCCTTCACTGGAAGCTACCTACCTAACGCGATTAACACTACAGAAGCGTAAACTACTCGTTAAGGCAACTTAGTCGTAGTCATCACAAAAATGAAAAAATGAGAGGGACGAATTTCCTACTACTATGAGTACGGGCAGCCGGTTCTCATAGTGCCTCTCTGAGGGGGTGAGGTTTAGCCCGTAGGCATATACTGACTAGCACTGATGGCATTGTCAGATATATGAATCGGGCATAACCAATGGTACGGACCATTGGTATCTTTTGAAGATTCCTGCACCTCCAGGCGCAACCAAAAAAAAAAAAATTAAAAAAATTCGAAAACCGTAGGAGACCACAATATAACGGGACAAGCTTGAAGGGTCGGGTTTTTGTTATATATTGAATTGTTTGAGATAAACTACAATCTGTTGAGTAATAAGGCGCTCAGGTTCATGCAGATCAAACTGAAGCGATAACAGAAATATTAAGAAAGTATTAAAGACTAAAATGGCGGATTAGATGTGAAGGCCCAAATCGGGTTGAGGATTTAGTTTGGTGTTTATTTATTAATTTGAGAAAACTGTTATGCAGATGTACACAGCATGTCCGCTCGATTATAGAACGAGTCCAATGCATTATTGAAAAAATTCCAATCTGCGGAAAATCAAGATGGCGGGCTAATTATGGCGGCCTTTAACTCCAAAAACTAGATTTTTTATTATTCATTGAATTGTTTGAGATAAACTACTCAGCCGACAATATTGACTTGAGCACAAGCTCGCAGAAAATTAAAAGCCGTTACAGAGAAATTGAATTATATGGAGTTTAGAGATGGGAAATTAAGCATGGAGGTCTGATCAGTTATGAGAAGACTATCTAGTGCCCATGTGTATTTCGCAGCCAAACTGCAAGTCGCAGATTCATGACTTTGCCATCTGATCGTAAAGGAAGTAAATAGCGTTATTGAAAAAAGCGCAAACTATCACAAATTCAAGATGGCGGATGCAATATTTCATCTGAAGCTTTTTGGAAACCAATATTTCCTTGGGAATTAACTTTTTTTAAAGTTAACAAAATTTTAATTACTATGGCATGTCCAATTCTAAAGCGTTTCAAAGGCATTGTAAAAAAAAATCGAAAACCGTAGGAGATCAAATGGCGGCCACAATATAGCGGGACATGCTTGAAGTTTCGGGTATTTGTTCTATAAAATAAATAAATATTTAGCGCAACAGCTTTTTAAGTGCCAGGGCACAGCTTCTCGCAACCACTCATGTTGTGTGCGTTATATTTTTCACACAAATGGAAGGGACCTACAGTTTAGTGCCGAATCCGAAGGGCGATTTGAGAAGCTTTTTCGTGACAACTATACTCTCGGATGTTTGTCAGACGGTCGCGAGAGGTGGGACCGTGAAAAAACTTGTTGGTGTTTTCTGGGATTCGAACTTGGGACCTCATGCGTAGTGATCCGGCACGCTAACCACATACGCCACGGCGCCCACATTTGTTCTATAATATATTGAATTGTTTGAGATAAACTACAAATTGTTGAGTAACAAGGTGCTCAGGTTCATGCAGATCAGACTGAAGCGATCGCATAAAAATTAAGGAAATTTTAAAAACTAAAATGGCGGATAAGATATGAAGGCCCATACAGTCTCGAGAATTTAGTTTGATGTTTATTTATCTATTTGAGAAAACTGTTATGCAGAGATACGCGGCATGGCCACCAGATTGTAGAACAAGTATAATGCATCATTGAAAAAATTCCAACCTACAGAAATTAAAGATGGTGGACTCATTATGGCTAACTGTCTATTATCACAATCATTTTTTTAAAGATGGCTACTAGTCAAAACTAACTCGTATTATAAAATCCTGTTAAATTATTGAAAATGTTTTACAGATAATTTCGAAGACCCTTTACAGCTGCCTTATCCAAAATATGTGGACTAGGTATGAAGGCTTGATCATATTCAATAGATTTTCTCTTACAAATTCCTTAAGATTGCGTGACCTTTAGCTCCAGAAGCAAGTTTTCATGTTATTGAAATAATTGTTTATGATAAACTACTCAGCCGACAGTATTGACTTGGCCACAAGCCCGCAGAAAACTAAAAGCAGTTACAAAGAAATTGAATTATATTGAAATTAGAGATGGGGAATTAAACATGGAGGTCTGAGTAGTTATGAGAAGACTGTCTAGTGCCCATGTGTATTTTGCAAACAAACTGCAAGTCGCAGACACACGATTTTGTCACCTGATCCCAGAGCAAGTAAATAGTGTTAAGGCAAAAATCGGAAACTATCACAAATTCAAGATGGCGGGTGCATTATTTCATCTGAAGCTGTACGGAAACCAATATTTCCTTAGAAATTCATTTTGTTGAAGATAATAAAATTCATATTATCATAGCATGTCCAATATCTTCTAAAACGGGCTTAAAAAAAATTCAAAAACCGTAGGAGATCAACATGGCGACCACAATGTAACTGGGCAAGCTTCAAGTGCCGTGTATTTCTTATTTATTGAATTGCTTGAGATAAACTATAAACTGTTGAGTGACAAGGTGCTGAGGTTCATGCAGATCAAACTGAAGCGATGACAAAGAAATTAAAAACTAAAATGGCGGATAAGATGTGGAGGCAGTGTTCCCAGATTGTGGGGAAAAGCGCCACTTTTGGCGCCCTTTGAGTTGAAAAGGGGCAAAGGGGAAACTGTCTCAAAACAAGGGGAAAACGCGTATTTAAAATATTGTTTCCGAAATCACAAAATGTTATAATATTAAGTCACCAACATGCATAAATCTTCGTTGTCAATGAATGATTTGTTCTACCGAACAGCGTACGAAAGTATAATTACGCACTGAACCTATCCAATAGCTCACGTGACATTGTAACTCTTTTTTTGGGTTCTTGGCTTCGAATTATAAGTCCGACCGTGCTCAAAAATAAAACTTTTTCTTTTCTTGCACCTTGTTCTTTAAATATGTTTCCTGGTAGTGAATTAAATGATCTCTTAGAAATTTTAACATACCAAACATTAGTTCTGTATATTTGCAAGAAGGATGTCTTATCAACAAAATTAGCTGATGAAAAGGATATGTTTCCAAAACTTGAAAACTTGTAGAATTTATTTTCTGTCTTCCGCGCAGTGGAGCAGGAGCTGAACGTACTTTCTCTGTAGTTAATTTAAATAAAACTAATAAGAAACAATCTACAGAATCCTACATTGTGCCGAATTCTAAATTCAAAGACTTTGCTAAAAAAAAAAAAATTTAATTGCGTTGAATTTGAACTAGAGAAGGAATGCCTTAAGCTTCATAATTCCAAGATGTACCTATAAAAGTAAAATATCAGTCTTATCGAGGTATCCGATCAGAACGGAATTGCGGAAAATTTGTTCGATATAAAGGGTGAAGTGGGCGCCGTGGCGTAAGTGGTCAGTGTGTCGGACCATTGCGCGTGGGGTTCCAAGTTCGAATCCCAGAAAACACCAAACAGTTTTTTCATGGTCCTACCTCTCGCGAAGGTCTGACAAACATTGTTGTCTCGAAATATGGAGGTCTGAACAGTTATGAGAAGACTTTCTAGTGCCCATGTGTATTTTACAGGCAAACTGTAAGTCGCAGATACATGACTTTACCACCTGATTGCAGAGCAAGTAAAAAGCGGTATAGAAAAAATCGGAAACAATCAAAAATTTAAGATGGCGGAAACAATATTACATCCTTGAGAATTAATATTTTTTTAAAGTTAATTACATTTTAAATTACAATACCATGTCCAATAACTTCTAAAACGTTCTGATGACATTATCGAAAAATCGAAAACCGTAGGAGATCAAAATGGCGACCACAGTATAACGGGCAAACTTGATGAGGCGTGTATTTGTTATTTTATTGAATTGTTTGAGATAAACTACAAACTGTTGAGTGACAAGGTTCATGCAGATCAAACTAAAGCGATCACATAAAAATTAAGGAAATTTTAAAAAGTAAAATGGCGGAGATGTGAAGGTTCAAATCGTTTCGAGAATTCAGATAAATGTTTATTTATCTGTTATACAGAGATACACGGCATGCCCACCCGATTGTAGAACGAGTCCAATGCATTATTGAAAAAATTGCAACCTGCGGAAATTCAAGATGGCGGAATCATTATGATGAACTATGTATTACCGCACTATGAGCAATTTTGTAAAGCCGGCTACAAGTCAAAACTGACTTATGTTATAAAACCCGATTAAATTATTAAAAAGGTATTATAGATAAATTCGAAGACCCTTTACAGATATCTTATCCAGAATGTGTGGACTAGGTATGAAGGCTTGACATATTAAATAGATTTTATGTTAAAAATTACTTAAGAATTTGTGGCCCTCAAATTAAAAAAAATAGATTTTCTATTATTCATTGAATTGTTTGAGATAAACTACACAACCGACAGTATTGAAATGGCAACAAGCCCGCAGAAAACTGAAATCAGATGCTAAGAATTGAGTGATATGAAATTAGAGATGGTGCATTAAATATGGAGGTCTGAACAGTTATGGGAGGACTATCCATGTGCATTTCGCAGGCAAACTGCAAGTCGCAGATACATGACTTTGACACCTGATTGCAGAGCAAGTAAATAGCGGTAAAGCAAAAATCAGAAACTATCAAAAATTCAAGATGGCGGATGCATTATTTCATCTGAAGCTTCCGGAAACTAATATTTCCTTGGGAACAAATTTTTTGAAGATAATAAAATTCATATTATCATAGGATGCCCAATATCTCTGAAATGTTTTAAAGACATTTAAAAAAAATCAAAACCACAATATAACTGGGCAAGCTTGAACTGCCGTGTGTTTGTTATTTATTGAATTGTTTGGTGGCTTTTAACTAAAAAACTAGATTTTCTATTATTCATTGAATTGTTTGACATAAAATACAGAACCGACTGTACTGACTTGCCCACAAGCTCGCAGAAAAATAAAAGCCGTTACAGAGAAATTGAATTATATGGAGATTAGAGATGGGGAATTAAACATGGATGTCTGAACAGTTATGAGAATACTATCTAGTGCTCAAGTGTATTTCGCGGGCACACTGCAAGTCGCAGACGCATCACTTTGCCACCTGATTGCAGAGCAAGTAAATAGCGTTAAGGCAAAAATCGAAAACTATAAAAAATTCAAGATGGCGGATGCATTACTTCATCTAAAGCTTTCCAAAAAAAAATATTTCCTTACGAATTAATTTTTTTTAAGCTAATAAAATTTATATTATCATAGCATTATAAAAGAAATCGAAAACCGTAGGAGATTAAAATGGTGACCACAATATAAAGGGACAAGCGTGAACGGTCGGGTTTTTGTTATATATTGAATTGTTTGAGATAAACCACAATCTGTTGAGTAATAAGGCGCTCAGGTTCATGCAGATCAAACTGAAGCGATAAAAGAAATATTAAGAAAGTATTAAAGACTAAAATGGCAGAATAGATGTGAAGGCCCAAACCGGGTTGAGGACTTAGTTTGATGTTTATTTATTAATTTGAGAAAACTATTATGCAGATGTACACAGCATGTCCGCTCGATTATAGAACGAGTCCAATGCATTATTGAAAAAATTCCAATCTGCGGAAAATCAAGATGGCGGGCTAATTATGGTGGCCTTTAACTCCAAAAACTAGATTTTTTATTATTCGTTGAATTGTTTGAGATAAACTACTCAGCCGACAATATTGACTTGAGCACAAGCTCGCAGAAAATTAAAAGCCGTTACAGAGAAATTGAATTATATGGAGTTTAGAGATGGGGAATTAAGCATGGAGGTCTGATCAGTTATGAGAAGACTATATAGTGCCCATGTGTATTTCGCAGCCAAACTGCAAGTCGCAGACACAAGACTTTGACATCTGATAGCAGAGCAAGTAAATAGCGGTAAAGCAAAAATCGGAAACTATCAAAAATTCAAGATGGCGGATGCATTATTTCATCTGAAGCTTCCGGAAACTAATATTTCCTTGGGAACTAATTTTTTTTTGAAGATAATAAAATTTATATTATCATAGGATATCCAATATCTCTGATGGCGGATGCAATATTTTATCTGAAACTTTCCAAAAAAATATATTTAGTTAGGAATTAATTTTTTTTTATATTATCATAGCGTGGTTGTATCCAAAAAAAACCCATTCAGTGCACTCTGCATGCTAGTGGAGTCCCATAGATGCAGGTGGATAAGTTTAAGTACCTCGGGGTTTTATTCACGAGTGATGGGAGGAGCAATGCCGAGTTATCCTGTAGAATTTGTCATCCTGGATCAATTTTGAGAGAGCTTGGCCAATCTGTTATAAGGAAGGCCGAACTTAGCTTTCAAGCTTGTTCTATTTGGCTAATAATAATAGATAAAAATAATAGACCGGAAGGTCCTATTGGACTTCTTAATAAAAGACTAGAAGGTGTGTATCCAATGAGGTCAGTTTAATAACTAAAATTCAATTCAGGTTGTTGTACACTATATATATATTTTTTGAGATAGAAAGGAAAGTGACTTAGATTTAAATATTATTATAATGAGAGAGTGACTTATATTTAAGTACTTTTAACATTTAACAAAGCTAACCTATCGGTTTTTAACTCGGTGTATGTTCCAGTTCTCACCTATGGTCATGTAATTTGGGAAGTGACCGAAAGAATAAGATCGCGGATACAAGCTGCCGAAATGAAGTTCCTTCGCGGTGTTGCTGGAATAACTCGTAGAGATCGAGTGCGCAACACCAGAGTACGCGAGGTGCTCAATGTTGAGCAGCTACTTCTCCGAACGGAACGATCTATGCTTCGATGGTTTGGTCACGTAGTGCGTATGCCCCCAGACCGGCTTCCAAGACGCGCCATGGTTGCCGTGCCATCAGGTAGGCGACTCCGCGGAAGGCCTAGAAATAGATGGTTGGACCAAGTCCGACATCTCTCCTGGAGCCGCCTACGGATCCCTTTTGATGAATTGGAGTCAATGACGGAGGATCGAGAAGGATGGAGGGTCCAGCTGAGCATCCTATCCCCACGACCCTCATGAAGGATTAGCGGGCCATTGAAAATGTATGTATGTATGTATGTAGAGAGAAATTGAGTGATATTAAAATTAGAGATGGCAAATTAAATACGGAGATCTGAACAGCTATGAGAAGGTTGTCTAGTGACTATGTGTATTTCCCAGGTAAAAATAAGCAGTTACTTTGTAAGGTTTGTAACAAGTCAAAATTGATTTTTATTTGATTTGACTTTAGATGAGATCTGAGTTTACAGAGATCTTGTCCATAATGTGTGAACCAGGTATGAAGGCTTAACTTCATTACTTACTTACTTAGGTGGCGCTACAGTACGGGGTGGACCTGGGCCTCAACCAACAAACCTCTCCAGCCAGCACGATTACGAGCCAGCTGCCTCCAGTTGCGCACGCCAAGTTGGTTGAGGTCCCCCTCCACTTGTTTGCGCCACCTACCACGAGGTCGTCCTCTACTGCGCCGTCCATCCGGTGTGGATTCGAAGACTTTCTTGGCGGGAAGTTGGGCTCCATCCGCTCTACATGACCCACCCATCTTAGTCGTTGTATGTGAACTCTTCTGCCTAAGTCAATGTCCTTATATAGGCTTTCTCCTCCACTCACCGTCTATGCAGACGGGATTAAAGATCGGTCGAAGAACTTTTCTCTCAAAATAACCAAGGACATCCTCATCTGGTTTTTTCAAAGCCCATGCCTCTGTGTCATACATCAGGACTGGGATGATTAATGTCTTATAAAGAGTTACCTTAGTAGTTCGAGATACGGCTTTGCTACTCAATTGCCATCTTAGCCCATAGGAACAACGATTAGCAAAAGTAATTCTTCGTGTGATCTCCCTACTATTGTCATTTGCGGAGTTCACCATAGAGCATAGGTAGGCAAAATCCTTTAACCTCATTAAGTATATATTAAATTTTTCATTGAATTGTTTGAGATAGACTACAGAACCGACAGTATTGAATTGCGCATAAGCTCCCAGAAAATTGAAAGGTGTTACACAGAAATTTAAGTTATAAAAATTAGAGATGGCGAATTAAATATAGAGGGCTGAACAGTTATGGGCAGGTTGTCTATTGCCCATCAAAGACCATAAAAAATCAAAATGGCACTGCGGCCACAATATAGCTACCCAAACTTGTCGAGTACGGTATTTGTTATTTATTGAATTGCCTGAGATGAACTACAAGCATTAGAGTCACAAGGTCTTAAAAATACTGCTGTTCAAGGACAATGGTCGGTTTGTCCACTTGATTGTAAATCCGCAATATAGAATGAATTCAGTGCTTCTATTGCTGCAATCTCAATTTTTACAAAATCTAGACATTCAATTGCAATATAATATTGCAACATGTAACTTTGTGTTATACATTTGGTAATCTGCAATGTTGTTTAATGTTCATTTATGATGCATTTTAAATCGACTGTTTAAATTATTTTAAATTGAATATGGCTACCCTGTCCTTTTGACAAAGACGTTTACGATTTTGTCTATTGCTGTAGAAGGACTGCACATCGTAGAGGTATGTAGCGGATTGAAGAACTTATGAATGTTGAAGCCTCAACATCAATCAAATGGTTATCAAAGTAATCCATCATACATAATTCATTACCCATCATCCATCAAGCATCATCCATCATCCATCATCCATCATGCATCATCCATCATCCATCATCCATCATCCATAATCCATCATCCATCATCCATCATCCATCATCCATCATCCATAATCCATCATCCATCATCCATCATCCATCATCCATCATCCATCATCCATCATCCATCATCCATCATCCATCATCCATCATCCATCATCCATCATCCATCATCCATCATCCATCATCCATCATCCATCATCCATCATCCATCATCCATCATCCATCATCCATCATCCATCATCCATCATCCACCATCCATCATCCATCATCCATCATCCATCATCCATCATCCATCATCCACCATCTATCATCATTTTTTTCATTTCATTTTTTGTGGGTGAAACCACAGTCGACCCGTCCGAAGAGCCCTCATCATCCAACATCCATCATCCGTCATCCATCATCCATCATCCGTCATCCATCATCCACCATCCATCATTCATCATCCATCATCCATCATCCATCATTCATCATCCATCAGCCATCATCCATCATCCATCATCCATCATCCATCATCCATCATCCATCATCCATCATTCATCATCCATCATCCATCATCCATCATCCATCATCCATCATCCATCATCCATCATCCATCAGCCATCATCCATCATCCATCATCCATCATCCATCATCCATCATCCATCATCCATCATCCATCATTCATCATCCATCATCCATCATCCATCATTCATCATCCATCATTCATCATCCATCATCCATCATCCATCATCCATCATCCATCATCCATCATCCATCATCCATCATCCATCATCCATCATCCATCATCCATCATCCATCATCCATCATCCATCATCCATCATCCATCATCCATCATCCATCATCCATCATCCATCATCCATCATCCATCATCCATCATCCATCATCCATCATCCATCATCCATCATCCATCATCCATCATCCATCATCCATCATCCATCATCCATCATCCATCATCCATCATCCATCATCCATCATCCATCATCCACCATCTATCATCATTTTTTTCATTTCATTTTTTGTGGCTGAAACCACAGCCGACCCATCCGAAGAGCCCTCATCATCCATCATCCATCATCCATCATCCATCATCCATCATCCATCATGCATCATCCATCATCCATCATCCATCATCCATCATCCATCATCCGTCATCCATCATCCATCATCCATCATCCATCATTCATCATCCATCATCCATCATCCATCATTCATCATCCATCATTCATCATCCATCATCCATCATCCATCATCCATCATCCATCATCCATCATCCATCATCCATCATCCATCATCCATCATCCATCATCCATCATCCATCATCCATCATCCATCATCCATCATCCATCATCCATCATCCATCATCCATCATCCATCATCCATCATCCATCATCCATCATACATCATCCATCATCCATCATCCATCATCCATCATCCATCATCCATCATCCATCATCCATCATCCATCATCCATCATCCACCATCTATCATCATTTTTTTCATTTCATTTTTTGTGGCTGAAACCACAGCCGACCCATCCGAAGAGCCCTCATCATCCATCATCCATCATCCATCATCCATCAGCCATCATCCATCATTTATCATCCATCATCCATCATCCATCATCCATCATCCATCATCTATCATCCATCATCCGTCATCCATCATCCATCATCCATCATCCACCATCCATCATTCATCGTTCATCATCCATCATCCATCATCCACCATCCATCATCATTTTTTTCATTTAATTTTTTGTGGCTGAAACCACAGCCGACCCGTCCGAAGAGCCCTCGTCATCCATCATCCATCATCCATCATCCATCATCCATCATCCATCATCCATCATCCATCATCCATCATCCATCATTCATCGTTCATCATTCATCATCCATCATCCATCATCCATCAGCCATCATTCATCATCCATCATCCATCTTCCATCATCCATCATCCATCATCCATCATCCATCATCCATCAACTATCATCCATCATCCATCATCCATCAGCCATCATCCATCATTCATCATCCATCATCCATCATCCATCATCCATCATCTATCATCCATCATCAATCATCCATCATCTATCATCTATCATCCATCATCTTCATCCAAATAATAGCGGGTGAAGTGTTCAGGAGTTCAGTTTCTGCAATTGCTTTGTTAAAACTGTTTTTTCGATTCTTATTAAAAATATTATTAAAAAATCAAAATAAAACAAGAAAGCAAGATTTTGAAAGCCTTCACCTTCTCTTTAAAAAAAAATCTTAAGGCGCTGAGGAGACATTGGTGGCCAAGCAAGGTGTAAGCTTGGTGACCACAACGAATATCTGAAAGTCGTTGGGCAATCGCTTCATTATTTATTTTACTTTTTAGGAGAAAGTCTGTTATATTGCAATATAGTCTGAAACTTGATACATGGCAGGCTTTTAAATGAAGTTCTTTATTATTTGTGGAAAACTGTATGATTCAAATTATAAATAAAATTTAAATTTTCTGCTTGATCACGATTAAGTCAAACGACAGTAGTAGTATGTAAGGAGTCTTATACTCCTTTGCATAACGAAGGAGTCTTATACTCCTTTGTTTTGTAAAAAAATAATGAAGATAGATCCCACAAAATAAGGTCCACCCGTCTTCAGATCACCTCATTTCAAGTCTTAAATTTCGATTTTTGGAAGACAAAATTTCTAATACAAGCTTTCCAGAGCTTGAAATCTTTCAACTGATACGAAAAATACTCTGCATTCAATTCGAGTATTATTTTAAAAATAACACTCCACAAATATAGAAATATTATATACAAAGACAGTGCCTTTTGCAGCAAATCATAAAAACCAACAGTTTCCTCACAATTTTAAACACCAAAAATATTTTTATTATTTACATCCTTGAAAATTTTGAAACATGAATACGTACTAAATAAAAAGGAACAATTTCGCTCTCAATCATTAAGATTATTATTATTATTAAATTCCTTTGAAAACAGTCAAATACGAATTCAAAAAATTACAATTTTACATTCTGTGACCATGAGATTTAAATTGAATGCTTAATCATTATGTATTTGGCAATCATGGTATTTCTTTTTTTTTTTTTGTCGGGATAGGAAACACTCGACTGGAGCACTCAGACACAACTGGTCCATTGTACTGCCAGAGAGCAAACCCTGATTTACCCATTTTATTGGAATTTCCTTGACTTTCGAAGAAAGCCAAGCAAGAACTTCAGTGATGAGGAGCTTACAGTACCAGCACTCACCACATCCGCACCGAAGATCTACCACCTGATACGAGCAAAGGCCGGACACTCACAGAGATAATGTTCCGCGGTGTCGTCGCTCTCTCCACAAGCGTCGCAGATTGTAGTGTCACTTAAGCCTAACACGTTAAGGTGGTTGGCAAAAGCGAAGTGGCCTGTCAAGACGCCGATAAGTTGTCTACAGTCTTTTCTGCTGAGAGACAGCAAGAATGCCGCTGATTTCTTACAGACGTCCGGGAGCATGCGTTTAGTCAACCTGCAACCTGGAGAGTCATGCCACACACAATTGTGCTCGTGAGAGACCCAATCGTCAATGAAAGCCCTAACCGAGGACGCTGGAAGACCCAACACGGGTTCGGGACCTGAGAAAGCCTCCTCTGAGCCTTGTCTAGCAATCTCATCGGAGATCTCGTTCCCCAAGATCCCAGTGTGACCTGGGACCCAGACAAGAGACAGAGAATTCAGCCTTGCGACCGAGTTCAAAGAGTTTTTGGTTTCACGAACTATTTTGGAAGTGGTTAAAGGGTTAAGCAAGGCCTTAAGCGCAGCCTGACTGTCACTACAGACATGGTATACGAATGTATTATATTTCTCTTAGTATATTTAAGAACAAACAATTTTGCGAATATTTAAAGACTCTTGGCTTTAAAATGAGCGGTTAACCATTAAAATCGGTCTAATCGTTTTGTCACAATTTGGAAAATGAATTATTTTGTATATAGAAAAGATATTAACTTGTTCTACAATTCTTTCATACATCATGTATTACCACGCCCTTTTTGTGTAAGTGTTTTGTCAAAGCAAGCTTTGAAAGAATTTTTTTGAAATACGAGAAAGTTTTATCTAAGCAAGCTATCATTCCGTCCAAATATTCCTACACCACGCCCATTAGGGTGGGCTTAGGAATAAGGCGATAGGCTTTCATTGTGATCCGTTTCACATAGATTCTGACTTTTGTGTATGTTTTTATATAATTTCAGAAAATTGCGGCATTGGGCTAACATGATTTTCAGTACCCAAGTGCTTAAGTTCAAATAATTTGATCCTTAATGCTCTTAATCCGGGCGAATCATCTACTAAATATGTTTTACAAACAACCTTACTTCATTTCTTAAAATTTCTTCGGGGAAAGATTGGGTTAATTTTACTATGTGTACAATTTACTTACAGTAAAACGCAACTCAATGATAAGTCCCTCTTGCCTGCGTATACGAGTATATGCATAATGTGCAGGGCAACTACTGTATTAGGGATTGAACTGAACTTGAACAGAAGTCTAGTTGGTGGACGGACTTACTTCATATTTACGGAAATTTCAAATCTCTCTTTTTTTTTCTTTTTTTTTTATAATTTGCGCGTACTCAAAGGGTTATGAATACCTTTAACATGTTTACACATAGTGCGGGCGTTGGAAAGGATGGATAGAGAGAGAGAGAGAAAGATTTTTTTATGGTGTAGTGGTTCTTGAAGCTCAGTTGTTTATGCTTCGGCTATTCTCCGGTGGTGGCGTCCAGATAACTGGGGAGATTTTTGTTACTATTGTCATTGCTTCTGATTCACAGTACTTTTTTCCCGATAATCGATGTCAAGGGCAAATCATCATCAACAGAGCGACCAATTTTTCCAGCCACATGACCAAGCTACTGCCAGTGTTATGCCTTCGCAGTAGTGTTCACACAAGCTTTCGCAAATGATCGGACTGACTTTGTATATTTCATGAGAAATAAATAAATGCTTGCTGACATCAGGATTTGAACCATGAACCTTTTGCGTGGCAATTGACGATGTTACCACTACACCATTGCCACCCTTTCTTCTCATTTCTCTTCTCCGCATTTCTACTGATCCGCCTGTGAGGTTCGCCTATTTGACCTCAGAAAATATCGGCAGGTCTCCCGATTTTGGATCACCTAGTTACTGAGGCCAATCAAGTGCTGGTGTCGTTCCATTTGTGTGATCCAGGCGTTTATAGGCCTGCCTTTTTAACTGTGTTTAAATTATCTCTTCCTTGAACGTGGCAATACAATATATACAATAAAAGATGATTTCCGTGACGTGAAGGCTTCCACGGATCGTAGAACTTCTTATTAACTTGAGTAATACTATTATAGTAATTAAGCGTTTGAAATTTACTTGTTTAATATGCGCGTGCGTAATCCAGTGTCCGTATGTGAAATATAGTTTGAAAGAGAGCCTAACGCTTTTCTTTTGATTTCCTTCATTTCATTCCACCGAATCTTTTGCTTAGTTTAGATGGGGAATTAAACATGGAGGTCTGAGCAGTTATGAGAAGACTATCTAGTGCCCATGTGTACTTCGCAGACAAACTGCAAGCCGCAGACACACGATTTTGTCACCTGATCCGTGAGCAAGTAAATAGTGTGAAGGCAAAAATCGGAAACTATCAAAAATTCAAGATGGCGGATGCATTATTTCATCTGAAGCTTCCGGAAACTAATATTTCTTTGGGAAATAATTTTTGAAGATAATAAAATTCATATTATCATAGGATGTCCAATATCTTTGAAATGTTTTAAGGACATTAAAAAAAACAAAAATCAAAAACCGTAGGAGATCAATATGGTGACCACAATATAAGTGGGCAAGCTTGAAGTGCCGTGTATTTGTTATTTAATGAATTGTTTGAGATAAACTACAAACTGTTAAGTGACAAGGTGCTCAGGTTCATGCAGATCAGACTGAAGCGATCACATAAAAATTAAGGAAATTTTAAAACTAAAATGGCGGATAAGATGTGAATTGCCATACAGATAATTTAGTTAGTTTTACAGATAATTTCGAAGACCCTTTACAGATACCTTATACACAATATGTGGACCAGGTATGAAGGCTTGATCATATTCAATAGATTTTCTCTTACAAATTCCTTAAGATTGTGTGGCCTTTGGATCCAGAAGCAAGTTTTTATATTAGTCGTATTTTATTATCACCCAAGATTCATATAGATCACACAACGAAAATAAAACTATTCGGATCTGGATCAACGAATTATTTTCCTTGTGTCTTGTAGTGTGGTTCTGTGACCTTCCAAGGAGTAAAAAAAAAATTTCTAGATCACGAAATTGATCCTGATAGAAAGCAAGATCTCGTATTGTTGTTGTATTCCATAGAAACCAATGATCCACATGGATCATGAGTGATAATAAAATACGGCTATTATTGATATAATGGTTTGAGATAAACTACTCAGTCGACAGTATTGATTTGGCCACAAGCTCGCAGAAAACTTTTTTTTTCCCGAGGGTAGGTGAAAAATCTTCCATAGACACTATGAGAATAACAAGCGCGTGCTCATAGTAGTGTCAGATTCTTACTGACTAAAGAACACCACCCTTTGATATAAATTTGTTAGATATCGCAACTAAGTATAAACTTATCAAGCAATTTTCCTATCACGAAATAAAAACGTTTGGCAGGTTACTTTCCACTGAAGGATCCTGCATATTCCGCAATCTAGACGCGGTTAATCCTTATCTCGCCAAGTCGAAAGGTTTCGTCCTTTGTAGTCGGCGCAATAAATTGATCTCATCCAAAATTTGTAGGACTGTATTGTTGACATGTCCGATTAGTCGGTTTTTATGCTTTCTCGCGAAGCTTCTAGTTTCAGCTTCGATTGTCGGAATTCCGAGATCCCTGTGGATATCGTCGTTTCTGCTATACCACGGTGCTTGGACAATTTCTCTTAGCACTTTATTTTGAAAAGCTTGTAAAATATTTGCATTTGTTTTCTTGGTACAACCCCAAAGTTGTATACCGTAGGTCCACACCGGCTTTAACACTTGCTTGTGTAAAAGCAGTTTATTCTCAGTACTGAGCTGGGAATATTTTCCGAGTAACCAGTACATTTCTCTATATTTGATTTCGAGTTCTTTACGTTTCATTTTCACGTGCGAATTCCGTTTCAGCCTTGCGTCGAGTGTCATTCCCAGGTATTTGGCCTCGTTTGCAAAAGGTATTCGGGCCGAGTCTAGGAAAATTGGCAAGTCATTCATTTTCTTGTACGTGAAATTCACGTGAACAGATTTAGATTCGTTGAGGGCAATCCGCCAGTCCCTCGCCCATTCATTTACATTATTCAGTGCGTTTTGCAGTTTTGCAGTCGTTTCTTCGATTGTTTTACCTACTGCTAGGATAGCGGTGTCATCGGCAAACGTAGCAAGGATAGTGCCATCTTCGTTCGGTATATCACGAGTATATAGCAAATAGAGAAGCGGCCCAAGAATGCTTCCTTGCGGTACGCCGGCCGAAATTTCCTTGAGCTCGGAGTATTCGACTCCATGTCTAACACGAAAGAGTTTATTCCCGATATATGATTCTAGAATATCGTATAAGCATACAGGGAGGACTTGTCGTAGTTGCATTTCAAGCTATCATGCCACACCTTATCAAAGGCTTGCGAGACGTCAAGAAATACGATTGAGCAAATCTTTTTTTCTTCAAGTGCTTTCTCGATTACGTCAGTAATTCTATGCACCTGGTCAATCGTCGAATGCTTACTTCTGAACCCAAACTGGTGGTCAGGGATAAAATTATTTTCTTCTATAACCGGTTGGAGACGCCTTAATAATATCCCTTCGAACATTTTCGATATGATTGGAAGATGCGAAATTGGTCTATACGATTTTACCTCATTTGGCGGTTTTCCTGTTTTAAAACCATTATGTCTTCCGCCACTTTCCATTGGCTCGGCACGTGTTTTAATCTAAGTGCAGCATTTACAAAATGGAGAAGCTTAATCAATGCTTTCCTAGGTAAAACTTTGAGAATTTCTCCTGTAATCAAATCATAACCAGGAGATTTTTTAGGTTTTAGATTCTCGATCTCATGTTTATGTTCCCTTAGCGTTGCACTTGTGAGCGTCAAATCGTCAGATGGTAAATCCAGCATATTGCGGTTATCGTAAACCACTTGACCATCGTACGGTTTAAATATTTCTTCCAGGTGGGCCGCAAAGACGTCCGCTTTTTCTTTATCTTCCCTCGCCCATTCATTTTGATTTAATTTGATTGGCGGCGCGGGGACTTTGGGCCTTTTGGTGCCTTTTACAGCTTTCAAAAGTGAATAATTGGAATCTTTTTTCGCTTCAACAAATTGCACAGACGATTCAAGTCTGCTTTATGTTGCGGAGCACGACTCTGTTGCCATTTTTTACGCGCTTTTCTTTTTTCCTTGACCAATTCTTTTATTTCTGGAGGATATCGCAAACCGTATCTGTCCGGCGTTTTCCTTGGATAAGGAGTATTATTCCAAGAGGCGAGCTGTACGATCTCAAAGAAGCGATCAACTTCAACCTCAAGTTCCTACGGTGTCGTAAGTGGAACGCTTAGTTCAACATTATCTTCAATTTCGTTCCTAAAGCCTTCCCAGTTAGTTGTTCGACCAGTTAATCTCGCTGGCTCTAGGTTATAGACTAGTTTTTCGCTGATTGTTAAAATAACCGGGGAATGATCGGACGACAGATCAAAGCAGTCTTCGAATTTTATGTGGTTGGTAGATATTCCTTTCACAACGAAAAAATCTATCAGGTCAGGTTTTTTCGAAGTATCAGTTGGCCAGTAAGTTGGTTTACCCGTCGAATGGAAATCACAACTGTACTTCATACCTGCCCCATAGAGCATTCTACCTTTTTTCGAGCTGTATCTTGAGCCCCAGAACGCATGTTTCGCATTAAAGTCGCCGCCGATGATAAAATTAGGTTTCAGCGATTCAAACAAGTTAGTAAAATCTGATTATTCAAGCGCAGAACGCGGTGGACAGTAGATAGATGAGATTTTAAGAGTACGCTGACTATTTTTAACTCGAATCGTGCACAGTTGCAAAGTTTCAAGTTCTATCTTTAGGTCTTCGGATTGTTCGATGCAGTCTCTAATAAACAACGATGATCCGCCTCTCACTTTGCCCGAAGGGTGACAAGCGTGGTAATCATTATAGCCTTTTATTTTTAGATGCGATTCCTTTTTTACGTGGGTTTCAGAAGTCAAACAAATATCAATATCTTTTTCACGCATGAATATTTCCAATTCGTCGAGTTTTTGCAAAAGTCCGTTTGCATTCCAAGTACATATTTTTAACATTCGTTTGTCATTCATATTCTAGTTGAAGTACGCGTTTTTTGAGAACTATTTTCAAGCTTAACCAGCCTATCGAGAATAATTTTATTTATTTTGCTTTGTTCTTCAAATTTCGCGAGAATAACCGACAAAACATGAGAGACAGGGTCAGTCGAAATTTCAAGGTTTTTTGGTTTTTCGGATGCCGCGGCCTGAGCGTAGGTCTGCACTCCTGTTGTCCGAGGCTCATTACCTGGCGGCTTTTTCGACGTTAACTTTTCAGTACCGATTCTTTTAAGAACAGAGGTCGAGGACTTTTCTGTTGTCACCCTTTCCCTCACCTTTTTGCGCTCTGAACCCGGTAGTTTTAGTTTGCCTACTTTCTCCTGTGCATTCTTACGCTTTGGCTTAGTTTGCAGTTTAGATTTTGCAAGGGGCTTAAGGAGCATATCTCTCCGTATTTGCAACTCCTTAGCTACTTCACAGCCTCTATAATTTGCCGGGTGCTTTCCCTTACAGTTAGCACATGTTGCAGATGTTTGTTTATTTACTCCACAGACTTGGGAGAGGTGATTTCCGGCGCATTTCACACATCGCGGTTCTTTTTTGCAGTACATTTGCGTATGGTTAAATCCTTGGCAACGTTTGCACTGCGGACTCATCCTTAAATTTTTACGCATGGCTCTAATTCGGTAGATATCGTCTATATTATCCGATTTATCGAAGGTAAGCATAAAAAGCCGAAGTACACGCCTTTCCAAGACGTCTTTATCTATTTCCGTTTGTTGCTTCTTCTTCTTGATGATATTAACGGCATAAAGAATTTTAAAGCCTTTGGCTTGAAGGTCAGTCATAACCTCTTCTTTGGTGCATGAGGGGTGGAGTCCCCTTGCAACGACACGATGTGGCCTTTCTGACTTGATTTCGAAAGTATACCACAGAATTTTTTCGGTATTTTGCTTTTGGGACACAGCTCGGTAGTCATTGTAGTCATCGACGTTGACTTTCCACGCATTATCCCTCAAAGACGTAACCTTATACTTTGATGTTATTATTCCTTTAAAGAGGCTTTGCAACTAATTGTATTCCGTTATCCCGAAGATGTTTATTGGTGGGGGTGGACGAAATTGCACTCGAAGTTGCTTTTCTTGCGGTTGTTTGTGATTTTCTTCTTTCACGGGCTCGACTTCGGGCGATGAACCGGCTCTCCGTTTCTTACTAGGTCTTTTCTTTGGGACCCGATATGTTTCGCGTGCTAGCTCTTCTTCGTCTGTGTGATATTCCAGACTAGCTAAGCGTGCTCGAGTACATTCGCGTTCTCTCTTGAAATGCGCGTTCTTTAGGACCTTATTTTCTTCTTTTAATAAGTCTATCTCTTTCTTAAGATCTTGATAGAGTAGATCCATTTCGTTAAGCTTGATTCGGAGTGTTTTATTTTCTTCCTCAAGACTTTTATATTTAGCTGAGTCCTGAATTTCGCGCGCTGGCGCTCCCGATGGACTTCTTTTCCCGGAGTTATTCGATCTTGGTGGAGGAGATCGACATACCCTTGAACTTTTTAAGAAGGGATTTATTAGTTGCAATAACTGGCTCTCCCCAGAATCCGTAGAGCCGACCTCCGAAGAGGGTGTATTTTCCAGTGAACCTGGGCTGCCACCTGGGGTAATTAATCGTTTTGTTTTGTTCATTGCATTTTGTGTATACACTACGCTCGGTATACGGAGGGTGGATTTTAGACGCCTTTTACGACAGGCATGCCTACCTCGGGTATATTCTAACCCCTACCCGAAGGGCAGAAAACTTAAAGCAGTTACAAAGATATTGAATTATATTGAAATTAGAGATGGCGAATTAAACATGGAGGTCTGAGCAGTTATGAGGAGACTATCTAGTGCCCATGTGTGTTTCGCAGACAAACTGCAAGTCGCAGGCACACGATTTTGTCACCTGATCCCAGAGCAAGTAAATAGTGTTAAGGCGAAAATCGGAAAATATCAAAAATTCAAGATGGCGGATGCATTATTTCTATTTAACTAAGAATACGTCCACCGGATTATAGAACGAGACCAATGCATTATTAATGCATAAAAAATTGGAATCTGCGGAAATTCAGTATGCTGGACGCATTGTGGTGAACTGTCTACTATCGCACTAACTTTGTAAAGCCGGCTACAAGTCGAAACTGACTTATATTATAAAATCCTGTTAAATTATTAAAAAAATCTAAGATTCTTTACAGATATCTTATCCAAAATGTGTCGACCATGGCTTGACTAATACCTGGCTTGACTAATTGAAATAGATTTTCTGTTACAATTTACTTAAGAATTTGTGGCATTTAACTACAAAAATTAGATTTTATATAATATATTTTGAATTGTTTGGGATGAACTGCAGAACCGATAGTATTGAGTTGGCCACAAGCTCGCAGAAAATTAAAAGCAGTTAGAGAGATACTCTGCAGGAGTATGGAATTGATGGTTCCCTGTTAAGGGCGATTCAGTCTTTATATACAAACTGTAGAAGCTGTGTTCGCATTAACGGTGTTAAATCAATACCTTTCATTGTGGGCGTTGGATTCCGCCAAGGGTGCGTTTTGTCACCTCTCCTCTTCATTGTATATATGGATTGGATGTTGCAGCGTAGCCGTGGCGGGGAATGTTTCAAAGTGGGAGACCTAGGGATTAGTCATCTGCTCTTTGCGGATGATTTGGTCATCCTTGGGTCCTCTCAAACCGAACTTCAGCGCGCACTCGAAATGTCTGTAGCCGTTTGTGATGATGATTCAGTGCACTCTGAATGTTATTGGAGTCCCACAGAAGCAGGTGGATAAGTTTAAGCACCTCGGGGTTTTATTCACGAGTGATGGGAGGAGCAATGCCGAGTTATTCTGCAGAATTTGTCAGGCTGGATCAATTTTGAGAGAGCTTGGGCAATCTGTTGTAAGGAAGGCCGAACTTAGTGTTCAAGCTAAGCTATCGGCTTTTAACTCGGTGTATGTTCCAACTCTCAATTATGGTCATGAAATTTGGGTAGTGACCGAAAGAATAAAACCGCGGATACAAGCTGCCGAAATGAAGTTCATTCCCGGTGTTGCTGGAATAACTCGTAGATATCGAGTACGCGAGGCGCCTAATGTTTAGCAGCTACTTCTCCGAACGGAACGATCTATGCTTCGATTGTTTGGTGACGTAGTGCGTATGCCCCCAGACCGGCTTCCAAGATGGGCCATGGTTGCCGTGCCATCAGGTAGGCGACTCCGCGAAGGCCTAGAAATAGATGGTTGGATCAAGTCCGACATCTCTCCTAGAGCCGCCTACGGATCCCTCCTGATGAATTGGAGTCAGTGACGGAGGATCGAGAAGGATGGAGAGTCCACCTGAGCATCCTATCCCCGCGAAGGGGTAAAACAATCTTCCATTATCCATCATCCATCATCCATCATCCATCATCCATCATCCATCATCCATCATCCATCAACCATCATCCATCATCCATCATCCATCATCCATCATCCATCATCCATCATCCATCATCCATCATCCATCATTCATCATACATCATCCATCATCCATCATCCATCATCCATCATCCATCATCCATCATCCATCATCCATCATCCATCATCCATCATCCATCATCCATCATCCATCATCCATCATCCCTCATCCATCATCCATCATCCATCATTTAAAATCCACCATCCATCATCCATCATCCATCATCCATCATACACCATCCATCATCCATCATCCATCATCCATCATCCACCATCCATCATCCATCATCCATCATCCATCATTCATCATCCATCATCCATCATTCATCATCCACCATCTCTCATCATTTTTTTCATTTCATTTTTTGTGGCTGAAACCACAGCCGACCCGTCCGAAGAGCCCTCATCATCCATCATCCATCATCCATCATCCATCATCCATCATCCATCATCCATCATCCATCATCCATCATCCATCATCCATCATCCATCATCCATCATCCATCATCCATCATCCATCATCCATCATCCATCATCCATCATCCATCAACTATCATCCATCATCCATCTTCCATCAGCCATCATCCATCATTCATCATCCATCATCCATCATCCATCATCCATCATCCATCATCCATCATCCATCATCCATCATCCATCATCCACCATCCATCATTCATCGTTCATCATCCATCATCCATCATCCATCATCCATCATCCATCATCCATCATCCATCATCCATCATCCATCATCCATCATCCATCATCCATCATCCATCATCCATCATCCATCATCCATCATTCATCGTTCATCATCCATCATCCATCATCCATCATCCATCATCCATCATCCATCATCCATCATCCATCATCCATCATCCATCATCCATCATCCATCATCCATCATCCATCATCCATCATCCATCATCCATCATCCATCATTCATCATCCATCATCCATCATCCATCATCCATCATCAATCATCCATCATCCATCATCCATCATCCATCATCCATCATCCATCATCCATCAACTACCATCCATCATCCATCATCCATCAGCCATCATCCATCATTCATCATCCATCATCCATCATCCATCATCCATCTTCCATAATCCATCATCCATCAGCCACCATCCACCATCCATCATTCATCGTTCATCATCCATCATCCATCATCCATCATCCACCATCCATCAGCCATCATTCATCATCCATCATCCATCATCCATCATCCATCATCCATCATCCATCATCCATCATCCATCATCCATCATCCATCATCCATCATCCATCATCCATCATCCATCATCCATCATCCATCATCCATCATCCATCATCCATCATCCATCATCCATCATCCATCATCCATCATCCATCATCCATCATCCATCATCCATCATTCATCGTTCATCATTCATCATCCATCATTCATCATCCATCATTCATCATCCATCATCCATCAACCATCATCCACCATCCATCAGCCATCATTCATCATCCATCATCCATCATCCATCATCCATCATCCATCATCCATCATCCATCATCCATCATCCATCATCCATCATCCATCATCCATCATCCATCATCCATCATCCATCATCCATCATCCATCATCCATCATCCATCATCCATCATCCATCATCCATCATCCATCATTCATCGTTCATCATTCATCATCCATCATTCATCATCCATCATTCATCATCCATCATCCATCAACCATCATCCATCATCCATCATCCATCATTCATCATACATCATCCATCATCCATCATCCATCATCCATCATCCATCATCCATCATCCATCATCCATCATCCATCATCCCTCATCCATCATCCATCATCCATCATTTAAAATCCACCATCCATCATCCATCATCTATCATCCATCATACACCATCCATCATCCATCATTCATCGTTCATCATCCATCATCCATCATCCATCATCCATCATCCATCATCCATCATCCATCATCCATCATCCATCATCCATCATCCATCATCCATCATCCATCATCCATCATCCATCATCCATCATCCATCATCCATCATTCATCATCCATCATCCATCATCCATCATCCATCATCAATCATCCATCATCCATCATCCATCATCCATCATCCATCATCCATCATCCATCATCCATCAACTATCATCCATCATCCATCATCCATCAGCCATCATCCATCATTCATCATCCATCATCCATCATCCATCATCCATCTTCCATAATCCATCATCCATCAGCCACCATCCACCATCCATCATTCATCGTTCATCATCCATCATCCATCATCCATCATCCACCATCCATCAGCCATCATTCATCATCCATCATCCATCATCCATCATCCATCATCCATCATCCATCATCCATCATCCATCATCCATCATCCATCATCCATCATCCATCATCCATCATCCATCATCCATCATCCATCATCCATCATCCATCATCCATCATCCATCATCCATCATCCATCATCCATCATCCATCATCCATCATCCATCATCCATCATCCATCAACCATCATCCATCATCCATCATCCATCATCCATCATCCATCATCCATCATCCATCATCCATCATCCATCATCCATCATCCATCATCCATCATTCATCGTTCATCATTCATCATCCATCATTCATCATCCATCATTCATCATCCATCATCCATCAACCATCATCCATCATCCATCATCCATCATCCATCAGCCATCATCCATCATTTATCATCCATCATCCATCATCCATCATCCATCATCCATCATCTATCATCCATCATCCGTCATCCATCATCCATCATCCATCATCCACCATCCATCATTCATCGTTCATCATCCATCATCCATCATCCATCATCATTTTTTTCATTTAATTTTTTGTGGCTGAAACCACAGCCGACCCGTCCGAAGAGCCCTCGTCATCCATCATCCATCATCCATCATCCATCATTCATCGTTCATCATTCATCATCCATCATCCATCATCCATCAGCCATCATTCATCATCCATCATCCATCTTCCATCATCCATCATCCATCATCCATCATCCATCAACTATCATCCATCATCCATCATCCATCATCCATCATCCATCAGCCATCATCCATTATTCATCATCCATCATCCATCATCCATCATCCATCATCTATCATCCATCATCAATCATCCATCATCTATCATCTATCATCCATCATCTTCATCCAAATAATAGCGGGTGAAGTGTTCAGGAGTTCAGTTTCTGCAATTGCTTTGTTAAAACTGTTTTTTCGATTCTTATTAAAAATATTATTAAAAAATCAAAATAAAACAGGAAAGCAAGATTTTGAAAGCCTTCACCTTCTCTTTAAAAAAAAAATCTTAAGGCGCTGAGGAGACATTGGTGGCCAAGCAAGGTGTAAGCTTGGTGACCACAACGAATATCTGAAAGTCGTTGGGCAATCGCTTCATTATTTATTTTACTTTTTAGGAGAAAGTCTGTTATATTGCAATATAGTCTGAAACTTGATACATGGCAGGCTTTTAAATGAAGTTCTTTATTATTTGTGGAAAACTGTATGATTCAAATTATAAATAAAACTTAAATTTTCTGCTTGATCACGATTAAGTCAAACGACAGTAGTAGTATGTAAGGAGTCTTATACTCCTTTGCATAACGAAGGAGTCTTATACTCCTTTGTTTTGTAAAAAAATAATGAAGATAGATCCCACAAAATAAGGTCCACCCGTCTTCAGATCACCTCATTTCAAGTCTTAAATTTCGATTTTTGGAAGACAAAATTTCTAATACAAGCTTTCCAGAGCTTGAAATCTTTCAACTGATACGAAAAATACTCTGCATTCAATTCGAAATCAATATGGCGACCACAATATAACTGGGCAAGCTTGAACTGCCGTGTATTTGTTATTTATTGAATTGTTTGATATGAACTATAAACTGTTAAGTGACAAGGTGCTCAGGTTCATGCAGATTGGAAATTCAGTATGGCGGAAAACAGTCAAATACGAATTCAAAAAATTACAATTTTACATTCTGTGACCATGAGATTTAAATTGAATGCTTAATCATTATGTATTTGGCAATCATGGTATTTCTTTTTTTTTTTTTTTGTCGGGATAGGAAACACTCGACTGGAGCACTCAGACACAACTGGTCCATTGTACTGCCAGAGAGCAAACCCTGATTTACCCATTTTATTGGAATTTCCTTGACTTTCGAAGAAAGCCAAGCAAGAACTTCAGTGATGAGGAGCTTACAGTACCAGCACTCACCACATCCGCACCGAAGATCTGCCACCTGATACGAGCAAAGGCCGGACACTCACAGAGATAATGTTCCGCAGTGTCGTCGCTCTCTCCACAAGCGTCGCAGATTGTAGTGTCACTTAAGCCTAACACGTTAAGGTGGTTGGCAAAAGCGAAGTGGCCTGTCAAGACGCCGATAAGTTGTCTACAGTCTTTTCTGCTGAGAGACAGCAAGAATGCCGCTGATTTCTTACAGACGTCCGGGAGCATGCGTTTAGTCAACCTGCAACCTGGAGAGTCATGCCACACACAATTGTGCTCGTGAGAGACCCAATCGTCAATGGAAGCCCTAACCGAGGACGCTGGAAAACCCAACGCGGGTTCGGGACCTGAGAAAGCCTCCTCTGAGCCTTGTCTAGCAATCTCATCGGAGATCTCGTTCCCCAGATCACAGTGTGACCTGGGACCCAGATAAGAGACAGAGAATTCAGCCTTGCGACCGAGTTCAAAGAGTTTTTGGTTTCACGAACTATTTTGGAAGTGGTTAAAGGGTTAAGCAAGGCCTTAAGCGCAGCCTGACTGTCACTACAGACATGGTATACGAATGTATTATATTTCTCTTAGTATATTTAAGAACAAACAATTTTGCGAATATTTAAAGACTCTTGGCTTTAAAATGAGCGGTTAACCATTAAAATCGGTCTAATCGTTTTGTCACAATTTGGAAAATGAATTATTTTGTATATAGAAAAGATATTAACTTGTTCTACAATTCTTTCATACATCATGTATTACCACGCCCTTTTTGTGTAAGTGTTTTGTCAAAGCAAGCTTTGAAAGAATTTTTTTAAAATACGAGAAAGTTTTATCTAAGCAAGCTATCATTCCGTCCAAATATTCCTACACCACGCCCATTAGGGTGGGCTTAGGAATAAGGCGATAGGCTTTCATTGTGATCCGTTTCACATAGATTCTGACTTTTGTGTATGTTTTTATATAATTTCAGAAAATTGCGGCATTGGGCTAACATGATTTTCAGTACCCAAGTGCTTAAGTTCAAATAATTTGATCCTTAATGCTCTTAATCCGGGCGAATCATCTACTAAATATGTTTTACAAACAACCTTACTTCATTTCTTAAAATTTCTTCGGGGAAAGATTGGGTTAATTTTACTATGTGTACAATTTACTTACAGTAAAACGCAACTCAATGATAAGTCCCTCTTGCCTGCGTATACGAGTATATGCATAATGTGCAGGGCAACTACTGTATTAGGGATTGAACTGAACTTGAACAGAAGTCTAGTTGGTGGACGGACTTACTTCATATTTACGGAAATTTCAAATCTCTCTTTTTTTTTTTTTATAATTTGCGCGCACTCAAAGGGTTATGAATACCTTTAACATGTTTACACATAGTGCGGGCGTTGGAAAGGATGGATAGAGAGAGAGAGAGAAAGATTTTTTTATGGTGTAGTGGTTCTTGAAGCTCAGTTGTTTATGCTTCGGCTATTCTCAGGGGGTGGCGTCCAGATAACTGGGGAGATTTTTGTTACTATTGTCATTGCTTCTGATTCACAGTACTTTTTTCCCGATAATCGATGTCAAGGGCAAATCATCATCAACAGAGCGACCAATTTTTCCAGCCACATGACCAAGCTACTGCCAGTGTTATGCCTTCGCAGTAGTGTTCACACAAGCTTTCGCAAATGATCGGACTGACTTTGTATATTTCATGAGAAATAAATAAATGCTTGCTGACATCAGGATTTGAACCATGAACCTTTTGCGTGGCAATTGACGATGTTACCACTACACCATTGCCACCCTTTCTTCTCATTTCTCTTCTCCGCATTTCTACTGATCCGCCTGTGAGGTTCGCCTATTTGACCTCAGAAAATATCGGCAGGTCTCCCGATTTTGGATCACCTAGTTACTGAGGCCAATCAAGTGCTGGTGTCGTTCCATTTGTGTGATCCAGGCGTTTATAGGCCTGCCTTTTTAACTGTGTTTAAATTATCTCTTCCTTGAACGTGGCAATACAATATATACAATAAAAGATGATTTCCGTGACGTGAAGGCTTCCACGGATCGTAGAACTTCTTATTAACTTGAGTAATACTATTATAGTAATTAAGCGTTTGAAATTTACTTGTTTAATATGCGCGTGCGTAATCCAGTGTCCGTATGTGAAATATAGTTTGAAAGAGAGCCTAACGCTTTTCTTTTGATTTCCTTCATTTCATTCCACCGAATCTTTTGCTTAGTTTAGATGGGGAATTAAACATGGAGGTCTGAGCAGTTATGAGAAGACTATCTAGTGCCCATGTGTACTTCGCAGACAAACTGCAAGCCGCAGACACACGATTTTGTCACCTGATCCGTGAGCAAGTAAATAGTGTGAAGGCAAAAATCGGAAACTATCAAAAATTCAAGATGGCGGATGCATTATTTCATCTGAAGCTTCCGGAAACTAATATTTCCTTGCGAACTAATTTTTTGAAGATAATAAAATTCATATTACATAGGATGCCCAATATCTCTGAACTGTTTTAAGGACATTTAAAAAAACGAAAATCAAAAACCGTAGGAAATCAATATGGCGACCACAATATAACTGGGCAAGCTTGAACTGCCGTGTATTTGTTATTTATTGAATTGTTTGATATGAACTATAAACTGTTAAGTGACAAGGTGCTCAGGTTCATGCAGATTGGAAATTCAGTATGGCGGACTGATTATGGTGGCCTTTAACTAAAAAACTAGATTTTCTATTATTCATTGAATTGTTTGAGATAAAATTACAGAACCGATTGTACTGACTTGGCTACAAGCTCGCAGAAAAATAAAAGCCGTTACTAAGAAAGTAAATTATATGGAAATTACAGATGGGAAATTAAACATGGAGGTCTGAACAGTTATGAGAAGACTATCTAGTGCTCAAGTGTATTTCGCGGGCAAACTGAAAGTCGCAGACGCATCACTTTGCCACCTGATTGCAGAGCAAGTAAATAGCGTTAAGGAAAAAATCTAAAACTATAAAAATTCAAGATGGCGAATGCATTATTTCATCTAAAGCTTTTCGGAAAAAAATATTTCCTTATGAATTAATTTTTTTTAAGGTAATAAAGTTTATATTATCATAGCATTATAAAAAAAATCGTAAAACCGATAAGCCTAAGACCGCTAAGCCACTCAAAACGACGAGACCGATAAAGGGAAAGAAAAAAATTGCGCAAGAGAACGTCGCTGGTCCAAGTGCAGCGGAAAAACCGCCACAGGTTGACGCGAGATCGTACGCGCAAGTCGTGTCAAACGAAAACAAATTAAGATCAGCTACAACAGATCCGGTTAGCCAAATATTTACGCTGGCGGGTCCACTCTTTACATCAAAGACTGTATTAAGCACTCCGAAAACATAGAAATAGAATTTGATTCTATGCAAATAAGCTCAGTCTCCGTAAAAATAAACCACTTAAACTACAACATCGGATCTAGTTACTTCCCTCCGGGATATAAGCTAGTAGAAGACGACCTCGTTCGTCTCTTTGACTCACTCGGACCTAATTTTGTCTTAGGTGGTGACTTTAACGCGAAACGCACTTTCTGGGGATCAAGATGCAATTCGACAAAAGGTAGATTATTGTACAAAGTCAGCATGAAACGTGGACTGAACTTTTTTTCGACAGGAAAGCCAACTTATTGGCCAACTGACAAAAATGAAATCCCTGACCTCGTCGACTTCTTTATCGCAAAAGGGTTAACTAAAAATTTGACGGAAGTCGAAGAATGCTATGATCTATGCTCAGATCACTCAGCAGTCACTCTGAAAATAGGTGGAAGTCTAGTAAAAAAGAAGGACCGCCTAGGTTAACTAGTAACAAAACCAACTGGGACGCTTTCAGAAGAGACTGCAAGGAAAATGTTGCTTTAAATGTACCGCTAAAGACACCGTTCGAAATAGAAGAAGAAATCGACAAACTCGTCGAAGCCATTCAGAGTTCGGCATGGAAAAACACTCCTTTGCGGAAGACAGAAGCGCGGAACAATAAAGTCAAATACCAGCCTGAAATCGAAGACCTCATACGAGAAAAGAGGAGAGCGCGCAAGAGATGGCAACAATCCCGCGCGCCACCGGATAAAACTTATCTGAACCATCTTTGTAACAAGCTTAAAAAAGTGCTGCAGGACATAAAAAATTACGAGACTTCTACTTACCTCGAGGGTCTGACCGGTGATAAGTATTCAAACTACTCTCTATGGAAAGCCTTGAAGTCCATAAGGAAACCTGTAATGCACTCGCCGCCAATTAGGAAAGCTAACGGGGAATGGGCAAAAGAAGACAAAGAGAAAGCAGAATTAGTTGCCAATCACTTAGAGGAAACGTTCAAGCCGTTCGACAATAAAAAAATTGAAAAACAACAAGGCTCCGGGATATGATTTAATCACTGGCGAAATTTTGAAAGAGCTACCGAAAAAAGTGCTGGTTAAGTTGCTCTACATTATAAATGCTACTCTAAGACTGTTATATGTTCCAAGGCAATGGAAAGTCGCCGAAGTTATTATGGTTCCGAAACCGGGAAGTGTGCAAATGACAAGAAATCATATAGACCAATTTCACTTCTGCCAATAATATCTAAGGTCTTCGAGAAACTTCTGCTGAAACGATTGCAGCCAGTAATTGAAGAAAGACGCTTGATCCCGGATCATCAATTCGGCTTTCGGATCATACATTCCACAATCGATCAGGTGTATCGAATAACGAACGAAATTGAAAAAGCTCTAGAAGGGAAAAAAATATGCTCTAGCGCTTTTCTCGACGTATCGCAAGCCTTCGACAAGGTATGGCACAAAGGACTGTATAAGATAAGGGTAATCTTACCGGAAAAGTTGTACAGAATATTGGAATCTTATCTTGAAAACAGACTCTTCCGTGTTAGACACGGGAGTGAATATTCGGATTTCAAAGAAATCTACGCCGGTGTTCCACAAGGAAGTGTTCTCGGTCCAATCCTGTTCCTGCTCTACACAAGAGATATACCACAAGATGAAGGGACCGTTGTAGCAACGTTCGCAGACGACACGGCTATCCTCGTAACGGATGAGTCAGTCGAATCATCAACGGGAAAACTCCAACGAGCTTTGAACAAAGTATGCGAATGGACAAAAACCTGGCGAATAGTCCTCAATGAGACAAAATCAACGCTTGTCAATTTTACGTTAAAAAAGATAAACAACTTACCTATATCCATTAACTCGGTGCAAATACCGTACGCATACGAGGCAACATATTTAGGAATGACCCTAGACGCAAAACTTAAGTGGAAACCACACGTTAAAAAGAAGCGCGAAGACTTCGAAATCAGATTTAGAGAAATGTATTGGCTACTCGGAAGATACTCGAAGTTAAGCGTATACAACAAACTGCTTCTGTATAAGCAAGTGCTAAAACCTTCTTGGACATATGGTATACAACTTTGGGGTTGTACCAAACCCAGGGTAACGGCTCTACTGCAAGCATTTCAAAACAAAATACTAAGAGCAATCGTGAATGCTCCTTGGTATATAAGAAATAGTGATATTCACAGAGATCTAGGAATTGCTACCGTGAGGGACGAAGTAACAAACTTTGCTCGCAAACTTCGTGCAATAATGAAATAATCCGTACTATGGACGTGACAAACCTTGAGCGCCGACTACAAAGAACAAGACCTCTCGACCTAGCGCCGTAAGGAAAAACCGCATGTAATGACGGTATTAGTAGATGCCTTCACTGGAAGCTACCTACCTAACGCGATTAACACTACAGAAGCGTAAACTACTCGTTAAGGCAACTTAGTCGTAGTCATCACAAAAATGAAAAAATGAGAGGGACGAATTTCCTACTACTATGAGTACGGGCAGCCGGTTCTCATAGTGCCTCTCTGAGGGGGTGAGGTTTAGCCCGTAGGCATATACTGACTAGCACTGATGGCATTGTCAGATATATGAATCGGGCATAACCAATGGTACGGACCATTGGTATCTTTTGAAGATTCCTGCACCTCCAGGCGCAACCAAAAAAAAAAAAATTAAAAAAATTCGAAAACCGTAGGAGACCACAATATAACGGGACAAGCTTGAAGGGTCGGGTTTTTGTTATATATTGAATTGTTTGAGATAAACTACAATCTGTTGAGTAATAAGGCGCTCAGGTTCATGCAGATCAAACTGAAGCGATAACAGAAATATTAAGAAAGTATTAAAGACTAAAATGGCGGATTAGATGTGAAGGCCCAAATCGGGTTGAGGATTTAGTTTGGTGTTTATTTATTAATTTGAGAAAACTGTTATGCAGATGTACACAGCATGTCCGCTCGATTATAGAACGAGTCCAATGCATTATTGAAAAAATTCCAATCTGCGGAAAATCAAGATGGCGGGCTAATTATGGCGGCCTTTAACTCCAAAAACTAGATTTTTTATTATTCATTGAATTGTTTGAGATAAACTACTCAGCCGACAATATTGACTTGAGCACAAGCTCGCAGAAAATTAAAAGCCGTTACAGAGAAATTGAATTATATGGAGTTTAGAGATGGGAAATTAAGCATGGAGGTCTGATCAGTTATGAGAAGACTATCTAGTGCCCATGTGTATTTCGCAGCCAAACTGCAAGTCGCAGATTCATGACTTTGCCATCTGATCGTAAAGGAAGTAAATAGCGTTATTGAAAAAAGCGCAAACTATCACAAATTCAAGATGGCGGATGCAATATTTCATCTGAAGCTTTTTGGAAACCAATATTTCCTTGGGAATTAACTTTTTTTAAAGTTAACAAAATTTTAATTACTATGGCATGTCCAATTCTAAAGCGTTTCAAAGGCATTGTAAAAAAAAATCGAAAACCGTAGGAGATCAAATGGCGGCCACAATATAGCGGGACATGCTTGAAGTTTCGGGTATTTGTTCTATAAAATAAATAAATATTTAGCGCAACAGCTTTTTAAGTGCCAGGGCACAGCTTCTCGCAACCACTCATGTTGTGTGCGTTATATTTTTCACACAAATGGAAGGGACCTACAGTTTAGTGCCGAATCCGAAGGGCGATTTGAGAAGCTTTTTCGTGACAACTATACTCTCGGATGTTTGTCAGACGGTCGCGAGAGGTGGGACCGTGAAAAAACTTGTTGGTGTTTTCTGGGATTCGAACTTGGGACCTCATGCGTAGTGATCCGGCACGCTAACCACATACGCCACGGCGCCCACATTTGTTCTATAATATATTGAATTGTTTGAGATAAACTACAAATTGTTGAGTAACAAGGTGCTCAGGTTCATGCAGATCAGACTGAAGCGATCGCATAAAAATTAACGAAATTTTAAAAACTATCATGGTATTTCTTTTTTTTTTTTGTCGGGATAGGAAACACTCGACTGGAGCACTCAGACACAACTGGTCCATTGTACTGCCAGAGAGCAAACCCTGATTTACCCATTTTATTGGAATTTCCTTGACTTTCGAAGAAAGCCAAGCAAGAACTTCAGTGATGAGGAGCTTACAGTACCAGCACTCACCACATCCGCACCGAAGATCTACCACCTGATACGAGCAAAGGCCGGACACTCACAGAGATAATGTTCCGCGGTGTCGTCGCTCTCTCCACAAGCGTCGCAGATTGTAGTGTCACTTAAGCCTAACACGTTAAGGTGGTTGGCAAAAGCGAAGTGGCCTGTCAAGACGCCGATAAGTTGTCTACAGTCTTTTCTGCTGAGAGACAGCAAGAATGCCGCTGATTTCTTACAGACGTCCGGGAGCATGCGTTTAGTCAACCTGCAACCTGGAGAGTCATGCCACACACAATTGTGCTCGTGAGAGACCCAATCGTCAATGGAAGCCCTAACCGAGGACGCTGGAAAACCCAACGCGGGTTCGGGACCTGAGAAAGCCTCCTCTGAGCCTTGTCTAGCAATCTCATCGGAGATCTCGTTCCCCAGATCACAGTGTGACCTGGGACCCAGATAAGAGACAGAGAATTCAGCCTTGCGACCGAGTTCAAAGAGTTTTTGGTTTCACGAACTATTTTGGAAGTGGTTAAAGGGTTAAGCAAGGCCTTAAGCGCAGCCTGACTGTCACTACAGACATGGTATACGAATGTATTATATTTCTCTTAGTATATTTAAGAACAAACAATTTTGCGAATATTTAAAGACTCTTGGCTTTAAAATGAGCGGTTAACCATTAAAATCGGTCTAATCGTTTTGTCACAATTTGGAAAATGAATTATTTTGTATGTAAAAAAGATATTAACTTGTTCTACAATTCTTTCATACATCATGTATTACCACGCCCTTTTTGTGTAAGTGTTTTGTCAAAGCAAGCTTTGAAAGAATTTTTTTAAAATACGAGAAAGTTTTATCTAAGCAAGCTATCATTCCGTCCAAATATTCCTACACCACGCCCATTAGGGTGGGCTTAGGAATAAGGCGATAGGCTTTCATTGTGATCCGTTTCACATAGATTCTGACTTTTGTGTATGTTTTTATATAATTTCAGAAAATTGCGGCATTGGGCTAACATGATTTTCAGTACCTAAGTGCTTAAGCTCAAATAATTTGATCCTTAATGCTCTTAATCCGGGCGAATCATCTACTAAATATGTTTTACAAACAACCTTACTTCATTTCTTAAAATTTCTTCGGGGAAAGATTGGGTTAATTTTACTATGTGTACAATTTACTTACAGTAAAACGCAACTCAATGATAAGTCGCTCTTGCCTGCGTATACGAGTATATGCATAATGTGCAGGGCAACTACTGTATTAGGGATTGAACTGAACTTGAACAGAAGTCTAGTTGGTGGACGGACTTACTTCATATTTACGGAAATTTCAAATCTCTCTTTTTTTTTTTTTATAATTTGCGCGCACTCAAAGGGTTATGAATACCTTTAACATGTTTACACATAGTGCGGGCGTTGGAAAGGATGGATAGAGAGAGAGAGAGAAAGATTTTTTTATGGTGTAGTGGTTCTTGAAGCTCAGTTGTTTATGCTTCGGCTATTCTCAGGGGGTGGCGTCCAGATAACTGGGGAGATTTTTGTTACTATTGTCATTGCTTCTGATTCACAGTACTTTTTTCCCGATAATCGATGTCAAGGGCAAATCATCATCAACAGAGCGACCAATTTTTCCAGCCACATGACCAAGCTACTGCCAGTGTTATGCCTTCGCAGTAGTGTTCACACAAGCTTTCGCAAATGATCGGACTGACTTTGTATATTTCATGAGAAATAAATAAATGCTTGCTGACATCAGGATTTGAACCATGAACCTTTTGCGTGGCAATTGACGATGTTACCACTACACCATTGCCACCCTTTCTTCTCATTTCTCTTCTCCGCATTTCTACTGATCCGCCTGTGAGGTTCGCCTATTTGACCTCAGAAAATATCGGCAGGTCTCCCGATTTTGGATCACCTAGTTACTGAGGCCAATCAAGTGCTGGTGTCGTTCCATTTGTGTGATCCAGGCGTTTATAGGCCTGCCTTTTTAACTGTGTTTAAATTATCTCTTCCTTGAACGTGGCAATACAATATATACAATAAAAGATGATTTCCGTGACGTGAAGGCTTCCACGGATCGTAGAACTTCTTATTAACTTGAGTAATACTATTATAGTAATTAAGCGTTTGAAATTTACTTGTTTAATATGCGCGTGCGTAATCCAGTGTCCGTATGTGAAATATAGTTTGAAAGAGAGCCTAACGCTTTTCTTTTGATTTCCTTCATTTCATTCCACCGAATCTTTTGCTTAGTTTAGATGGGGAATTAAACATGGAGGTCTGAGCAGTTATGAGAAGACTATCTAGTGCCCATGTGTACTTCGCAGACAAACTGCAAGCCGCAGACACACGATTTTGTCACCTGATCCGTGAGCAAGTAAATAGTGTGAAGGCAAAAATCGGAAACTATCAAAAATTCAAGATGGCGGATGCATTATTTCATCTGAAGCTTCCGGAAACTAATATTTCCTTGCGAACTAATTTTTTGAAGATAATAAAATTCATATTACATAGGATGCCCAATATCTCTGAACTGTTTTAAGGACATTTAAAAAAACGAAAATCAAAAACCGTAGGAAATCAATATGGCGACCACAATATAACTGGGCAAGCTTGAACTGCCGTGTATTTGTTATTTATTGAATTGTTTGATATGAACTATAAACTGTTAAGTGACAAGGTGCTCAGGTTCATGCAGATTGGAAATTCAGTATGGCGGACTGATTATGGTGGCCTTTAACTAAAAAACTAGATTTTCTATTATTCATTGAATTGTTTGAGATAAAATTACAGAACCGATTGTACTGACTTGGCTACAAGCTCGCAGAAAAATAAAAGCCGTTACTAAGAAAGTAAATTATATGGAAATTACAGATGGGAAATTAAACATGGAGGTCTGAACAGTTATGAGAAGACTATCTAGTGCTCAAGTGTATTTCGCGGGCAAACTGAAAGTCGCAGACGCATCACTTTGCCACCTGATTGCAGAGCAAGTAAATAGCGTTAAGGAAAAAATCTAAAACTATAAAAATTCAAGATGGCGAATGCATTATTTCATCTAAAGCTTTTCGGAAAAAAATATTTCCTTATGAATTAATTTTTTTTAAGGTAATAAAGTTTATATTATCATAGCATTATAAAAAAAATCGTAAAACCGATAAGCCTAAGACCGCTAAGCCACTCAAAACGACGAGACCGATAAAGGGAAAGAAAAAAATTGCGCAAGAGAACGTCGCTGGTCCAAGTGCAGCGGAAAAACCGCCACAGGTTGACGCGAGATCGTACGCGCAAGTCGTGTCAAACGAAAACAAATTAAGATCAGCTACAACAGATCCGGTTAGCCAAATATTTACGCTGGCGGGTCCACTCTTTACATCAAAGACTGTATTAAGCACTCCGAAAACATAGAAATAGAATTTGATTCTATGCAAATAAGCTCAGTCTCCGTAAAAATAAACCACTTAAACTACAACATCGGATCTAGTTACTTCCCTCCGGGATATAAGCTAGTAGAAGACGACCTCGTTCGTCTCTTTGACTCACTCGGACCTAATTTTGTCTTAGGTGGTGACTTTAACGCGAAACGCACTTTCTGGGGATCAAGATGCAATTCGACAAAAGGTAGATTATTGTACAAAGTCAGCATGAAACGTGGACTGAACTTTTTTTCGACAGGAAAGCCAACTTATTGGCCAACTGACAAAAATGAAATCCCTGACCTCGTCGACTTCTTTATCGCAAAAGGGTTAACTAAAAATTTGACGGAAGTCGAAGAATGCTATGATCTATGCTCAGATCACTCAGCAGTCACTCTGAAAATAGGTGGAAGTCTAGTAAAAAAGAAGGACCGCCTAGGTTAACTAGTAACAAAACCAACTGGGACGCTTTCAGAAGAGACTGCAAGGAAAATGTTGCTTTAAATGTACCGCTAAAGACACCGTTCGAAATAGAAGAAGAAATCGACAAACTCGTCGAAGCCATTCAGAGTTCGGCATGGAAAAACACTCCTTTGCGGAAGACAGAAGCGCGGAACAATAAAGTCAAATACCAGCCTGAAATCGAAGACCTCATACGAGAAAAGAGGAGAGCGCGCAAGAGATGGCAACAATCCCGCGCGCCACCGGATAAAACTTATCTGAACCATCTTTGTAACAAGCTTAAAAAAGTGCTGCAGGACATAAAAAATTACGAGACTTCTACTTACCTCGAGGGTCTGACCGGTGATAAGTATTCAAACTACTCTCTATGGAAAGCCTTGAAGTCCATAAGGAAACCTGTAATGCACTCGCCGCCAATTAGGAAAGCTAACGGGGAATGGGCAAAAGAAGACAAAGAGAAAGCAGAATTAGTTGCCAATCACTTAGAGGAAACGTTCAAGCCGTTCGACAATAAAAAAATTGAAAAACAACAAGGCTCCGGGATATGATTTAATCACTGGCGAAATTTTGAAAGAGCTACCGAAAAAAGTGCTGGTTAAGTTGCTCTACATTATAAATGCTACTCTAAGACTGTTATATGTTCCAAGGCAATGGAAAGTCGCCGAAGTTATTATGGTTCCGAAACCGGGAAGTGTGCAAATGACAAGAAATCATATAGACCAATTTCACTTCTGCCAATAATATCTAAGGTCTTCGAGAAACTTCTGCTGAAACGATTGCAGCCAGTAATTGAAGAAAGACGCTTGATCCCGGATCATCAATTCGGCTTTCGGATCATACATTCCACAATCGATCAGGTGTATCGAATAACGAACGAAATTGAAAAAGCTCTAGAAGGGAAAAAAATATGCTCTAGCGCTTTTCTCGACGTATCGCAAGCCTTCGACAAGGTATGGCACAAAGGACTGTATAAGATAAGGGTAATCTTACCGGAAAAGTTGTACAGAATATTGGAATCTTATCTTGAAAACAGACTCTTCCGTGTTAGACACGGGAGTGAATATTCGGATTTCAAAGAAATCTACGCCGGTGTTCCACAAGGAAGTGTTCTCGGTCCAATCCTGTTCCTGCTCTACACAAGAGATATACCACAAGATGAAGGGACCGTTGTAGCAACGTTCGCAGACGACACGGCTATCCTCGTAACGGATGAGTCAGTCGAATCATCAACGGGAAAACTCCAACGAGCTTTGAACAAAGTATGCGAATGGACAAAAACCTGGCGAATAGTCCTCAATGAGACAAAATCAACGCTTGTCAATTTTACGTTAAAAAAGATAAACAACTTACCTATATCCATTAACTCGGTGCAAATACCGTACGCAAACGAGGCAACATATTTAGGAATGACCCTAGACGCAAAACTTAAGTGGAAACCACACGTTAAAAAGAAGCGCGAAGACTTCGAAATCAGATTTAGAGAAATGTATTGGCTACTCGGAAGATACTCGAAGTTAAGCGTATACAACAAACTGCTTCTGTATAAGCAAGTGCTAAAACCTTCTTGGACATATGGTATACAACTTTGGGGTTGTACCAAACCCAGGGTAACGGCTCTACTGCAAGCATTTCAAAACAAAATACTAAGAGCAATCGTGAATGCTCCTTGGTATATAAGAAATAGTGATATTCACAGAGATCTAGGAATTGCTACCGTGAGGGACGAAGTAACAAACTTTGCTCGCAAACTTCGTGCAATAATGAAATAATCCGTACTATGGACGTGACAAACCTTGAGCGCCGACTACAAAGAACAAGACCTCTCGACCTAGCGCCGTAAGGAAAAACCGCATGTAATGACGGTATTAGTAGATGCCTTCACTGGAAGCTACCTACCTAACGCGATTAACACTACAGAAGCGTAAACTACTCGTTAAGGCAACTTAGTCGTAGTCATCACAAAAATGAAAAAATGAGAGGGACGAATTTCCTACTACTATGAGTACGGGCAGCCGGTTCTCATAGTGCCTCTCTGAGGGGGTGAGGTTTAGCCCGTAGGCATATACTGACTAGCACTGATGGCATTGTCAGATATATGAATCGGGCATAACCAATGGTACGGACCATTGGTATCTTTTGAAGATTCCTGCACCTCCAGGCGCAACCAAAAAAAAAAAAATTAAAAAAATTCGAAAACCGTAGGAGACCACAATATAACGGGACAAGCTTGAAGGGTCGGGTTTTTGTTATATATTGAATTGTTTGAGATAAACTACAATCTGTTGAGTAATAAGGCGCTCAGGTTCATGCAGATCAAACTGAAGCGATAACAGAAATATTAAGAAAGTATTAAAGACTAAAATGGCGGATTAGATGTGAAGGCCCAAATCGGGTTGAGGATTTAGTTTGGTGTTTATTTATTAATTTGAGAAAACTGTTATGCAGATGTACACAGCATGTCCGCTCGATTATAGAACGAGTCCAATGCATTATTGAAAAAATTCCAATCTGCGGAAAATCAAGATGGCGGGCTAATTATGGCGGCCTTTAACTCCAAAAACTAGATTTTTTATTATTCATTGAATTGTTTGAGATAAACTACTCAGCCGACAATATTGACTTGAGCACAAGCTCGCAGAAAATTAAAAGCCGTTACAGAGAAATTGAATTATATGGAGTTTAGAGATGGGAAATTAAGCATGGAGGTCTGATCAGTTATGAGAAGACTATCTAGTGCCCATGTGTATTTCGCAGCCAAACTGCAAGTCGCAGATTCATGACTTTGCCATCTGATCGTAAAGGAAGTAAATAGCGTTATTGAAAAAAGCGCAAACTATCACAAATTCAAGATGGCGGATGCAATATTTCATCTGAAGCTTTTTGGAAACCAATATTTCCTTGGGAATTAACTTTTTTTAAAGTTAACAAAATTTTAATTACTATGGCATGTCCAATTCTAAAGCGTTTCAAAGGCATTGTAAAAAAAAATCGAAAACCGTAGGAGATCAAATGGCGGCCACAATATAGCGGGACATGCTTGAAGTTTCGGGTATTTGTTCTATAAAATAAATAAATATTTAGCGCAACAGCTTTTTAAGTGCCAGGGCACAGCTTCTCGCAACCACTCATGTTGTGTGCGTTATATTTTTCACACAAATGGAAGGGACCTACAGTTTAGTGCCGAATCCGAAGGGCGATTTGAGAAGCTTTTTCGTGACAACTATACTCTCGGATGTTTGTCAGACGGTCGCGAGAGGTGGGACCGTGAAAAAACTTGTTGGTGTTTTCTGGGATTCGAACTTGGGACCTCATGCGTAGTGATCCGGCACGCTAACCACATACGCCACGGCGCCCACATTTGTTCTATAATATATTGAATTGTTTGAGATAAACTACAAATTGTTGAGTAACAAGGTGCTCAGGTTCATGCAGATCAGACTGAAGCGATCGCATAAAAATTAAGGAAATTTTAAAAACTAAAATGGCGGATAAGATATGAAGGCCCATACAGTCTCGAGAATTTAGTTTGATGTTTATTTATCTATTTGAGAAAACTGTTATGCAGAGATACGCGGCATGGCCACCAGATTGTAGAACAAGTATAATGCATCATTGAAAAAATTCCAACCTACAGAAATTAAAGATGGTGGACTCATTATGGCTAACTGTCTATTATCACAATCATTTTTTTAAAGATGGCTACTAGTCAAAACTAACTCGTATTATAAAATCCTGTTAAATTATTGAAAATGTTTTACAGATAATTTCGAAGACCCTTTACAGCTGCCTTATCCAAAATATGTGGACTAGGTATGAAGGCTTGATCATATTCAATAGATTTTCTCTTACAAATTCCTTAAGATTGCGTGACCTTTAGCTCCAGAAGCAAGTTTTCATGTTATTGAAATAATTGTTTATGATAAACTACTCAGCCGACAGTATTGACTTGGCCACAAGCCCGCAGAAAACTAAAAGCAGTTACAAAGAAATTGAATTATATTGAAATTAGAGATGGGGAATTAAACATGGAGGTCTGAGTAGTTATGAGAAGACTGTCTAGTGCCCATGTGTATTTTGCAAACAAACTGCAAGTCGCAGACACACGATTTTGTCACCTGATCCCAGAGCAAGTAAATAGTGTTAAGGCAAAAATCGGAAACTATCACAAATTCAAGATGGCGGGTGCATTATTTCATCTGAAGCTGTACGGAAACCAATATTTCCTTAGAAATTCATTTTGTTGAAGATAATAAAATTCATATTATCATAGCATGTCCAATATCTTCTAAAACGGGCTTAAAAAAAATTCAAAAACCGTAGGAGATCAACATGGCGACCACAATGTAACTGGGCAAGCTTCAAGTGCCGTGTATTTCTTATTTATTGAATTGCTTGAGATAAACTATAAACTGTTGAGTGACAAGGTGCTGAGGTTCATGCAGATCAAACTGAAGCGATGACAAAGAAATTAAAAACTAAAATGGCGGATAAGATGTGGAGGCAGTGTTCCCAGATTGTGGGGAAAAGCGCCACTTTTGGCGCCCTTTGAGTTGAAAAGGGGCAAAGGGGAAACTGTCTCAAAACAAGGGGAAAACGCGTATTTAAAATATTGTTTCCGAAATCACAAAATGTTATAATATTAAGTCACCAACATGCATAAATCTTCGTTGTCAATGAATGATTTGTTCTACCGAACAGCGTACGAAAGTATAATTACGCACTGAACCTATCCAATAGCTCACGTGACATTGTAACTCTTTTTTTGGGTTCTTGGCTTCGAATTATAAGTCCGACCGTGCTCAAAAATAAAACTTTTTCTTTTCTTGCACCTTGTTCTTTAAATATGTTTCCTGGTAGTGAATTAAATGATCTCTTAGAAATTTTAACATACCAAACATTAGTTCTGTATATTTGCAAGAAGGATGTCTTATCAACAAAATTAGCTGATGAAAAGGATATGTTTCCAAAACTTGAAAACTTGTAGAATTTATTTTCTGTCTTCCGCGCAGTGGAGCAGGAGCTGAACGTACTTTCTCTGTAGTTAATTTAAATAAAACTAATAAGAAACAATCTACAGAATCCTACATTGTGCCGAATTCTAAATTCAAAGACTTTGCTAAAAAAAAAAAATTTAATTGCGTTGAATTTGAACTTGAGAAGGAATGCCTTAAGTTTCACAATTCCAAGATGTACCTATAAAAGTAAAATATCAGTCTTATCGAGGTATCCGATCAGAACGGAATTGCGGAAAATTTGTTCGATATAAAGGGTGAAGTGGGCGCCGTGGCGTAAGTGGTCAGTGTGTCGGACCATTGCGCGTGGGGTTCCAAGTTCGAATCCCAGAAAACACCAAACAGTTTTTTCACGGTCCTACCTCTCGCGAAGGTCTGACAAACATTGTTGTCTCGAAATATGGAGGTCTGAACAGTTATGAGAAGACTTTCTAGTGCCCATGTGTATTTTGCAGGCAAACTGTAAGTCGCAGATACATGACTTTACCACCTGATTGCAGAGCAAGTAAAAAGCGGTATAGAAAAAATCGGAAACAATCAAAAATTTAAGATGGCGGAAACAATATTACATCCTTGAGAATTAATATTTTTTTAAAGTTAATTACATTTTAAATTACAATACCATGTCCAATAACTTCTAAAACGTTCTGATGACATTATCGAAAAATCGAAAACCGTAGGAGATCAAAATGGCGACCACAGTATAACGGGCAAACTTGATGAGGCGTGTATTTGTTATTTTATTGAATTGTTTGAGATAAACTACAAACTGTTGAGTGACAAGGTTCATGCAGATCAAACTAAAGCGATCACATAAAAATTAAGGAAATTTTAAAAAGTAAAATGGCGGAGATGTGAAGGTTCAAATCGTTTCGAGAATTCAGATAAATGTTTATTTATCTGTTATACAGAGATACACGGCATGCCCACCCGATTGTAGAACGAGTCCAATGCATTATTGAAAAAATTGCAACCTGCGGAAATTCAAGATGGCGGAATCATTATGATGAACTATGTATTACCGCACTATGAGCAATTTTGTAAAGCCGGCTACAAGTCAAAACTGACTTATGTTAAAAAACCCGATTAAATTATTGAAAAGGTATTATAGATAAATTCGAAGACCCTTTACAGATATCTTATCCAGAATGTGTGGACTAGGTATGAAGGCTGACATATTAAATAGATTTTATGTTAAAAATTACTTAAGAATTTGTGGCCCTCAAATTAAAAAAAATAGATTTTCTATTATTCATTGAATTGTTTGAGATAAACTACACAACCGACAGTATTGAAATGGCAACAAGCCCACAGAAAACTGAAATCAGATACTAAGAATTGAGTGATATGAAATTAGAGATGGTGCATTAAATATGGAGGTCTGAACAGTTATGGGAGGACTATATCCATGTGCATTTCGCAGGCAAACTGCAAGTCGCAGACACATGACTTTGACATCTGATTGCAGAGCAAGTAAATAGCGGTAAAGCAAAAATCAGAAACTATCAAAAATTCAAGATGGCGGGTGCATTATTTCATCTGAAGCTTCCGGAAACTAATATTTCCTTGGGAACTAATTTTTTTTTGAAGATAATAAAATTCATATTATCATAGGATATCCAATATCTCTGAAACGTTTTAAAGGCATTTAAAAAAAAAATCGAACTCTGTAGGAGATCAACATGGCGACCAGAATATAACTGGGCCAGCTTGAAGTGCCGTGTATTTGGTATTTATTGAATTGTTTGAGATAAACTACAATCTGTTGAGGAAGGAGGTGCTCAGGTTCATGCAGATCAAATTGAAGCGATAAGAGAAAAATTAAGGAAGTATTAAAGACTAAAATGGCGGATTCGATGTGAAGGCCCAAACCGGTTTGAGGATTTAGTTTGGTGTTTATTTATTAATTTGAGAAAACTGTTATGCAGAGATACACAGCATGTCCACCCGATTATAGAACGAGTCCAATGCATTATTGAAAAAAATCCTGTTAAATTATTAAAAAAATCGAAGATTCGACTATGATTCATACCTGGCTTGACTAATTGAAATAGATTTTCTGTTACAATTTACTTAAGAATTTGTGGCATTTAACTACAAAAACTATTTTGAATTGTTAGGGATGAACTGCAGAACCGATATTATTGAGTTGGCCACAAGCTCGCAGAAAATTAAAAGCAGTTAGAGAGATACTCTGCAGGAGTATGGAATTGATGGTTCCCTGTTAAGGGCGATTCAGTCTTTATGTACAAACTGTAGAAGCTGTGTTCGCATTAACGGTGTTAAATCAATACCTTTCATTGTGGGCGTTGGATTTCGCCAAGGGTGCGTTTTGTCACCTCTCCTCTTCATTGTATATATGGATTGGATGTTGCAGCGCAGCCGTGGCGGGGAATGTTTCAAAGTGGGAGACCTAGGGATTAGTCATCTGCTCTTTGCGGATGATTTGGTCATCCTTGGATCCTCTCAAACCGCACTTCAGCGCGCACTCGAAATGTTTGTAGCCGTTTGTGATGATGCTGGAATGAAGATTAATGTGAACAAATCAGAAGTAATGGTCGTATCCAAAAAACCCATTCAGTGCACTCTGCATGTTATTAGAGTCCCACAGAAGCAGGTGGATAAGTTTAAGTATCTCGAGGCTTTATTCACGAGTGATGGGAGGAGCAATGCCGAGTTGTTCTGCAGAATTTGTCAGGCTGGATCAATTTTGAGAGAGCTTGGCCAATCTGTTGTAAGGAAGGCCGAACTTAGTGTTCAAGCTAAGCTATCGGTTTTTAACTCGGTGTATGTTCCAACTCTCACCTATGGTCGTGAAATTTGGGTAGTGACCGAAAGAATAATATCGCGGATACAAGCTGCCGAAATGAAGTTCCTTCACAGTGTTGCTGGAATAACTCGTAGGGATCGAGTGCGCGAGGCGCTCAATGTTGAGCAGCTACTTCTCCGAACGGAACGATCTATGCTTCGATGGTTTGGTGACGTAGTGCGTATGCCCCCAGACCGGCTTCCAAGATGCGCCATGGTTGCCGTGCCATCAGGTAGGCGACTCCGCGGAAGGCCTAGAAATAGATGGTTGGACCAAGTCCGACATCTCTCCTGGAGCCGGCTACGGATCCCTCCTGATGAATTGGAGTCAATGACGGAGGACCGAGAAGGATGGAGAGTCCATCTGAGCATCCTGAGCTATGAGAAGGTTGTCTAGTGACTATGTGTATTTCCCAGGTAAAAATAAGCAGTTATTTTGTAAGGTTTGTAACAAGTCAAAATTGATTTTTATTTGATTTGACTTTAAATGAGATCTGAGTTTACAGAGATCTTGTCCATAATGTGTGAACCAGGTATGAAGGCTTAACTTCATTACTTACTTACTTAGGTGGCGCTACAGTACGGGGTGGACCTGGGCCTCAGCCAACAAACCTCTCCAGCCAGCACGGTTACGAGCCAGCTGCCTCCAGTTGCGCACGCCAAGTTGGTTGAGGTCCCCCTCCACTTGTTTGCGCCACCTACCACGAGGTCGTCCTCTACTGCGCCGTCCATCCGGTGTGGATTCGAAGACTTTCTTGGCGGGAAAGTTGGGCTCCATCCATTCTACATGACCCAGCCATCTTAGTCGTTGTATGTGAACTCTTCTGGCTAAGTCAATGTCCTTATATAGGCTTTCTCCTCCACTCACCGTCCATGCAGATGGGACCAAAGATCGCTCGAAGAACTTTTCTCTCAAAATAACCAAGGACATCCTCATCCGGTTTTGTCAAAGCCCATGCCTCTGCGTCATACAGCAGGACTGGGATGATTAGTGTCTATAAAGAGTAATTCTTCGTGTGATCTCCCAACTGATGTCATTTGCGGAGTTCACCATAGAGCCTAGGTAGACAAAATCCTTTAACCTTATTAAGTATATATTAAATTTTTCATTGAATTGTTTGAGATAAACTACAGAACCGACAGTATTGAATTGCGCATAAGGTCCCAGAAAATTGAAAGGTGTTACACAGGAATTTAAGTTATAAAAATTAGAGATGGCGAATTAAATATAGAGGTCTGAACAGTTATGGGCAGGTTGTCTAGGGCCCATCAAAGACCATAGAAGATCAAAATGGCGCGGCGGCCACAATATAGCTACCCAAACTTGTCGAGCACGGTATTTGTTATTTATTGAATCGCCTGAGATGAACTACAAGCATGAGCGTCACAAAGTCTTAAAAATTTTGCTGTTCAAGGACAATGGTCGGTTTGTCCACTTGATTGTAAGACCGCAATATAGAACAAATTCAGTGCTTCTATCATCCACCATCTATCACCATTTTTTTCATTTAATTTTTTGTGGCTGAAACCACAGCCTACCCGCTCGAAGAGCCCTCATCATCCATCATCCACCATTAATCATCCATCATTCATCATCCATCATCCATCATCCATCATCCATCATCCATCATCCATCATCCATCATCCATCATCCATCATCCATCATCCATCATCCATCATCCATCATCCATCATCCATCATCCATCATCCATCATCCATCATCCATCATCCATCATCCATCATCCATCATCCATCATCCATCATCCATCATCCATCATCCATCATCCATCATCCATCATCCATCATCCATCATCCATCATCCATCATCCATCATCCATCATCCATCATCCATCATCCATCATCCATCATCCATCATCCATCATACATCATCCATCATCCATCATCCATCATTCATCATCTATCATCCATCATCCATCATCCATCATCCACCATCTGTCATACATCATCCATTATCTATCATCCATCATTCATCATCCGTCATCCATCATCAATCATCCATCATCCATCATCCATCATCCACCATCCATCATCCATTATCCATCATCCATTATCCATCATCCATCATTCATCATCCGTCATCCATCATCCACCATCCATCATCCATCATCCATCATCCATCATCCATCATCCATCATCCATCATCCATCTTCCATCATCCATTATCCATAATCCATCATCCATCATCCATCATCCATCATCCATCATCCATCATCCATCATCCATCTTCCATCATCCATTATCCATAATCCATCATCCATCATCCATCATCCATCATCCATCATCCATCATCCATCATCCATCATCCATCATCCATCATCCATCATCCATCATCCATCATCCATCATCCATCATCCATCATCCATCATCCATCATCCATCATCCATCACCCATCATCCATCATCAATCATCCATCATCCACCATCCATCCTCCATCATCCATCATCCATCATCCATCATCTATCATCCATCATTCATCATCCATCATCCATCATCCATCATCCATCATCCATCATCCATCATCCATCATCCATCATCCATCATCCATCATCCATCATCCATCATCCATCATTCATCATCCATCATCCAAGATCTGTCATACATCATCCATTATCCATCATCCATCATTCATCATCCGTCATCCATCATGGATCATCCATCATCCATCATCAATCATCCATCATCCACCATCCATCATCCATCATCCATCATCCATCATCCATCATCCATCATCAATCATCCATCATCCATCATCCATCATCCATCATCCATCATCCATCATCCATCTTCCATCATCCATTATCCATAATCTATCATCTATCATCCATCATCCATCATCCATCATCCATCATCCATCATCCATCATCCATCATCCATCATCCATCATCCATCATCCATCATCCATCATCCATCATCCATCATCCATCATCCATCATCCATCATCCATCATCCATCATCCATCATCCATCATCCATCATCCATCATCCATCATCCATCATCCATCATCCATCATCCATCATCCATCATCCATCATCCATCATCCATCATCCATCATCCATCATCCATCATCCATCATCCATCATCCATCATCCATCATCCATCATCCATCATCCATCATCCATCATCCATCATCCATCATCCATCATCCATCATCCATCATCCATCATCCATCATCCATCATCCATCATCCATCATCCATCATCCATCATCCATCATCCATCATCCATCATTCATCATCCATCATCCATCATCCATCATCCACCATCTGTCATACATCATCCATCATCCATCATCCATCATTCATCATCCGTCATCCATCATGGATCATCCATCATCCATCATCAATCATCCACCATCCATCATCCATCATCCATCATCCATCATTCATCATCCATCATCCATCATCCATCATCCATCATCCACCATCTGTCATTCATCATCCATCATCCATCATCCATCATTCATCATCCGTCATCCATCATGGATCATCCATCATCCATCATCAATCATCCACCATCCATCATCCATCATCCATCATCCATCATCCATCATCCATCATCCATCATCCATCAACCATCATCCATCATTCATCATCCATCATCCATCATCCATCATCCATCATCCATCATCCATCATCCATCATCCATCATCCATCATTCATCATCCATCTTCCATCATCCATTATCCATCATCCATCATCCATCATACATCATCCATCATCCATCATCCATCATCCATCATCCATCATCCATCATCCATCATCCATCATCCATCATCCATCATCCATCATCCATCATCCATCATCCATCATCCATCATCCATCACCCATCATCCATCATCCATCATCCATCATCAATCATCAATCATCCATCATCCATCATCCACCATCCATCATCCACCATCCATCATCCATTATTCATCATTCATCATCCATCATCCTTCATCATTTCATTTTTGTGGCTGAAACCACAGCCGACCCATCATCCATCGTCAATCATCCATCATCCATCATCCATCACCTATCATCCATCATCCATCATCGATCATCCCATCCATCATCCATCATCCTTCATCATTTCATTTTTGTGGCTGAAACCACAGCCGACCCATTATCCATCGTCAATCATCCATCATCCATCATCCATCACCTATCATCCATCATCCATCATCGATCATCCCATCCATCATCCATCATCCATCATCCTCATCCAAATAATAGCGGGTGAAGTGTTCAGGAGTTCAGCTTCTGCATTTGTTTTGTTAAAACTGTTTTTTTTTCGATTCTTATTAAAAATATTATTAAAAAATCAAAATAAAACAAGAAAACAACATTTTGAAAGCCTTCACCTTCTCTTTAAAAAAAAATCTTAAGGCGCTGAGGAGACATTGGTGGCCAAGCAAGGTGTAAGCTTGGTGACCACAACGAATGTCTGAAAGTCGTTGGGCAATCGCTTTATTATTTATTTTACTTTTTAGGAGAAAGTCTGTTATATTGCAATATAGTCTGAAACTTGATACATGGCAGGCTTTTAAATGAAGTTCTTTATTATTTGTGGAAAACTGTATGATTCAAATTATAAATAAAATTTAAATTTTCTGCTTGATCACGATTAAGTCAAACGACAGTAGTAGTATGTAAGGAGTCTTATACTCCTTTGCATAACGAAGGAGTCTTATACTCCTTTGTTTTGTAAAAAAATAATGAAGATAGATCCCACAAAATAAGGTCCACCCGTCTTCAGATCACCTCATTTCAAGTCTTAAATTTCGATTTTTGGAAGACAAAATTTCTAATACAAGCTTTCCAGAGCTTGAAATCTTTCAACTGATACGAAAAATACTCTGCATTCAATTCGAGTATTATTTTAAAAATAACACTCCACAAATATAGAAATATTATATACAAAGACAGTGCCTTTTGCAGCAAATCATAAAAACCAACAGTTTCCTCACAATTTTAAACACCAAAAATATTTTTATTATTTACATCCTTGAAAATTTTGAAACATGAATACGTACTAAATAAAAAGGAACAATTTCGCTCTCAATCATTAAGATTATTATTATTATTAAATTCCTTTGAAAACAGTCAAATACGAATTCAAAAAATTACAATTTTACATTCTGTGACCATGAGATTTAAATTGAATGCTTAATCATTATGTATTTGGCAATCATGGTATTTCTTTTTTTTTTTTTGTCGGGATAGGAAACACTCGACTGGAGCACTCAGACACAACTGGTCCATTGTACTGCCAGAGAGCAAACCCTGATTTACCCATTTTATTGGAATTTCCTTGACTTTCGAAGAAAGCCAAGCAAGAACTTCAGTGATGAGGAGCTTACAGTACCAGCACTCACCACATCCGCACCGAAGATCTACCACCTGATACGAGCAAAGGCCGGACACTCACAGAGATAATGTTCCGCGGTGTCGTCGCTCTCTCCACAAGCGTCGCAGATTGTAGTGTCACTTAAGCCTAACACGTTAAGGTGGTTGGCAAAAGCGAAGTGGCCTGTCAAGACGCCGATAAGTTGTCTATAGTCTTTTCTGCTGAGAGACAGCAAGAATGCCGCTGATTTCTTACAGACGTCCGGGAGCATGCGTTTAGTCAACCTGCAACCTGGAGAGTCATGCCACACACAATTGTGCTCGTGAGAGACCCAATCGTCAATGGAAGCCCTAACCGAGGACGCTGGAAAACCCAACGCGGGTTCGGGACCTGAGAAAGCCTCCTCTGAGCCTTGTCTAGCAATCTCATCGGAGATCTCGTTCCCCAGATCACAGTGTGACCTGGGACCCAGATAAGAGACAGAGAATTCAGCCTTGCGACCGAGTTCAAAGAGTTTTTGGTTTCACGAACTATTTTGGAAGTGGTTAAAGGGTTAAGCAAGGCCTTAAGCGCAGCCTGACTGTCACTACAGACATGGTATACGAATGTATTATATTTCTCTTAGTATATTTAAGAACAAACAATTTTGCGAATATTTAAAGACTCTTGGCTTTAAAATGAGCGGTTAACCATTAAAATCGGTCTAATCGTTTTGTCACAATTTGGAAAATGAATTATTTTGTATGTAAAAAAGATATTAACTTGTTCTACAATTCTTTCATACATCATGTATTACCACGCCCTTTTTGTGTAAGTGTTTTGTCAAAGCAAGCTTTGAAAGAATTTTTTTAAAATACGAGAAAGTTTTATCTAAGCAAGCTATCATTCCGTCCAAATATTCCTACACCACGCCCATTAGGGTGGGCTTAGGAATAAGGCGATAGGCTTTCATTGTGATCCGTTTCACATAGATTCTGACTTTTGTGTATGTTTTTATATAATTTCAGAAAATTGCGGCATTGGGCTAACATGATTTTCAGTACCCAAGTGCTTAAGTTCAAATAATTTGATCCTTAATGCTCTTAATCCGGCCGAATCATCTACTAAATATGTTTTACAAACAACCTTACTTCATTTTTTAAAATTTCTTCGGGGAAAGATTGGGTTAATTTTACTATGTGTACAATTTACTTATAGTAAAACGCAACTCAATGATAAGTCCCTCTTGCCTGCGTATACGAGTATATGCATAATGTGCAGGGCAAATACTGTATTTGGGATTGAACTGAACTTCAACAGCAGTCTAGTTGGTGAACGGACTTACTTCATAATTACGGAAATTTCAAATCTTATCTTCGAACGAATAGCATTTATGACAAGTACCAGTGACGAGCAACCCATGCGAGTATATCATAAGGCTTTTAACTTAAGTCTTCTTCATCTTCTTATTTCGGTGAGGTTATGATCCGAAAACAAGGAATCATAATCCTCCCACTTCTGCGCATTTCTACTGATCCGCCTGTGGTGTTCGCCTATTTGACCTCAGAAAATATAGGCAGGCCTCCCAATTTTGGATCACCTAGTTACTGAGGCCAATCAAGTGCTGGTGTCGTTCCATTTGTGTGATCCAGGCGTTTATAGGCCTGTGTTCAAATTATCTCTTCCTTGAACGTGGCAATACCTATTGAGCTGGTCTCGCTCTATTTTTCGTAAGATGATTTCCGTGACGTGAAGGCTTCCACGGATCTTCGAACTTCTTATTAACTTGAGTAACACTATTATAGTAATTACGCGTTTGAAATTTACTTGTTTAATATGCGCGTGCGTAATCCAGTGTCCGTATGTGAAATATAGTTTGAAAGAGAGCCTAACGCTTTTCTTTTGATTTCCTTCATTTCATTCCACCGCATCTTTTGCGTAGTTTATAAAAAACGAGTTAGGTTATCAAGGAATTCTTGACCTTTTAAGTACCTTTCATGGTCAATTCTCAGAACTCCGATCCTAAGAAAGCTTCGCTCATATAATTCTAGCATATTGACTTTTGATAATCCTACAAAGCAAGAAGATAAAGCAATCATTTGCCTCGAAATTAGCTATCCCGGTGTTAGCTCAATTAATGTTTTGACGAATTATTAGATTCCATCCTCCCCATTCTGCAAATATAAAATCTCTAATTTTGTAATGGAGTATTCCTTAGATTTGCCTAAGTTAAGTGAAAATGCTGGCTATTGGTACAGAGGTACCCCATAATCATTCAACATGTCTCTGCATTGTGAATAGTTAATTAATATCTCTTTAAGGTGCTTGTTTGTAAATTTCCATTGAAATACAATATAACATACATACGAGTATGCCTGAAAAATTATGAAAATCCTTTAAGAGGTTTCCAATTATTAATGATACGTGGTGTAAAGTGAGGTATATGTCGAAGAAAACCCTTTATTCTCTCAAACTGTTGAAGATATTGTTTATAACAAATTCTATTTGAAGAATTTTAGCATTATTTTTTAATAAGTAATCTTTTCTATTAAGTTTTGTTGCGATACATGTTTGAGTTAGGTGTCTACTCTGGACTATTTTCCACATTTAACTCTCGAAGATAAAGCTGAAATAGTTGAACATTTGTTTCTGAACAGGCAATATAGGTATACAAGCTTTTGTATTTATATGTAACATATCTATCGATGTATATATTCAGCACTGGGCGACACAACCATAGTCTTTACCACTAGTCGAAGAAACGGGTGCAGATACTATTTAATCTACTGGACCGGTCTGATATTTGCTTTCAAATTCAATCATAGCGCATGCCTATCAGTGGGGAAAATGAAAATTGAATTATTTTGAAATAAGGTGAATTGGTATTATTACCCGAAATGGAACTTTTATTCTGGTGGAATAATTGGCACATGGCAATTGTGTATTTTTCCACATATACACAAAACAGTGCATGTTATAATCGAAGGAACCCACATGGTGGATTGTTTCTTTTGTACTTGTGGAACTTATTTATTTTACTCCACCACATTCTGTTCAAGTTACTTTCCTGAAGTATAGCTCATACTTTTTCTCTCGTTATTTGTATTAGCTATCTAATTTCATACCCTTGTTGATATTAAATAAGCATTTTTAGTAATAAACAGAATTTCACGTGGTTCAGTTCGGTTTATCAGACGTCTTTTCATTTGGTGCTTTAACAAAGATTTTTCTTGTGTGTATTTGCGGATTAGATTACTGAATCTCTCAATGAGCAGTAGAAAAACGAATTTTAACCCTTAGATAGACTTTAAAGGGTAAAACTGTTTAAAGAAAAATGTTATTGACTGTTAAATCGTGGTAATTGTGTTAATATTCGACTTTTCACTCCCCCCGCCTTTCGGTGGACATCAGTTAAAGCTTGAGAGAAATCTTTGTATAAGACTGCTAGAAAGTTAGCAACTAAAAAATGTGAAAGAGTCCTTAAAAAGGTAAGCTGCATTTATTGCAAAATTATTATTTTAAGTACGCAAATTAGCCGGTAATTTTTAATTTGTTTATACTTCGAGAGCTCTATACTCTCGTACATAGTTATACATATTTGAATGATATTAACATCAATTTAAGAACAATTATGATTTTAAAATGAAACGTACGTACTTGCAAATAAAACATAATAAAAATACTTGCATTTTCAAGCATAGAGTTATAGTAAATAAATAAATATACACTACTCCCCATGCAAAGGAAAACTAAAATCTGCATTAGTTAAGACAAACAATATCCCAGAAACATTTTTTCCGCACTTTTATCAACTAACTTGTATAATTTTATACCATAATTTTTTTTATTGTTGAAAAGTGTTTATCTTATATTATTATTATTATTAATTATGATTATTATTGTGATTGTTATTATGATTATTGTTATGATTAACAATATGATTATTACTATGATTATCGTGATGATTATTATGATGATTATTATTATGATTATTATTGTGATTATTGTAATGATTATTATGAGGATTACTATTATGATTATTTTTGTGATTGTTATTATGATTATTATGATGATTACTATTATGATTATTATGATGAATATTATTATGATTATGTTATGATTATGAGGATTACTAGATATTATGATTATTTTTGTGATTGTTATTATGATTATTATGATGATTATTATTATGATGATTATTATGATGATCTTTATGAGGATTATTATTATGATTATTATGATGATTATTATTATAATTATTATTATGATTATTGTTATGAGTATTAGGATTACTATTATGATTATTTTTGTGATTGTTATTATGATTATTATGATGATTATTATGATGATTATTACGATGATTATTATGATGATTATTATTATGATTATTGTTATGAGTAATAGGATTACTATTATGATTATTTTTGTGATTGTTATTATGATTATTATTATGATTATTATTGTGATTATTGTTATGATTATTATTATTATTATTATTGTGATTATTGTTATGATTATTATGATGATCTTTATGAGGATTATTATTATGATTATTATGATGATTATTATTATAATTATTATTATGATTATTGTTATGAGTATTAGGATTACTATTATGATTATTTTTGTGATTGTTATTATGATTATAATGATGATTATTATAATTATTATTATAACAATTATTATGATGATTCTTATTATGATTATTATTGTTATGAGTATTAGGATTACTGTTATGATTACTTTTGTGATTGTTATTATGATTATTATGCTGATTATTATGATGATTATTATGATGATTATTATTATGATTATGTTATGATTATTAGGATTACTATTATGATTATTTTTGTGATTGTTATTATGATTATTATGATGATTACTATTATGATTATTATGATGAATATTATTATGATTATGTTATGATTATGAGGATTACTAGATATTATGATTATTTTTGTGATTGTTATTATGATTATTATGATGATAATTATTATGATGATTATTATAATGATCTTTATGATGATTATTATTATGATCATTATGGTGATTATTATTATAATTATTATTATGATTATTGTTATGAGTATTAGGATTACTATTATGATTATTTTTGTGATTGCTATTATGATTATTATGCTGATTATTATGATGATTATTATTATGATTATGTTATGATTATTAGGATTACTATTATGATTATTTTTGTGATTGTTATTATGATTATTATGATGATTATTATGATGATCTTTATGATGATTATTATTATGATTATTATGATGATTATTATTGTGATTATTGTTATGAGTAATAGGATTACTATTATGATTATTTTTCTGATTGTTATTATGATTATTATGCTGATTATTATGATGATTATTATGATGATTATTATTATGATTATATTATGATTATTAGGATTACAATTATGATTATTTTTGTGATTGTTATTATGATTATTATGATGATTATTGTTATGATTATAAGGATTACTATTATGATTATTTTTGTGATTGTTATTATGATTATTATGATGATTATTATGATAATGATTATTATGATGATTATTATTATGATTATTATTGTGATTATTGTTATGAGTATTAGGATTATTATTATGATTATTTTTGTGATTGTTATTATAATTATTATGATGATTATTGTTATGATTACTAGGATTACTATTATGATTATTTTTGTGATTGTTATTATGATTATTATGATGATTATTATTATGATGATTATTACGATGATTATTATGATGATTATTATGATGATTATTATTATAATTATTATTGTGATTATTGCTATGAGTATTAGGATTACTATTATGATTGTTTTTGTGATTGTTATTATGATTATTATGCTGATTATTATTATGATTATTATGATGCTTAGTATTATGATTATTATTGTGATTATTGTTATGATTATTATTATAATTATTATTGTGATTATTGTTATGATTATTATGAGGATTACTATTATGATTATTTTTGTGATTGTTATTATGATTATAATGATGATTATTATTATGATTATTATGACAATTATTATGATGATTCTTATTATGATTATTATTGTGATTATTGTTATGATTATTATTATGATGATTATTGTGATTATTATTATGATTATTAGGATGATTATTAAGGTGCGTCCAGACCAAAGAAACATTTCAGAAACATTGTTTCTGAAATGTTTCTGAAATGTTTCCCGATTGTTTCCCATTTGCTTCAGAAACATTTCAGAAACATTTCAGAAATGTTTCTAAAATGTTTCTTTTGGTGTGGACGCCAAATGAAACATTTCTGAAATGTTTCTTTTTATCCATTTTTGCTCTTGAAGATGATGGGCTCAAAAGAGGTAGTATTAATAGCGTCGTGCTTCATCATCATGAAAAAAATAGAAAACGATAAGAAGGAGAAAAAAAAAGTGGCAAAGATATTTTTTTAAAAATAGAGAAAATTCTTTTTTTGAAATTTTCGTTTTGGGGATCCCATAAAACTCTTTTAGTTTCATACAATTTAATTAAAGAAATTGTATCCTCATTACTCCACGCCTTTCTTGACATTTTTTTTATTTTTATTTTCACAAAAAAACACTCACTTTCTGCACGTGGAGCTTGAGAAACAAAAATAGTTTTCCGTCGCGAATGGGAAACAAAGAAACATTTCAGAAATCTTTCATTGGCGTCCACACCAAAGAAACATTTCAGAAACATTTCGGAAACATTTCAGAAACATTTCAGAAATGTTTCTCTGTTTCTGAAATGTTTCTGAAATGTTTCTGAAATGTTTCTGAAATGTTTCTTTGGTCTGGACGCACCTTTATGATATTTATTGTGATGATTATTATGATGATTATTATGATGATTATTATGATGAATATTATGATGATTATTATGATGCTTAGTATTATGATTATTATTGTGATTATTGTTATGATTATTATTAAATTATTATTGTGATTATTGTTATGATTATTATGAGGATTACTATTATGATTATTTTTGTGAATGTTATTATGATTATAATGATGATTATTATTATGATTATTATGACAATTATTATGATGATTCTTATTATGATTATTACTGTGATTATTGTTATGATTATTATTATGATGATTATTGTGATTATTGTTATGATTATTATGAGGATTACTATTATGATTATTTTTGTGATTGTTATTATGATGATTATTATTATTATAATTATTATTGCGATCATTGTTATTATTATTATGATTCTTATTGTGGTTATTGTTATGATTAATATTATGATTATTCCCTGAAGTAATGCCAGAAGTAGTCCCGGGGTGGGTTTGCCTGAAGATGGAGAGTTTTTAGTCGGTTAGAGTCTGATACTTTGGTGGGATGATTCGCTACATCCCCCCGATGGTGTATGATGCATTCTCTCCATGACACCACTATTAAGTAATGCGAACAGCGGTGCTGGAGTGGATGGTGTCAAGTCAAAAAGGGTTAAAGGTGATTTTTTAGTGAGTACCAAGTCCCACACTACTTGAAACAGAGCGGGCCTGGTTCTCGTGAGCAGTAGAGTTTTCCACTACCCCTTAGGCAAAAAAAATATATTATTTTTGCAATTATTCTCTCCGGGGAGCTCAGGCAACAACGGGGGTCGGCATGGTGGCGGATAGCTGAAAGGCCTGCAGATATGTTGACTAGCTGAGAATAACCAATAAGCAGTCCCTGACCAAGAGCGGCGAAAATGGAGATTGTAAAGGAAAAACCACATAATCCCAATGAAGTTTTTGTAACAGGGCGAGTAGATGCCGCCCTTTAATTAAGCGTCCCGCCCCCAAGGTAAAGTGCCATGCAACCTGTACTAAGGTCTGAACGATGCTGGGGGCGTATAATCAGTACATCATAGCGAACGGAGCTCTCTAGATACCTGGTGACCTCTGGTTGTAACAAAGCGCTGTCACGTTACACGGGGCTATGATGTGGTGCACGGGAGTCGGACAGAATTCCGGAAAACATAATGCTGAAAGCCCACAATCCCGAAAATTCAAAATTGCGAAAGTGGAACTGAAAATTGTATTGTAGGAAAAAAAAATCTTGAAAATTTATTTATCATATTAAAGAAAAAATTAATAAACTTTAACATGGATATAAAGAAGCTTTGCATACACCCAACCTCGCACCTATTCGAAGTGAAGCACGAAGCACAGTGACCCCAAGCAGGGAGGTTGCATACATATTCCACTTTTTATGAATTTGCACAAATTTTTCATTTTATATCATTTTTCGGGATTTAGTTTTCACGAGTTGGTCATGAAATTTCGACGGCAAAATCTCAAAAACGAAATCTCGAAGCAAGCCACCTCATAAACTTAATATCCCGAAAAATTGAAATCTTGATTGTCAAAATCTCGAAATCTTAAGAACTTGATTTCGCCTCAGCACTTAACAAATAAGAACTATATATTAGAACAGTTTTGTGCTGGCAAACAACGAGTAAGTTAATACTTCCTTTAAACATTTTTTGCTTCTGCTTTTTAGGGGTTTTTGAAAAATTAAAAATAAATTTTTTTAGCGAATTTCCTGTTGGATACCTCAGCCTGCAAAGTTCCTTGAAATCCATGCGAAACATGGACAAGTTTTATTGCATGTTCTACATGAAGAAAAAAAAGTTTGTTTGAATTTTCGGGATTTTCGAGATTATTCGAGATTCTGACTATCAAGATTTTAAAATGTTGAGATTATACCAAACAAGATTTTGATTAACCTCGATTTTAAAAAACTATTTTTTTTTATTTTTTCCTTCAAATGAGCTTTCGAAATTTTCGGCGTTCAGCCGTCCCCGTTTTTACTATTTTTTTTCGGAATTATGGATTATAGCGATCTTGGTTTTCGGGATTTCGAACTTTTTGGGATTTTGGATTCTACAGATTTTGGGGTTGTGACCCGAATCCGGTGGACAGGAGCCGGACGTAATCCCAAAAAACATAATCCTAAAAGCCCAAAATCCAGAAAGTGAAACTGAAAATTGCAGGAAAAAAATCAGAGCAAAATTTATTTAGCATATTAAAAAAAAAAAAAATAAAAATACTTCAACATGGATATAAAAAAACTTTGCATACACCTAATCTCGCACTTTCTCCAAAGCGACGGCCATATAATTAGGACGGCGAAAATTTCGAAAGATCATTCAACCGAAAAAATAAGAAATTTAATTTTCTAAAATCTTGGTCAATTAAAATCTTGTTTTGTAACATCTCGACAAACCTTTATTCTCAAAATCTCGAATAATCTCGAAAATTAAAATAAACTTTTTTTTTTCATCAGGTAGAATACTTATGAAATCAAACCTGTCCATGTTTCGCATAGATTTCATGAAACTTTGCATATACCCAACCTTGCACCTACTCCAAATCCAACAGTGATCCCAAGCACGGGTTGCAGGGGGCAGCATACATATTCCACTGTTTGTGCATTGTGGACTTCAAATTTAAGCCACCGTTCTGATAACGGTTTCTTTTGTCATGTCTTGGGTGACATGCATCATCTTTGGAAGAATTAAAAAAATAAAAGAAAGTCCCAACATTTTGGGGCTAACCTTTTGGTTAGCAATTACCAACTGCTTCCAAAGGGTCAGGAATCCTACTGTAATGATTAGAAATGATTTAATACATATCAATAACTGTTCTAATCAAAATTTGAAGCGACGCTTAACGGCACATCGATTGAAAACAAACATCGTGTGTGTGCTTCTTGATGTTAGCCATATTTAAACAAAGATGTGATGTGATTTCGCCTCAGATTTAAGCAAATAAAAAGTTTATATTGAAAAAAAACGCAGCGTTTTTTATTATATAATAATAGTTGTTATTTGCTAAGTTCTGATGAGAAATCGAGATTTGGAAAATAAAAATTAAAATTTTCCGGGATTTTAATTTTTTGAACTGATCTTTTGAGATTTTGTTTTCAAGATTTTGGGCGTCGAGATTTCATGACCAACCCAATGAAAAATTTGGGACGGCCGGCGCCGGCGTATTGGTCATGAAAACTCGACATCGATATATTACTTGGGGACACTGTTGGATTTGGAGTAGGAGCGAGGTTGGGTATATGCAAAGTTTCGTGAAATCCATGCGAAACATGGACAGGTTTGATTTCATATACTACCTGATGAAAAAAAGTTTATTTTAATTTTCGAGATTTTGAGAATAAAGGTTTTAAAATCTTCTTCTTCCTTTTATCAGCGAGGCTATGATCCGAAAACAAGGGATCACAACCCTCCCACTTCACCGCATTTCTACTGATCCGCCTGTGGTGTTCGCCTGTTTTAAAATGTCGAGATATTGCAAAACAAGATTTTGATTAACCAAAATTGTGAAAAACGATTTTTGCTTTTTCGGTTAAATGATCTTTCGAAAATTTTCGGTGTAGATTATGTGACCGTCCCGCCAAAATCCCGTAAGTGACTGAAAATTTTATTGTAGGGACAAAAAAAATCGGAGGAAGATTTATTTAACATATTAAACAAAAAATATAACAAACTACAGCATGAATATAATAAAAAAAAATGCGACGAGCTTGAAAATAGATTCAGACAAATGTGTTGGCTGCTTGAAAGACATTCCAAATTAAAAATACCATATATAATAATCTGCTTCTGCACAGGCAAGTGCTTAAATCTGTTTGGATGTATGGTATACAACTTTGGGGTTGTACTAAATGAACCAATACAGATATCCTTCAATCTTTTCAAAACAAGTGCTAAGAGTCGCAGTAAATGCCCCATGGTTTATCAAAACAATGATATTCACAGAGACCTAGGAGTAACTACCGTCGATGACGAAATAACGAATTTTGTTTAAAAACTCTGTATTCGTCGACATGGTCATTGCAATAAAATCTTCAAATTCTGGAAGAGGCAAACCTTGTGCGCCGACTACAAAGAATGAAACCGTTCGATTTAGCGAGATAGATGAGATGAAAAGAAAATGTATATAAAGAAACCTTGCATCCACCTATCTTCGCACCTACCCCAAATCCAACAGTAACCCCAAGTGGGGGGATATAGCCCCCCATACATATTCCACTGCTTATGAATTTGAGCAAATTTTTGATTATATATAATTTTTCGGGATTTTGAGTTTTCGTGATTGTGACCCCAAGGCGTGGCTTACATCCCTTGCCCCTTACTCGTGGGATCCAAAACATAAAAAAATATAAAAAAAAACAAAAAGAAAATCAAAAAAATTTACAAAAAAATTCAAATAAATCGAGAAGGTCATAGAAAACCCTTCAGAAGACGATCTGGACTATTATGCTCGGCGTTAGTAAGAACTAGTTACAAAGCGGCCGTAGAACAGTGCAAGGAGTTCAGGAGCACTCCCGCATTAGAAAAGCCAAAAGAAGGGGACCAGGGGACTTACCGGGCAGATGTCATAAGAATCTGCTTAAGAAGTTTAGGCTGAATCCACGTACGAGTCAACTGGGACACGGTAACTCCGGAAATGGAGGTCTCCCAAAACGCGATGGAAACCGCCATGGTAGACCAAGACTCTACCGCTGTAAGCGGAGTCGAGATAAACAGAAGGAAGGTGGAAATAGAGCTGCAGAAATACAGGGCCACTATTAAAAAGATGAGGGCAGCGACCGACAAGCAATCGACCGTCAGTCTGAAGATCAAGAATGGGCCCACAAGATCCACTGGAAAACCGTTCCGTATAGCCTGCAATAAGAAATGCCGTCACTAAAAGACATGGACGCTGGACCGGACCCCAAGAAAAGTGATCTCCGGAAAGCGACGGAGAGGGAAAAAGAAAATGATAATAGGCACAGGAGAGAAGCCGATGGCAAAGGACAAAATCCGCAAAAGGGCGTAGTCAGCAAAAGAGCACGATGAAAGATAGGGCTGCTCCTAGGAGTGGGAAACCAAGGAGGATGAGATCACTCGAGTCCCGATCAGAAGTGATCCTAATAAGACCAGGAAAAGGCAAGACATACGCCGAAATCGTCCGAGAATTCCGTAGCAGAACCAAGCTGGAGAACCGTACCGGAAACGAAAGTCAAAGCTGTACGCCAAACAAAGGCTGGAAACATCCTCCTTGAGCTTGGAGCAAAAACGAAGGACAGCCCCAAACTCCAGGTTGGGGGTTGTGCCGTCGGGGTAACTTTCCTACCACGTAAAAAACTCATGGTTCCGAAACAACCAAAAGCCTCGGATAAGGATGACTCAACTAATGACGACCCCAGCAAACGAAATAAGGACAACGACTTTCGGATCTGTACGTGGAATGTTATGTCCCTTTACAGACCACGTGCAGCCGAACAACTAGCAGAGGCCTTAGACTGCTATAAAGCAGATATTACCGCCATCCAGGAAGTGCGATGGGATGGGCCGGGCAAAAAGAGGATGAAAAACTGTGACATCTACTACGGTGATTGCTACAGAGGCAACAGGCAACGCTTATTCGGATGCGGATTTGTCATACGCGGCAGACTTAGGCAAGAAGTCTTAAGCTTCCGACACGTTAGCGAGCGTATTATGACTATCTGGATCAAGGCAAAATTCGCTTACATAAGCCTAATATGTGTTCATGCCCCCACGGAAGAAAAGGACCCTGCCACCAAAGAGTGTTTCTACGAGCTCCTCGACAAAACATACGAGCAATGTCCTAAATACGACGTTAAAATCGTATTGGGCGATTTTAACGCCAAAATAGGAAAGGAGGACGTCTTTGGTAGGGCAGTCGGTAAGCATAGCCTACACGACACCACGTCTGATAACGGACTAAGGCTAATCGATTTCGCTGTGGAGCGAAATGTCACCATAGCAAGCACATGGTTTCCTCATCTCGATATTCATAAGCAGACATGGCGGTCTAATGATCATGTTACGATCAACCAAATTGATCATATTGCGATCGACGCAAGGCATGCCTCCAGTATTCTGGATATCCGGACCTTCCGAGCGGCCAACATAGACTCGGATCATTACCTTGTTGTAGCCAAGGTACGAATACGGAAATCCCAATCTGAGCAACAAAAAACAATTACTGTGAGAAAATTTAACGTCGAAAAGCTACAATTGCAAGAAACCGCCAGACTCTTCGCTGAACGCGTATCCCGAAATCTCTCAATCACCCCTTTGCCGCCAGCATCAAGTACCGAAGACCAGTGGCAACGCTGCCAACATGCCATCAGAAACGCCGCGACTGATGTGCTGGGTCTCGCTCGCCCACCACCGCGAAACCCCTGGTTTGACGAAGAATGCCGGCGAGTGCATGCAGCAAAACAAGAGGCATACAAAGTGGCGCTGGAAAGGAAGACGAGAGCTGCTCGTGAGCTCTACGAGCAAAAGAGACGGGAAGAACATCGGCTTCTCCAAAAGAAGAAGAAAGAGCATGAGAAGTGCGCGTTTGAGAATATCGAGAGTTTATACTCCAGGAACAATGTACGGAAGTTTTACCAAAAGGTAAAAAGAACGTGTCAGAGAAGTAATACCCGTACAGAAACCTGTAGAGATGAAAATGGAAACCTCGTAGTAGAATCACAGTTGGTGCTGAGAATATGGAAAAACTACTTCTGCAGACTGTATAACGGCGACGAAGACCAACATCCCGCTGTCAGGCAGAATGAACCATTCAACATAGATGATGATAGTCAAAATTTCCGTCCACCTGACCAAAACGAAGTGAGGATAGCAATATCCAAGCTAAAATCCAACAAGGCTGCTGGACCTGACGGCTTACCTGCCGAACTCTTCAAGGCAGCAGGGGATGAATTGGTAGAGTGCATACAGCAACTCATCTCTAAGATTTGGTCAGACGAGTGTATGCCTGATGAATGGAATCTCAGCTTCGAATCTCAGGAAAGTCCACCATCGATCAAATCTTCACACTTCGGCAGATCCTGGAGAAAACCCAAGAATTCCAAATCGATACTCACCACCTCTTTATCGATTTCAAGGCCGCCTATGACAGCATCTATAGAGAAGAGCTTTATAGAGCCATGTCTAGTTTTGACATCCCTGCCAAACTTGTCCGTCTGTGCAGGCTGACGATGGAGAACGCTCGCTGCTCCATCAAGGTCGGTAATGACCTCACCGAGACCTTTGATGTCAAAAAAGGTTTTAGACAAGGTGACGCGCTGTCATGTGACTTCTTCAATATTGTACTTGAACGGATTGTGCGGAACTCACAAGCCAACACCGGAGGCACAATCTATTACAAGTCTGTACAACTGCTTGCATACGCCGACGATATCGACATTATCGGAAGAACTCAGCGGGCTGTCACCGGTGCGTTTGCAAGCATTGAGGCGGAAGCGGCCAAAATGGGTTTAGCGATAAACGAGGGCAAATTCAAGTATATGCTGTCAACAAGAAGGGAAAGCCAACACCGACGAATTGGACAAAACGTCACCGTGGGCAGCTATAACTTCGAGGTAGTAAGGGACTTTGTCTACCTTGGCTCTGCTATAAATTCAACAAACAAAATCAGTGCAGAAATCAATCGAAGAATATCTCTCGCCAATCGCTGTTTTTTTGGGCTTATAAGGCAATTCAACAGTAAAGCCCTATCTCAAACAACTAAGGAGACTCTATATAAGACCTTGATCATCCCAGTCCTGCTTTACGGCGCTGAAACATGGACTTTATTAAAAGAGGATGAAGATATCCTTGGTCGCTTCGAGAGAAAAATTCTTCGTAAGATTTTCGGTCCCGTTTGCGTTGACGGGTTTTGGAGGAGAAGATTCAATCACGAACTATACGAGCTGTACAGCGACATCGAACTAGTCAAAATTTGCGTATTGGACGTCTGCGATGGCTAGGACATGTAGAGCGAATGGACACCAACGCTCCGGCCCGCAGAGTCTTCGAATCTAACCCCGAGGGACGACGCAGTAGAGGGAATCATAGCCGTAGGTGGCGCGCACAAGTTCAAGGGGACCTCGACCAACTTGGAGTGCGCAACTGGAGGCAACTAGCTAAAGACCGAGCTAAATGGAGAGGCTTGTTGGTTGAGGCCCAGGTTCACCCCGAACTGTAGCGCCACCTTATTAAGTAAGTAGCCCCAAACTCTATTCTAGGAGAGAAGGCAACCATCCAAAGCCTTGAGTTGAAAGTAACCCTAGATATCAGGGATGTAGATGAATTTACAAAGATAGAGGAGGTCGATCCATTAAAGAAAAATTGAAAGAGCCAGTGGGACAGCTTAAAATCTCTATTATAAAAGCCAATAGTAGAGCTCAGAAAAAGACCATTATCGAAATTAATGAGCGAGAAACAAACGAATTGCTGAAAACCCCCGTATAAGAATAGGATGGATAAACTGTAGAGTGCGTCGAAGAGCGGCGGTCACACAGTGCTACAAATGCCTCCTCTACGAGCTGGTTGCAATAGACCGGATAGGGTCTATGTATCAAATGCGGAAAAGAAGGCCATAAGAAAAACGAGTGCGAAGTGCTGCCTATGCGCTAAACTTAACCTAGCATTAGATTCGCTGTCTCACCTACAGGGATCGAGCACCTATCAAGCTCTCTAGAAAGCACTCGAGAAGATTAAAAGAAATAATAAGCAATGATGAGAATCCTACAAGGAAACCTACACAGGAGTAAAACAGCTGATAACCTTCTTACTCAGCTCGGACGCGATCTGAGGACCGACATAATAGCCATCAGTGAGCAGTACCAGAACAAAAGTGGGCCCGGCTGGTTCGCGGACGCGCATCTAGATCCTGATTGTATGGACAGTCAATGTTAAGAGACGGCGTAGGAACTGCAATGGATTCACGTTAGTAAGTTGCTACTTCGCGCGTAATGAAACCACAAGTAAGTTCCAAAGAAAGCTACATAGCTAGCGAAATTAACGGGACCCAAAGAGGAACACTCAGATGGAACGCGGCCAAACTTAATGAAGAACTCCTTACCTCGGTGATAGATGATATGATGAATGGAGGGATCGTAGACACGACAGCACCACGACGTAGCGGATGCCACAATGCGCCCAATACATCAGTCGTGCGACACCTAGATGCCCCGGATAAGAAAGAAACGAATGACCACAGGAAACCCGTACATTTGTGATGGAAGAAATTGCAGACTTCAGGAAAGGGTGCCTACATTTCAGACACAAGGTAAAGAGAGGAAGAAGAGGAAACGCTGAAGCCTCTGAAAACACACTGGCGGAGTACAGAGTAGCGAAACTCGAAATCCATTAAGAAGAGCAAAAAACGGAAGTGGGAAGAGCTTCGAAGGCTATCGACATCAATATGGACCCCTGGGGGCGTGGCTATAAAATAGTACTGAAGATAGGCGCGCAGATGACCAGCCCAGTTCTTAGCACCGTTGAAAAATAAAATGGAAAATATCGTCAGCACACTCTTTCCTCTTCCCTATTAGGAAGTAGGAGGTCTCACCTCATCAACAAAGTGAAATCCCGCCGTTCAGCGACGAAGAGCTACTTCCAGCTGCAAGGACCGTGCCACAAAAGAATATCTCCGGACCTGTTAGTATTCCAACGGAAGTGTTAAAAGTGATCGCCCGTACGTACCCCCAATTGTTACCAAACACATACAACATATGCTTAGAACACGGAATCTTTCCCAAAACCTGGAAAACACAGCGGCTAGTACTGTTTATGTGGGCACCGTGCCGTAAGTGGTTAGTGTGTCGGATCACTATGCACGAGGTTCCAAGTTCGAATCCCAGAAAACAAATAAAAAAAAGTTTTTCACGGTCCCACCTCTAGCGAGCGTCTGACAAACATCCGAGAGTATTGTTGTCTTGAAAAAGCCTCTCAAATCACCGTTCGGATTCGGCAATAAACTGTAGGTCCCTTCCATTCGTGTGGAAAATATAACGCACACAACATGAGTGGTTGCGAGAAGCTAGGCCCTGGCACTTAAAGTTGCGCTAAATATTTATTTATTTTTAGTACTGTTTAGCAAATGGAAAGGGGACCCAGACTCCCCGTCAGCGTACAGACCCCCTGTGTATGCTGGACACAACAGGAAAACTCCTCGAGAGAATGCTGAAGCCTCGACTCTGCAGCAGTGGAGAGAACGGGTGAGCTGTCTGAGAGGCAGCATGGATATAGAAAAGGTCGTCCTACAATAGGTGCTGTAGTAACACAGCCCAAGTAGCACAGCAGGACAACCACTACTCGAGGAAGTTTGTTGTGTTGACAACTCTCGATGTAAGAAATGCCTTCAACTCGGCCAGATGGTGCTTCATTTTTAACTCTCTGGAAATAAACTTTTGGGTACCACAGTATCTTCAACGAATGATAAGGAACTACTGCATCACGGTGGTGATTTTGAACTGAACTGGAAATCGAGCTTACCATTGCCACTCTGCTACGAATTATACCCGCAGACCATAGTTAGAACAGAACATAGTTATTTTTCTTGTTGCTGCTAGGTCCATCAGCTCCAATTTTTGGTTATGTTATTATTATTACTAGTATCGCGTGTGGTCGAAATACGACGGAGGGAAATAAACAAACAGAGAGATAAACAACGCTTTGTATTTTTTTACATAACTTGTTGTTTTGTAATATTCTCCCGTGCAGGAAAGGCAAAGGGATTTAAGCTCATTACAGCAATGAACGTGATCAAAATGTTTTAATTTAATAGGTTAAAGCGTTTTGTATGGGAAAATCATGCGTGTATGTTTACTTTATTTTACCCGACTTAACAGTAACATACACACATATTTTTTTTTTTCTGCATATTTACGGCACAGTACCTCTTGAATCATATACGTTACATCCCCCTCTTTTTATAATAAATACTAAAAAAAGCGTACGATAAATTTCGTGTTCACTTATTAATATAAAAGATCTTGGACAGTTAGTACTATAGATGAGCAAAAAATCGCAACCTGGTTATCATTCACTGCTAATGAAAATTCGAATACGTAACCTTTTAACAACTTATAAATAAACTGCTATTGCTAATGATTATTTATCTGACTCCTATTCACGAGTCACAATTTCATTTCTCATGCACTACACACAAATGTGTGCTTTTTTCTTACGAAAAACGTGTAGAAGAAAAGGTATAATAAAATGATAAAACTAAAATACCCTTTTTGCGCGGTATCTGCTGAACATCTCATCCAATTTTCTTTTCGAACATGTGCCATTGTGTGTGCGAAGCTTTTTATGATACGCCAACAAAGACCAAACCAACTCATAAGGTTGCATATCGCAGTCGCAGCTGGTTTGAAAGTTTGGTTGGTTAGTATATAGCAGCTCAGGTTATACTTGCGTTGTTATTGCTGCTATTGCAGTCGAAGCTGGTTTGTAAGTTTGGTTGGTTGGTATACATATATGTAGGAGCACGGGTTACATTTGCGTTGCTATTGCTGCTATCCCAGTTGCAGTTAATTTGTAAGTTTGGTTGATTGGTATATAGTAGAGATGGGCTAAGAAGTGAATTTGCACTCACAGTTATAACTGTGAATGTGATTTCTTATTCACTGTGAATGTAAACTGCTACTGTAAACTGCTACTGTAAATTGCTAATGGATAGGTTACTACATTCTTAAAAAATAAAGAGAGTAAGTTTTATTCACTATACGTCGATGACGTGCAGTTGAGAGATGTAAAGGGACATCAAATAAACAACTTTTTCGTTTTTATGTTTATTTTTGCATTTATTTTATTTATAACTTTTTAAAGAGAACGTATTTTAAAATTAATTCTTATTGCGAAAATGTGCTATTGTTGTGCAAAAATTAAACATTCGTAAACGCGAAATGGGTTGGTTTTTAATTGTTCACGTTTTTGTGATATATCAGTCAATAAATAACCATAATAGCTTTGTAATCAGTAAATGTAGGTCTAGATGTAGCTGTCCGGAAATTTTGTCTAAGTCTTCTTCTTCTTTCATAAGCGAATTTTAATTTTATGGTGCAACTGCCCCAAATCATTTTACAACTCCTAAATTCCTACCTATGAAGCTATATATTTATGCATGCATATGTACGACTATGTTCATACCTTCACATCCTTTCATAAAAAAAAAACTTACTCCGCTGAAACTAATGACACAGTAGGATGCTTAATTAGAATGTGCTTCTTTAAATTCGTTGTACTGGTTGTGTAAGAAAATTTCGACCGGCTCAAATTACATTCCGCGAATATTTCGTCCACCTCTGTAAAAAAAATCCAAATAAAGCTTATTTTTCTTATACTGTTCTTTGGTGCCGGTGGCATTTTTAAGTTTTTAAGAATTATTTTTTATATTTTACAGAAGATTTATTTAACACAAAAACGAAGCTTCACTTTTCTGTAACTACTGCATGCATGTATTTTAATTCTACTAACTCTCGATTTGCATATAGCTTGCTTAATCAAACTCAACAGCCAAACAATGGAAAAATTGCTTCGAAAACAAAGCGCAAGTTAGCAAATTGTTAGTAAATCGCAATGTTATGCTCATTTAGAGTTATTACCCTCCCGCTAGGAAATCCTATTTGCAATTCATTAGCAATAGAAGTTTATTTATAAGTTATTAACATGTCGCGAATGCGAATTTCCATTAGCAGTGAATGATTAGCAGGTAGCGATTTTTTGCTCATCTCTAGTATATAGCACAAGGGTTATACTTGCTAAGCTGCTATTGTGGCTATTGCTGCTATCGCAGTCGCAGCTGGTTTGTATGTTTGGTTGGTTGCTATATAGCAGCACAGGGGTTATATTTGCTAAGTTGCGTTGGTGCTATTGCATTGCTAATGCGATTTCCTAGCGGGAGCTCCAGTACCAGTACAACGAATTTAAAGAAGCGCATTGAAATTAAGTATCCTGCTGTGTCTTTAGTTTCAGCAAGTTCATCGGAGCCAGATGTGCAAGCAAGTTTTTTTTTATGAAAGGATATATGTATGTTCATACATACGTGTGTATAAATATGTACATGGGTAAGAATTTAGGAGTTGTAAAATGATTTGGGGCACTGCACCATAAAATGAAAATTCGCTTATGGAAGAAAATTTAATTTTGTGTGACTCAGACAAAATAGCCGGACAGTTGTACCTATATGATTCCATTACGAATTCGCATTAGCAGTTTAGATTCACAATGAATAAAATATCGCATTCACAGTTATAAGTGCGAATGCAAATTCACGATTTAGCCCATCTCTATTCGGTACTTCACAATCGATTTCACGGAATTCGTTGTACGGCTTACCTTGTATAACCAACATAAAACCTTACATATCTGGGAACTGGTTCCAGAGCTTTGGTTGGTTGCTATATGGTATAGCAACATCGGGCTTAAACTTGCTAATTTGCTACTGCTGCTATTGCTGCTATCGCAGTCGCAGCTGGTTTGTAAGTTTGGTTGGTTGGTATATAGCAGCACAGGGACTATACTTGCTCAGTTGCGTTGGTGCTATTGCGTTGCTAATGCGATTTCCTAGCGGAAGCTCCAGTACCAGTACAACGAATTTGAAGAACCGCATTGAAATTAAGTATCCTGCTGTGTCTTTAGTTTCAGCAAGTTCATCGGAGCCAGAGTGCAAACAAGTTTTTTTTATGAAATGATATATATATGTACATACATATGTGTGCATAGATATGTACATGGGTAAGAATTTAGGAGTTTTAAAATGATTTGGGGCACTGCACCATAAAATGAAAATTCGCTTATGGAAGAAAATTTGATTTTGTGTGACTCAGACAAAATAGCCGGACACTTGTACCTATATGATTCCATTACAAATTCGCATTAGCAGTTTAGATTCACAATGAATAAAAAATCGCATTCACAGTTATAAGTGCGAATGCAAATTCACGTTTTAGCCCATCTCTAGTCAGTACTTCACGATGAATTTCACGGAATTCGTTGTACGGCTTACCTTGTATAACCAACATAAAACCTTACATATCTGGGAACTGGTTCCAGAGCTTTGGTTGGTTGCTATATAGCAACATCGGGCTTAAACTTGCTAATTTGCTACTGCTGCTATTGCTGCTATTGCAGTCGTAGCTGGTTTGTAAGTTTGGTTGGTTGGTATATAGCAGCACAGGGGCTATACTTGCTAAGTTGCGTTGGTGCTATTGCGTTGCTAATGCGATTTCCTAGCGGGAGCTCATGTACCAGTACAACGAATTTAAAAAGCGCATTGAAATTAAGTATCCTGCTGTGTCTTTAGTTTCAGCAAGTTCATCGGAGCTAGATGTGCAAGCAAGTTTTTTTATAAAAGGATATATGTATGTACATACATACATATGTATGTACATAATATGTGCATGGGTAAGAATTTAGGAGTTTTAAAATGATTTGGGGCACTGCACCATAAAATGAAAATTCGCTTATGGAAGAAAATTTAATTTTGTGTGACTCAGACAAAATAGCCGGACAGTTGTACCTATATGATTCCATTACGAATTCGCATTAGCAGTTTAGATTCACAATGAATAAAAAATCGCATTCACAGTTATAAGTGCGAATGCAAATTCACGATTTAGCCCATCTCTATTCGGTACTTCACAATCGATTTCACGGAATTCGTTGTACGGCTTACCTTGTATAACCAACATAAAACCTTACATATCTGGGAACTGGTTCCAGAGCTTTGGTTGGTTGCTATATAGCAACATCGGGCTTAAACTTGCTAATTTGCTACTGCTGCTATTGCTGCTATCGCAGTCGCAGCTGGTTTGTAAGTTTGGTTGGTTGGTATATAGCAGCACTGGGGCTATACGTGCTAAGTTGCGTTGGTGCTATTGCGTTGCTAATGCGATTTCCTAGCGGGAGCTCCAGTACCAGTACAACGAATTTAAAAAGCGCATTGAAATTAAGTATCCTGCTGTGTTTTTAGTTTCAGCAAGTTCATCGGAGCCAGATGTGCAAGCAAGTTTTTTTTATGAAAGGATATATGTATGTTCATACATACGTGTGTATAAATATGTACATGGGTAAGAATTTAGGAGTTGTAAAATGATTTGGGGCACTGCACCATAAAATGAAAATTCGCTTATGGAAGAAAATTTAATTTTGTGTGACTCAGACAAAATAGCCGGACAGTTGTACCTATATGATTCCATTACGAATTCGCATTAGCAGTTTAGATTCACAATGAATAAAAAATCGCATTCACAGTTATAAGTGCGAATGCAAATTCACGTTTTAGCCCATCTCTAGTCAGCACTTCACAATGAATTTCACGGAATTCGTTGTACGGCTTATCTTGTATAACCAACATAAATCCTTACATATCTGGGAACTGGTTCCAGAGCTTTGGTTGGTTGCTATATGATATAGCAACATCGGGCTTAAACTTGCTAATTTGCTACTGCTGCTATTGCTGCTATCGCAGTCGCAGCTGGTTTGTAAGTTTGGTTGGTTGGTATATAGCAGCACAGGGGCTATACTTGCTAAGTTGCGTTGGTGCTATTGCGTTGCTAATGCGATTTCCTAGCGGGAGCTCATGTGCCAGTACAACGAATTTAAAAAGCGCATTGAAATTAAGTATCCTGCTGTGTCTTTAGTTTCAGCAAGTTCATCGGAGCTAGATGTGCAAGCAAGTTTTTTTTATGAAAGGATATATGTATGTACATACATACATATGTATGTACATAATATGTACATGGGTAAGAATTTAGGAGTTTTAAAATGATTTGGGGCACTGCACCATAAAATGAAAATTCGCTTATGGAAGAAAATTTAATTTTGTGTGACTCAGACAAAATAGCCGGACAGTTGTACCTATATGATTCCATTACGAATTCGCATTAGCAGTTTAGATTCACAATGAATAAAAAATCGCATTCACAGTTATAAGTGCGAATGCAAATTCACGTTTTAGCCCATCTCTAGTCAGTACTTCACAATGAATTTCACGGAATTCGTTGTACGGCTTATCTTGTATAACCAACATAAATCCTTACATATCTGGGAACTGGTTCCAGAGCTTTGGTTGGTTGCTATATGATATAGCAACATCGGGCTTAAACTTGCTAATTTGCTACTGCTGCTATTGCTGCTATCGTAGTCGCAGCTGGTTTGTAAGTTTGGTTGGTTGGTATATAGCAGCACAGGGACTATACTTGCTCAGTTGCGTTGGTGCTATGGCGTTGCAAATGCGATTTCCTAGCGGGAGCTCCAGTACCAATACAAGGAATTTAAAAAGCGCATTGAAATTAAATATCCTGCTGTGTCTTTAGTTTCAGCAAGTTCATCGGAGCTAGATGTGCAAGCAAGTTTTTTTATGAAAGGATATATGTATGTACATACATACATATACTTACTTACTTAGGTGGCGCTACAGTTCGGGGTGAACCTGGGCCTCAACCAACAAGCCTCTCCATTTAGCTCGGTCTTTAGCTAATTGCCTCCAGTTGCGCACTCCAAGTTGGTCGAGGTCCCCTTGAACTTGTGCGCGCCACCTACGGCGATAATTCCCTCTACTGCGTCGTCCCTCGGGGTTAGATTCGAAGACTCTGCGGGCCGGAGCGTTGGTGTCCATTCGCTCTACATGTCCTAGCCATCTCAGACGTCCAATACGCAGTTTTTTGACTAGGTCGATGTCGCTGTACAGCTCGTATAGTTCGTGATTGAATCTTCTCCTCCAAAACCCGTCAACGCAAACGGGACCGAAAATCTTACGAAGAATTTTTCTCTCGAAGCGACCAAGGATATCTTCATCCTCTTTTAATAAAGTCCATGTTTCAGCGCCGTAAAGCAGGACTGGGATGATCAAGGTCTTATATAGAGTCTCCTTAGTTGCTCGAGAGAGGGCTTTACTGTTGAATTGCCTTATAAGCCCAAAAAAACAGCGATTGGCAAGAGTTATTCTTCGATTGATTTCTGCGCTGATTTTGTTTGCTGAATTTATAGCAGAGCCAAGGTAGACAAAGTCCCTTACTACCTCGAAGTTATAGCTGCCCACGGTGACGTTTTGTCCAATTCGTCGATGTTGGTTATCCCTTCTAGTTGACAGCATATACTTGGTTTTGCCCTCGTTTATCGCCAAACCCATTTTGGCCGCTTCCGCCTCAATGCTTGCAAAAGCACCGGTGACAGCCCGCTGAGATCTTCCGATAATGTCTATATCGTCGGCGTATGCAAGCAGTTGTACAGACTTGTAATAGATTGTGCCTCCGGTGTTGGCTTGTGAGTTCCGCACAATCCGTTCAAGTACAATATTGAAGAAGTCACATGACAGCGCGTCACCTTGTCTAAAGCCTTTTTTGACATCAAAGGTCTCGGTGAGGTCATTACCGACCTTGATGGAGCAGCGAGCGTTCTCCATCGTCAGCCTGCACAGGCGGACAAGTTTGGCAGGGATGTCAAAACTAGACATGGCTCTATAAAGCTCTTCTCTATAGATGCTGTCATAGGCGGCCTTGAAATCGATAAAGAGGTGGTGAGTATCGATTTGGAATTCTTGGGTTTTCTCCAGGATCTGCCGAAGTGTGAAGATTTGATCGATGGTGGACTTTCCTGGCCTGAAACCGCACTGATAGGGTCCAATCAGGCTGTTGATAAAAGGTTTCAGGCGTTCACACAATATCGCAGAAAAGATCTTGTACGCGATGTTGAGGAGACTGATGCCTCTATAATTGGCGCAGTTGAGGGGGTCTCCTTTCTTGTGGATCGGGCAAACGATGCTGAGATTCCATTCATCAGGCATACACTCATCTGACCAAATATTAGAAATGAGTTGGTGTATGCACTCTACCAATTCATCCCCAGCTGCCTTGAAAAGTTCGGCCGGTAAACCGTCAGGTCCAGCAGCCTTGTTGGATTTTAGCTTGGATATTGCTATCCTCACTTCGTTTTGGTCAGGTGGACGGAAATTTTGACTATCATCGTCCATGTTGAATGGTTCATTCTGCCTGACAGCGGGATGTTGGTCTTCGTCGCCGTTATACAGTCTGCAGAAGTAGTTTTTCCATATTCTCAGCACCGACTGTGATTCTACTACGAGGTTTCCATTCTCATCTCTACAGGTTTCTGTACGGGTATTACTTCTCTGACACGTTCTTTTTACCTTTTGGTAAAACTTCCGTACATTGTTCCTGGAGTATAGACTCTCGATATTCTCAAACGCGCGCTTCTCATGCTCTTTCTTCTTCTTTTGGAGAAGCCGATGTTCTTCCCGTCTCTTTTGCTCATAGAGCTCACGAGCAGCTCTCGTCTTCCTTTGCAGCGCCGCTTTGTATGCCTCTTGTTTTGCTGCATGCACTCGCCGGCATTCTTCGTCAAACCAGGGGTTTCGCGGTGGTGGTCGAGCGAAACCCAGCACATCAGTCGCGGCGTTTCTGATGGCATGTTGGCAGCGTTGCCACTGGTCTTCGGTACTTGATGCTGGCGGCAAAGGGGTGATTGAGAGATTTCGGGATACGCGTTCAGCGAAGAGTCTGGCGGTCTCTTGCGATTGTAGCTTTTCGACGTTAAATTTTCTCACAGTGATTCTTCTTTGTTGCTCAGATTGGGATATCCGCATTCGTACCTTGGCTACAACAAGGTAATGATCCGAGTCTATGTTGGCCGCTCGGAAGGTCCGGACATCCAGAATACTGGAGGCATGCCTTGCGTCGATCGCAATATGATCAATTTGGTTGATCGTGACATGATCATTGGACCGCCATGTCTGCTTATGAATGTCGAGATGAGGAAACCATGTGCTTGCTATGGTGACATTTCGCTCCACAGCGAAATCAATTAGCCTTAGTCCGTTATCAGACGTGGTGTCGTGTAGGCTATGCTTACCGACTGCTCTACCGAAGACGTCCTCCTTTCCTATTTTGGCGTTAAAATCGCCCAATACGATCTTAACGTCGTATTTAGGACATTGCTCGTATGTTTTGTCGAGGAGCTCGTAGAAACACTCTTTGGAGGCAGGGTCCTTTTCTTCTGTGGGGGCATGAACACATATTAGGCTTATGTTAGCGAATTTAGCCTTGATCCGGATAGTCATAATACGCTCGCTCACGTGTCGGAAGCTTAAGACTTCTTGCCTAAGTCTGCCGCGTATGACAAATCCGCATCCGAATAAGCGTTGCCTGTTGCCTCTGTAGCAATCACCGTAGTAGATGTCACAGTTTTTCATCTTCTTTTTGCCTGGCCCATCCCATCGCACTTCCTGGATGGCGGTAATATCTGCTTTATAGCAGTCTAGGGCCTCTGCTAGTTGTTCGGCTGCACGTGGTCTGTAAAGGGACAGAACGTTCCACGTACAGATCCGAAGGTCGTTGTCCTTATTTCGTTTGCTGGGGTCGTCATTAGTTGAGTCATCCTTATCCGAGGCTTTTGGTTGTTTCGGAACCATGCGTTTTTTTACGTGGTAGGGAAGTTACCCCGACGGCACAACCCCCAACCTGGAGGGCCAGTTCCTTAATTATTCCCCTAGGACGAGGGGCCGGGTACACCGGTGCCAGTAGTCCACTACGGAAGTATGTGCGCTGCCGTTGGCCCATTAAGGGCTCCTCCGCCACCATCTCTATTCCAATGTCCTGACCAACATTGGAAATTCCTTACCGACCTGTGATCCGAATACGTCGAAGCAGCTCGCGCTACATATGTATGTACATAATATGTACATGGGTAAGAATTTAGGAGTTTTAAAATGATTTGGGGCACTGCACCATAAAATGAAAATTCGCTTATGGAAGAAAATTTAATTTTGTGTGACTCAGACAAAATAGCCGGACAGTTGTACCTATATGATTCCATTACGAATTCGCATTAGCAGTTTAGATTCACAATGAATAAAAAATCGCATTCACAGTTATAAGTGCGAATGCAAATTCACGTTTTAGCCCATCTCTAGTCAGTACTTCACAATGAATTTCACGGAATTCGTTGTACGGCTTATCTTGTATAACCAACATAAATCCTTACATATCTGGGAACTGGTTCCAGAGCTTTGGTTGGTTGCTATATGATATAGCAACATCGGGCTTAAACTTGCTAATTTGCTACTGCTGCTATTGCTGCTATCGCAGTCGCAGCTGGTTTGTAAGTTTGGTTGGTTGGTATATAGCAGCACAGGGGCTATACTTGCTCAGTTGCGTTGGTGCTATGGCGTTGCAAATGCGATTTCCTAGCGGGAGCTCCAGTACCAGTACAAGGAGTTTAAAAAGCGCATTGAAATTAAATATCCTGCTGTGTCTTTAGTTTCAGCAAGTTCATCGGAGCTAGATGTGCAAGCAAGTTTTTTTATGAAAGGATATATGTATGTACATACATACATATGTATGTACATAATATGTGCATGGGTAAGAATTTAGGAGTTTTAAAATGATTTGGGGCACTGCACCATAAAATGAAAATTCGCTTATGGAAGAAAATTTAATTTTGTGTGACTCAGACAAAATAGCCGGACAGTTGTACCTATATGATTCCATTACGAATTCGCATTAGCAGTTTAGATTCACAATGAATAAAAAATCGCATTCACAGTTATAAGTGCGAATGCAAATTCACGATTTAGCCCATCTCTATTCGGTACTTCACAATCGATTTCACGGAATTCGTTGTACGGCTTACCTTGTATAACCAACATAAAACCTTACATATCTGGGAACTGGTTCCAGAGCTTTGGTTGGTTGTTATATAGCAACATCGGGCTTAAACTTGCTAATTTGCTACTGCTGCTATTGCTGCTATCGCAGTCGCAGCTGGTTTGTAAGTTTGGTTGGTTGGTATATAGCAGCACTGGGGCTATACGTGCTAAGTTGCGTTGGTGCTATTGCGTTGCTAATGCGATTTCCTAGCGGGAGCTCCAGTACCAGTACAACGAATTTAAAAAGCGCATTGAAATTAAGTATCCTGCTGTGTCTTTAGTTTCAGCAAGTTCATCGGAGCCAGATGTGCAAGCAAGTTTTTTTTATGAAAGGATATATGTATGTTCATACATACGTGTGTATAAATATGTACATGGGTAAGAATTTAGGAGTTGTAAAATGATTTGGGGCACTGCACCATAAAATGAAAATTCGCTTATGGAAGAAAATTTAATTTTGTGTGACTCAGACAAAATAGCCGGACAGTTGTACCTATATGATTCCATTACGAATTCGCATTAGCAGTTTAGATTCACAATGAATAAAAAATCGCATTCACAGTTATAAGTGCGAATGCAAATTCACGTTTTAGCCCATCTCTAGTCAGTACTTCACAATGAATTTCACGGAATTCGTTGTACGGCTTATCTTGTATAACCAACATAAATCCTTACATATCTGGGAACTGGTTCCAGAGCTTTGGTTGGTTGCTATATGATATAGCAACATCGGGCTTAAACTTGCTAATTTGCTACTGCTGCTATTGCTGCTATCGCAGTCGCAGCTGGTTTGTAAGTTTGGTTGGTTGGTATATAGCAGCACTGGGGCTATACTTGCTCAGTTGCGTTGGTGCTATGGCGTTGCAAATGCGATTTCCTAGCGGGAGCTCCAGTACCAGTACAAGGAATTTAAAAAGCGCATTGAAATTAAATATCCTGCTGTGTCTTTAGTTTCAGCAAGTTCATCGGAGCTAGATGTGCAAGCAAGTTTTTTTATGAAAGGATATATGTATGTACATACATACATATGTATGTACATAATATGTACATGGGTAAGAATTTAGGAGTTTTAAAATGATTTGGGGCACTGCACCATAAAATGAAAATTCGCTTATGGAAGAAAATTTAATTTTGTGTGACTCAGACAAAATAGCCGGACAGTTGTACCTATATGATTCCATTACGAATTCGCATTAGCAGTTTAGATTCACAATGAATAAAAAATCGCATTCACAGTTATAAGTGCGAATGCAAATTCACGATTTAGCTCATCTCTATTCGGTGCTTCACAATCGATTTCACGGAATTCGTTGTACGGCTTACCTTGTATAACCAACATAAAACCTTACATATCTGGGAACTGGTTCCAGAGCTTTGGTTGGTTGCTATATAGCAACATCGGGCTTAAACTTGCTAATTTGCTACTGCTGCTATTGCTGCTATCGCAGTCGTAGCTGGTTTGTAAGTTTGGTTGGTTGGTATATAGCAGCACAGGGGCTATACTTGCTAAGTTGCGTTGGTGCTATTGCGTTGCTAATGCGACTTCCTAGCGGGAGCTCATGTACCAGTACAACGAATTTAAAAAGCGCATTGAAATTAAGTATCCTGCTGTGTCTTTAGTTTCAGCAAGTTCATCGGAGCTAGATGTGCAAGCAAGTTTTTTTATGAAAGGATATATGTATGTACATACATACATATGTATGTACATAATATGTACATGGGTAAGAATTTAGGAGTTTTAAAATGATTTGGGGCACTGCACCATAAAATGAAAATTCGCTTATGGAAGAAAATTTAATTTTGTGTGACTCAGACAAAATAGCCGGACAGTTGTACCTATATGATTCCATTACGAATTCGCATTAGCAGTTAAGATTCACAATGAATAAAAAATCGCATTCACAGTTATAAGTGCGAATGCAAATTCACGATTTAGCCCATCTCTATTCGGTACTTCACAATCGATTTCACGGAATTCGTTGTACGGCTTACCTTGTATAACCAACATAAAACCTTACATATCTGGGAACTGGTTCCAGAGCTTTGGTTGGTTGCTATATAGCAACATTGGGCTTAAACTTGCTAATTTGCTACTGCTGCTATTGTTGCTATCGCAGTCGCAGCTGGTTTGTAAGTTTGGTTGGTTGGTATATAGCAGCACAGGGGCTATACTTGCTAAGTTGCGTTGGTGCTATTGCATTGCTAATGCGATTTCCTAGCGGGAGCTCCAGTACCAGTACAACGAATTTAAAGAAACGCATTGAAATTAAGTATCCTGCTGTGTCTTTAGTTTCAGCAAGTTCATCGGAGCCAGAGTGCAAGCAAGTTTTTTTTATGAAAGGATACATATATGTACATACATATGTGTGCATAAATATGTACATGGGTAAGAATTTAGGAGTTTTAAAATGATTTGGGGCACTGCACCATAAAATGAAAATTCGCTTATGGAAGAAAATTTAATTTTGTGTGACTCAGACAAAATAGCCGGACAGTTGTACCTATATGATTCCATTACAAATTCGCATTAGCAGTTTAGATTCACAATGAATAAAAAATCGCATTCACAGTTATAAGTGCGAATGCAAATTCACGTTTTAGCCCATCTCTAGTCGGTACTTCACAATGGATTTCACGGAATTCGTCGTACGGCTTACCTTGTATAACTAACATAAAACCTTACATATCTGGGAACTGGTTTCAGAGCTTTGTGTTAACACTGCTTTGTCTGATTGCATATAAATACTTATTAAACGCACATACCGGCTTAAACATCCTACTATCCACAGTTCTTCCCATTAGGTGAGTGTATTGCCGTGGTACAGTTGCTCTAGTGTAGTAAAAGAAAACAAATACACACTGACAAAACTTTTACGCTTGAGTAGACATAAATTCATTCGACTCAAGCTCAAGCACGTATGTATGTACAGAAAAAAGAGAAATAATTCGCTCTTGCTCTCTTAAAAAATGACGAATAGGCCCCGAAAGAAAACTAAAAGAAAAAAACGCCACTGAGATTTATTTGAAAATTTTGGTCAATTAAAGAAATTAAAAAAAAAAAAATTTCCAAAGATATTATTAATATTGCTCAGCTTTTAGAGCATGTAGAAATATAGTTTTGGAGTTAGAAGATGCGTATTCTAGAGCTCTAAAAACTGAACTTAGTTTCGTTGAAATAGAAGAAGGAAAAGTTTACTTTTTTTGAGTTCAAATTCTAATTATTGAATTTCTTGGTCTTTTACAATCAAAATCAAATATTTTCGTACGCACGAACCTGCTTCTTATCAAAACCTAATCAACAAAAAAAAAATAAATATTAGAAGCCGCTCAGTCGTTTGATGTGTAGGTCCTTGCAAAGAAATGTTCACTTTCTTTTATATTTTTAGTTAGATATGAAAAAAGCAAAACGAATATATCGCGTGATTATATCTTAAGAAAACGCATAAATATAAAAACAATAGAACTTAATAAGGGTTTTTTTATTTATTATTCAATATTAATCAAGCCTCTGCAATTAGGGGGTGATAAGAATTTGAGAAGAGTTCTGGGCTACGAGTCAAGCTGATACATAGAAAATGCTGTGCACTGCAAAAATGTTTATCTGTTGAAGAAATTTGCGGATGTTCCGTAGAGAACAAAATTTATAATATTAGTAAAGAGGGAAAAATGCCTTGAGTTAGTAATTTTAATGTGAGATGTAGAATGCTGAGGTAGGTTAGTTCTTTAAACAAGATAAATAAATAACAATAGTTAATGTTCTATCAGAGCAGAGCTAAAGAAATTAAAACAAATTGGTGAAGTAGAGGGTGATTTAAAGGTTTTTAAGGAGCAAAATGTTGTTAAGTGAGAGCATCGATTCGCTTGCTTAGATTCTTTGTGCAAACGATTTTAACATTACAAAGTTTAATTTTTGCAATAATCAAAGCATATACTTTATCAAGAGAAATTGTGTCTTTCTCTATGACTATTTAAGCTCGCGGGATAGATTAAATAAATTATCTCTTCTGGATAGATAAGAATTTTTCAATGAACTAACTAATGAGGAATGTTTTGAAAAAGATTAAGTAAATTTAACTCAAGCACAAACATATTTGGCCCTTTAGCAATTAACTTTAATTCAAAAGCAAATATGTTTAACCTTTTAGCAAGTATGTTTAACCAAAGAACAAATATATATATATTTTTTTTTTTTTTTTTTTCGCCGAGAGCAGGTGAAAAATCTTCCAAAGACACCATAAGGCCCGACCGCGCGTGCTTATGGTAGTGTGAGATTTTTACTCACTAAAAAAACATCTCTCCTCAAAATTAATACTACAACTAAGCCAGTGCTTATCCAGTAGTTTTATTTTCGCTTACGAGAATCGTTACTCTAGAAAAAGATGATCGTATGTGATTAAAAAATAAATGTAGCACTTTAGACAGGTTAAATTCCAATGAAAGTTCCTGCCTTTTTCACGACCTTCATATGCTACGACGCGAGGTCGAAAGGTTTTGTCCTTTGAAGACGACGAATTGAATTGTTCGCGTCAAGTAGTTGAGTGATAGTACGGTTACAATGGCCGTGAACACGATCTTTGTGTTTACGTGCAAATTAATATATTTAAACCAAAAGCAAATCATTTTAACCAAAACACAAATTTATTTCAACCCATCTGAAAATTTGTTATTTTTTTTTACAGTTACAAAGTTATGATCAATGTTTAGGAGACAACATACCATTGTAATTAGACATTAGGTCTGTTCCTTTACTTGCAAATTCGTACAAATTTGTACGAATTTGTACGAAATCTTAATCAACAGCGTTCCTTTACTCAGAAAAGTAGTAAAAGAGAGAGGCAACGAGAGAGTAAAAATGTCCCCTCAGTGAAAAATCTTACGAATTCTTACTCAACAAATTTCTGCAAGAAGTGTACTTTCTGTCAAAGTCAGCTGTTACTTTGTTTGGATGTTTTTATTTTTCTTTTGTTTTGGGTTATTTTTCATTTCAATTCAATTTGCAGTAAAAGGGCAAATAAAAATGAAAAAAAAGAGGACCCAAATAAAAGTTGAATATTTTCCTAGGACATTCCTGCGCATTTACTAAATATGTAAATTTGTATTTAAAAGCAATAAAAACGAACTTCAAAGTTCAATGAAAATGGTTTACATAGATATGGAGTACGGAAGAAACAGCTGAAAACGTTCAATTATGGGCAAGTTTTTTTGTCTAACGCGTTCCTTTACTTTTTTGTAGCTTCTCTCTTTGAGACAGAATTTTACTCTTAAGGTTGATAATTTCTCTTTTACTATTTTTTGCCCAAAAAGTAAAGGAACAGACCTATTATTACATTTAAGATTGGATGCATTTGTCGCTCAGAGTCCATAAGACACAAGGAGTTCAGGACATGTTATCTACTACGAATTTCAGATTGAAATTTTCGCCTCCTTACTCTCCTATGCTTAACCCAATTGAAAAAAAAAGAAATTGGTCGCTCAGAATCCATAAGACATAAGGAGTTCAGGACATGTTGTCTATAAAAGTTGAAATAAATTTGTATATTTGTGTGCAAATGATTTTCTTTGATTTCTTGGTTATTTTCTTTGGTTAAATATATTTGCTAAAAGGTTAAACATACATATTTACTAAAGGGTTAAACATATTTGCTTTTGGGTTAAAGTTAATTCCTAAAGACCAAATATATTTATGTTTAGGTTAAATTAAGTTGCTGTTAGGCTTAATAATTGTGCGAATGCTATATGTTTGCCTCTAAGATTTGGAATCACTTGAAGTGCAGAAATGTAGTGGATTATTTAGAAATATACGTATAGTTGATAAGTGTGTTGCTTTGCTGGCAGATATATTTAAACATTTTCAGAAAGTCTGCAGAAGTATACTAGTACACCACCTGGATCCAAGTCATTATTATACAGTGCCTGATTTATCTTGGGATGCTATATTCAAAATTACCGGAGTAGAATTAGAGCCCTTCACCAATTTGGGAATGTTTAACTTTTTTTCAAACGGCAATAAAAGGAGGTTTAACGCAATGCAGTCGCAGATATTCAAAGTCAAGTGATAAATTTATTTTTTCATTTGATCTCGATATACCTTAGCAATATACTGTAAATTTAGATGCAATTAATCTGTACGCTTATACAATGTGTCAATTACTTAAAAAAATATAACTCTTTCGATAAAAATTGTTGTAACAGGAAACAAAGAGAATTTATGGAAAGTGTTAAAACGTTTCGTGGTAGGCCAAGAAAAAAGTGCAATAAATGAAATTATTATAAATGGTGATACAATTAGAGATAAGAAGCAAATAGCTAATATATTAAATAATTATTTTATCAGTAGTATTAAGGACATTAACAAAGCAATTCCATCTGTGATATATAACAGTTTAATAAACCCGGTTTCGTGCAATTTTAAATTCTCTTTGATTGAGAATAAGTTTAAACTGACAAAGATTCTAAATAAAATTAATAAAAAGAAAGATATATATGGGGTGAATAGTGCAATATATTTAAAAAACTTAGATGTACTTGGTGACCAGTTGTTAATTGTGTTAAATAGATCGTTGTCCGAAGGTGAATTCCCTACTTGTTTAAAGCAATCTGTGATAATACCTGTGCAAAAAGTTTCAAACCCCTGACAAGCTCCGGCCAATAAACCTATTACCAACTATTGAAAAAGTGTTCGAAAAAGTCGTATCAGAGCTATTTATAGAATGTCTGGAACATAATAATATAATATGTGAACAGCAATCGGGTTTTCGGTCTGGAAGATCTTGTAAAACTGCCCTTATGTGGATGGTACACGAATGGAAAAGTATTATAGACGAAAGAGAAAAAAATTGTGCAGTGTTCCTTGATTTGCAGAGACCATTTGAAACAGTTGATCACGAGATTCTGTTAGAAAATTTAAAAAACTATGGTGTTAAGAACAAAGAGCTTAAATGGTTCAGAACTTATCTAAAAAATAGAATACAATTTACGAAAATTGATACTGAAATCTCTAGTCCGAGCTTTGTGGAGCTAGGTGTCCCTCAAGGCTTAAGGCTTCTCGGTGTTGTCTTGTTCCTGCTGTATATAAATGACATATCAAGCGTTCTGAAATTTTGTAAAATAATGCTGTTTGCTGACGATACACTCATATATGTAAGTGGTAATAACTTAAATGAATTAAAAGTTAAAATTGAAGAAGACCTAATCAATCTAAATACGTGGTTAAATAGTAAGAAATTAAAGTTAAATGTAAATAAATCTAAATGTATGATCCTAAACAGTGAAGTCGACATAGAAATTAAAATTAACAATTGGTGTGTTTTCGTGAGAACTATGCAAAGCAAAGTGAAAGCTTCTCCACAAAATGATTCTAAGTCAATCTGGAAAAAAACTTTTTTAATTGTTTGACGATTGGTGATTGAATTGAAATTGAAGTAAAAAGTATGAAAAAGTTGTGCTTAAATGTATGAAATATTACGAATCGTTCCAGTTGAATGAAAAAGCATTTCGTAGCGAAAAAAGCTCTTCCCATCCATCCCAACTCATTTTCGACTGAGAAAAAAAGTTAAAGTGGTTCCAACTCACTTTGTGTTGTTGTACTCCGTATTAAATCTTACTTCACTGAGAAGCGACGTTTCACCAAAACGCACCAAATGATAAACTCGAGAAAGTGAAGCAAATTAAGTATCTTGGTGCAATAATAGATGATAAGTTAGATTTTAAGTGTCATGCAGATTATGCTTGTTCCAAAATTAGTAAAAAAGTGAATTTTTTGTATATGATAAGAAAGAAACTTAATAAGGATTGTGCAATTACTATATGCAATACAATCATATTACCACATTTTGATTATTGTGCAACAATACTTTTTATGTTTAACGAAACGGACAAAAATAGATTACAAAAATTACAAAATCGTGCAATGAGGGCTATCCTAAAAGTAGATTTCTATACACCAATAAGTTCTATGTTAAGATCATTAAATTTTTTAAGTGTAAAGCAAAGTGTAGTTGTTAGAAATTTAATATTTATTTTCAAAATTAAGCACAATATTCTACCGGAGTACCTTAGCAGAAGCTTATCCTATGTTTCGGATAGACACAATTACACGTTGAGGAACAGAAGAAACTTCGACATACCAAGAGCAAATCTTTCAAGAACACAAAATCAAATTTTTATTAAAGGACTGCAATTGTTTAATGCACTACCAGTTAATTTAAAAACTCAGACGAATATAAATATTTTTAAAAAAGATTTAATAGTGTACGCCAAACAAAAATTTTAAAGAAAAACTTATAGACATACAAATGTTTCTTTTTATATTTACTATTTAAGTGATGTTATAAAGTTTTTTATAAACTAATAAACTAATAAAATAAAAATTAAATAAAATAAATGTTTTCCTCGTAAGGAAGCAGTACTTAACGCTGAAATTACAATTTTTATCGAATAATCACCGTTGTAGAAATAAAACGTGCAAGTCCAGAGCAGAAAAGCCAGTGTGGTACTCCGATTTTAATTCTGAAAACCAATGATATGTAATAAAAAAAAAACATATTTTAAAAGAAAAAATAGTTGAAAGGTCGGTTCCAATTAAACAGGTCGGTTCCAAATAAACAGGTCGCTTCCAAATAGACCGGTGGGTTCCAAATAAACAGGTCGGTTCCAAATATACCGGTCGCTTCCAAAGATGATTAATGACTGAGCAGTTTTATATAGCTACAGTTTCCTTAAATGATTTACTATACCGCCCTCTATTCATACTATATTCGTTATTAAAAATAATTAGTTTGCATTGTCTCGAATCAATTGTTCTGGTATATGTGTACAAGATTGACACAAGTAGAAAGTTAAATAAGTCCATTTATTTAGGCTTTGTAGTCTCAGAATTATCAAAATGCTTAATGTAGAACTTTCATTATGGATACATAAAGAAAATTTAAAATATATTTTTATTTCAATTCAGTTTAATTATATGGATACAGAGTCTTTATATTCAATTGGGACACCAAATTAACAGGTCGGTAAATAAACAAGTCGGTAAATAAAAAATAAGATCAGTTCCAAATAAATTGATAAATAAAAAAAAACATGGCGGTAAATAAAAATAACAGGTCGGGAAATGAAAAAAGAGCGGTAAATGAAAAACAGGACGGTAAATAAAAAAAGGTTGGTAGATAAAAAACAGGGCGCGAAAAAACAAACAGGTCGGCAAATAAGAAAACAGGACGGTAAATAAAAATTTACAGACTGGTTTATTATTTAATGACCTGTTTTTTATTTATCGACCGGTTTAATATTTATCGACTTGTTTTTTATTTACCGCCCTGTTTTTTTACTTACCGACCTGTTTTTTCTTTACCGACCTGTTTTTATTTACAGGCCGGCTTTTTCTTTGACGACGTGTTCTTTTATTTACCGACCTGTTTTTATTTACCAGCCTGTTTTTATTTGCCGACCGGTTTTATATTTACCGACCTGTTTTTTATTTACCGCCCTGTTTTTTTACTTACCGAACTGTTTTTTATTTACCGACGTGTTTTTTATTTACCGACAGGTATTTTATTTATGGAGCTGGTTTTTGTTTACCGTCCTGTTTTTTATTTACCGAGCCATTTTCTTTTATCGCATTGCTTTTTATTTATCAACCTGTTTTTTTATTTACCGACCTGTTTTTTGTTTACCGACTTATTTTTATTTAGCGGCCGGTTTTTATTTATCGACCCGTTTTTTTATTTACCGACCTGTTTTTATTATATACCGACCTGTTTTTATTTGCCGCTCTGTTTTTTATTTACCAAGCGGTTTTTATTTGCCGCCTTGTTTTTTTATTTATCGCCCTGCTTTTTATTTACCGACTTGCTTTTTATTTACTGTGCGGTTTTTATTTACCGACTTGTTTTTTATTTATCGCCCCGTTGTTTCTTTACCGACATGTTTTAATTTTCGGACCTGTTTTTTATTTACCGACCTGTTATTTTTATTTACATTAAGCATTTTGATAATTCTGAATCTACAAAGCCTAAATATAATAAATGGACTTATTTAACTTTATTCGACTTTTTTGATAGTTTCTACTCATGTCAATCTTGTACACATATACCAGAATAATTGATTCGAGGCAATGCAAACTATATATTTGTTTTTAAGCAAGACGAACTTAATCTAAAGAACGTATACAGTTGTCATATAAATTCCGATATGACATTCAATCAATCCAGGGAATTGTGCGCAAAATGTTGGAGAGATGCATATTGGTTCTTGGTTATTAATAACGAATATAGTATGGATAGAGGGCGGTATAATAAATAATTTAAGGAAACTGTAGCTATATAAAACTGCTAAGTCATCAATCATCCTTGGAACCGACCTGTTTATTTGGAACTGATCTGTTTCACAAATATGGATGTTAATGAAGATTTACTTAAAGATCTTATAAAAACTAAAAAAGCTTTTAGGAGAAAATATAAGCTTCTCAAAACTGGAAAAATCCTGAAGGGAACGGAATTTGAAAATACTTTTAAATACCCTTAAAAGAAATCGTGAAAACGTCAAAAGTCGAAATACCGTTGAGAACGATATAATTGCTAAAGTAAAGCATTGACGACGGTTGCAAATCCAAAATCTTCAAAATGAGGTGAATTCAATTGTGGAAGAGCTACGCGAATTAAACATCATATATTAACACCAGTTCTTAGGAAACAAATTTCTACAAGCAAAATGAGCGTTGACAAGAAATGTTTTTCTGTTGGAAAAGTTTTTAAGTGGAGGCGAATAAAATACAACTATTTTTTCTTTTAAAATATGATTTTTTTTATTACATATCATTGGTTTTCAGAATTAAAATCGGAGTACCACACTTGCTTTTCTGCTCTGGACTTGTTCGTTTTATTTCCACAACGGTGGTTATTCGATAAAATATTCGATAAATTGTAATTTCAGCATTAAGTACTGCTTCCTTACGAGGGAAACGTAAGTTGTCTTTGTTTCCTATTACAACTAATTCTTTCAGCTCTGCACAATTTTCATCGAAAGAGTTAATTTTTTTTAACTAATTGACACATTGTATAAGCGTACAGATTATTTGCATCTAAATATACAGTATATTGGCTAAGGTATATCGAGATCAAATGAAAAAAATTAATTAATCATTTGACTTTGAATATCTGCAACTGCATTGCGTTAAACCTCCATTTATTCCCGTTTGAAAAAAGTTTAACATTGCCCAATTGATGATTCTACTCCGGTTATTTTGAATATAGCATCGCAAGATAAATCAGGCACTGTATAATAATGACTTAGATCCAGGTGGTACGAGTATACTAGTATTCTTCTGCAGACTTTCTGAAAATGTTCAAATATATCTGCCAGTAAAGCAACACACTTATCAAATACACGTATATTTCTAAATAATCCATTATATTTCTGCACTTCAAGTGATTCCAAATCTTAGAGGCAAATATATAGCATTCGCACATTTATTTAGCCTAACAGCAACTTAATTTAACCCAAACACAAATATATTTGGCCTTTAGGAATTAACTTTAACCCAAAAGCAAATATGTTTAACCCTTTAGTAAATATGTGTGTATGTTTAACCTTTTAGCAAATACATTTAATCAAAAAAATAACCAAGAAATCAAAGCAAATCATTTTCACCAAAACTCAAATTTATTTCAACTTTATAATTGTATAAAAACTTAGAAGCATCCCAAAACAGAATTAATGTTTTAAAAAAATGTTTAGTCCAATTGATGTTTTTGGAATGAGTTCAACCATATCCATTACATATAGGGTTATCGTGAATAAATTTTCGCTCGGAATTTTTCCCCCTAACAAAAATTATCAAACTCTCACACACACACATGTACACACACAACGGCACGCGTTATAGATGCAAATCCACAGGTGAGATATAGGTACAAAACAAACATTAAAAAACAAACATGCTTCTAACCCCTACCCGAAGGGTATATACCCGAGGTAGGCATGCCTGTCGTAAGAGGCGACTAAAATCCACCCTCCGTATACCGAGTATGGCGTATACAAAAAACATGCAATGAACAAAACAAAAGATTTGAATACCCCAGGTGGCAGTCCAGGTACACTGGAAAATTCACCCTCTTCGGAGGTCGGCTCTACGGATTCTGGGGAGAGCCATTTATTGCACCTAATAAATCCCTTCTCAAAAAGTGCAAGGGTATCTCGATCTTCACCAACAAGATCGAACGTCTCCGGGAAAAGAAGTCCGCCAGAAGCGCAAGCGCGTGAAAAACGGGACTCAGCGAAATCAAAAAGCATTGGGGAGGAAAACGACGTACTCCGTACAAAGCTTACCGAAATGGAGCTACTCTGTCGTGAGCTTAAGAAAGAAGTAGATTTACTCAGGCAAGAAAATAATGCCCTAAAAAACACGTATCTACAAAAAGAAAGTACCGTTAGCCCACATCGCTCACCTAGTCGCGAATACCAGACGGATGAAGAAGAGCTAACACGCGAAACGATTTGGATCGAAAAGAAACGACCCAGCAAAAAAAGCAAAACTGGTTCCTCACCGGAAGTCGAGCCACAAAGAGGTGAAAAGCGCAAGGAGTTACAAGCAAACAACAACCAAAATTACGTCCTCCGCCACCGATAAACGTCGTTGGAATAACGGACTATAATAAGTTGCATTGCCTCCTTAAAAGAACTTTGGCATCGAAGTTTAAGGTGACATCTCTGCGCAACAATACGTGGAAAATCAATGTCGATGATGCTGACGGTTACCGGTCAGTATCTACTTATGAAAATAAGTTAGAAAGACCACTGCGTGTTGTAGCAAGGCGACTTCACCCCTCGTGCACTAAAGAAGATGTAATGCACGACCTTCAAGACGTCAATATTATCAAGAAGGAGAAGCAACAGTTGGAGGGAGATCAGGAAAAAATTGGTAAAGCGCGGACTTCCACTATTCATGCTTAGTTTTGATAAAGACGAAAATAAAGATATTATATATAATATCAAGACTATTCTAAACATCGTGGTCAAAATCGAACCTATGCGTAAGAGCTCCAGATCGATCCCGCAGTGTAAGCGCTGTCAAGGCTTCAATCATACGCAGACTTACTGCCAGAAAGAGCCGCGATGCGTTAAATGCGCAGGTAAACATCTCTCGGAAGAGTGTCACCTAAATAAGCAAACACCAGCCACCTGTACAAACTGCAAAGAAAAACATCCTGCGAACTATCGAGATTGCGAAATGGCGAAAGAGCTTCAAAAACGGCGCGATACGCTAAAAAATTCCATACGCCCGAATATGAAACCAATCAAGAACAGACCCAAAATAGTTTCGAAAAAAGCAACGAAAGATAGAAAATCCGTCAATATTGACTTAAGATCGGTTAATGAAAAAAAAATCCAAAAGTAGTAGAGATAAGGTGACAGAAACAAAATCTTCGAATATTGGCGTACAGTCTTATGCTCAAGCGGCGAAGACAGTTAAAGGTACGTACACGACCGATAACTCACGGGAGATCAAAGCAAGAAACTGTCCAAACTTTAATGTAAAGACTCCTGCTCAAGTTGCGACATTGAAAAACGGTGATAGAGGTAGTTCAGAAGATCATGTATCAAATGTTTTTTCCCTAATTCTTGCGAAACTTGAAGAGTAATGCAAAACAAATAAACTAATTTTCGAGAGACTAGTTGCACTAGAAAATAACATTCATAACACGCGCACTTCAACCAGATTTGAAAGAAACGCTTAAAATTATTACTTGGAACGCCAACGGGCTCATACAAAGACTCGACGAGTTACAAATATTTATACGAGAAAAAGATATTGATGTATGCTTAGTCTGTAAAACTCGTCTGACAAAGCAATCGAATATTAAGATAAGGGGATATAGCGTGTATCACGCCTTTCACCCATCGGAAAGAGCCAGAGGCGGATCATCCTTGTTTATAAAAGAATCTACCGAACACTCAGCAGAAATAAAGATTGAATCAGAAGCAATGCAAGTAAGCACGGTACGCGTTAGAAATAGACATTTTGCTTTCAACATTACGTCTATATATTGTCCACTGCGATGTAAACTTGAAGAAAGTGATTTCACAAATATCTTCAACTTCCTTAAATCAAATTTTATTATTGGTGGCGATATCAACACGAAACACCCCTTCTGGGGCTCAAGGTACGCTTCTCAGAAAGGTAGAAAGCTTTATAATGCGGGTATGCAATTCAGTTGTGATTTTTACTCGACGGGTAAACCAACATATTGGCCGATAGATAGAAATAAGATACCAGATCTGATTGATTTCTTTATTGTTAAAGGAATATCTAGAAACTGTATAAAAGTTGAAGAAAGCTTTGATCTCTCATCTGATCATTCTCCAATCATTATGACGATAAGCGATGCTCTGATCAACAAAGTAGGACCGGCCAGATTAACCAGCGCGAAAACTAATTGCGGTGGCTTTAAAAAAGATATTGAAGCAAATATTGAGCTAAGCGTATCACTTAAAACGCCATATGAACTTGAAGTTGAAGTAGATCGCTTCGTCGAAATCTTACAGGATGCCGCGTGGAAGAATACTCCCAAACCAAAGAGAACCCCGGCCAGTTAAATTCAAACTTATCCGCAGGAAATAAAAGAGATGATTAAGGAGAACAGAAAAGCGCGCAAAAGATGGCAACAAACTCGGGCTCCGCAACATAAAGCACATCTTAACCGTTTGTGCAACTCACTAAAAAGATCTATTAAAGACCTTAAGAATAATGAAATGCAAACTTACCTAGAAAGCTTAACGGCAGAAAAAGATTCTAACTATTTGCTTTAGAAGGCTATAAAAGGTATTAAAAAACCTCAAATTCAAGCCGCGCCAATTATGAAAAATCAAGACGAATGGGTCAGGCATGATAAAGAGAAAGCGCAAGTTTTTGCCGCCCACCTGGAAGAAACTTTCAAACCGTTTGATGGACAAGCTCTTATTGATAATATAAATACGTCGTATAAAGACAATAGCGTAATAAGAAATACAACACTTACCGAACTTAAGGAAGAAATAAAGAAACTTAAACCTAAGAAGACTCCTGGATATGACCTAATTACGGGAGAGGTTCTTAAAGCACTACCAAGAAAAGCTCTAATTAAGCTTCTGTTCATTATAAACGCCGCGGTTAGACTAGAATATGTTCCCAGTCAATGGAAAGTCGCCGAATTTATAATGGTCCTTAAGCCCGGAAAACCCCCGAATAAAAGAACGTCTTATAGACTGGTTTCGCTTCTTCCAATTATTTCCAAAGTGTTCAAGAGAATATTGATTAGGCGAATACAGTCGGTAATAGAAGAAGGGCATCTCATCCCGGATCATCAATTCGGATTTAGAAGTAAGCATTCTACAGTTGAACAAGTACATCGAATAACACATGTAATCGAAAAATCACTTGAAGAAAAAAAGATTTGTTCAAGCGTATTCCTTGACGTTTCTCAAGCCTTTGACAAGGTCTGGCCACGAAGGCTTAAAGTTTAAATTACGAAAAGTTCTGCCAGAGCACCTATATAATATTTTGAAGAACTACCTTACGAATAGACTATTCCGCGTCAAATGTGGAAGGGAATAATCTGATTTTAAAGAAATAATGGCTGGGGTGCCGCAAGGAAGCGTTCTTGGTCCAGTCTTATATCTATTATACACTCGTGATATACCACAAGTAGAAGGCACTGAGCTAGCTACATTTGCCGACGACACTGCTATCTTGACAGTAAGCAAAACGGTCGAAGATACTACAAAAAAAATGGACATAGATTTGGCGAATCGCACTCAACGAGACCAAATCTATTCATGTAAATTTTACTTATAAGAAAAATAAATAATTTGCCGAGGTAACCGCGTCTAAACTGCGGAGCTAGCAGGAACTTCTAATGGGAAGGTACCTGCAAAACGTCATTATTTCGTGAAACGAAAACTACTTGATAAGTCGAATACTTAGTTGTAGTAAAAATAAAAAGAAGTCTGTTTTGAAGGGAGGTTTTTTAGTGGGTAAGAATCCCACACTACTATGAGCACGCGCTGTCGATTCTCATAGTGTCTTTTTGAAGATTTTCACCTACCATCGGAAAAAAAATGCTTAAATAAATAAACATGAAATATGATACCCTGCTAACATAAACGAATAAACAATCAATTCCTTGAATTAGATCTGAGGTCGGAAACATTTCAGACCACCCTTGAAAAAAAATTCCCAGGCAAAATCATCCCCACACCTACTACGCTATTTAAAGCTGTTTTCAGAATATTTAAAGCACCTATTGTTTCTGAACTCTTTCGATATTTTATGAGCTTATACGCATATACGTAATATGCGTGTATGTGCTCTGGGTTCTGCCGCGTTGTGACCAAAGTTTTTTGGTCTCAAATAAAACCTTTCGGAATTGCTTGATTATGATATAAGAAATTAATGCAACATTATGTAATTACTACTTCCTGACTGCATACACATGTATCTAAAAGCATTTGTTTTGAATAATTTTTTTTCGAAATTTCTTTCTTTAAAGCTGCAATGGGTTCCTCCAAGTATGATGTCACTTTCCTACTGTTAGTAAATTTGCTCATCAACCACCGCTTATTAATATCTGGTAAGTTAAAGCAACATTTGTAGCATAAAGTAGTTAACTGAATATTTTCTTGTATTGCGTGTAGCTCAAAATAAAGCAAATGATGCTGAACCTGAGTTTCTAGCTGAAATGACAAATATAACGGTGCCACAAGGTCGTGATATTTCATTTATCTGCATAGTCAATAACTTAGCACAATATCGAGTAAGTAAAATGAGTAGTATATTAGTTATTACTTTAGAAATATCACACCAAAATTATGCAAAATGGCCAAAAAAATAAATTACACTTTGCCCCAAAGCTTAAATTCAATCAGATATGTACATGAATGTATTATTATAAAACTTCAAAGTAATTCGATTGAATTTTTTTTATTTTTATTTTCAAGAACTGTAATATAATTGATTGAATACGGAAAAAAGGCAAAAAAAATCAATTCAAAGTCACATGATTTTTCTTTTTGGAAATTAAAGTATATATTATAGTTCACCTACATTTTTCAATATTGTTCTCTAAAATCTTCAAAAAAAACTTAAAACACAAGTAATTGGTATACGTATTTAACTATCATATTCTTAAGATAATGAAATAACAGAAAATATTATTTACGATTCAATATAATTAATAAATGATGTTAGCTTTCGAGAATTTTAGAAAATAATGTAGAATAATTCGCGTGAATTTTCGTGCGATGTGTTTTTTCGACTAAATTTTCTTAATTTATTGCAAGTATTCCTCAGCTTACTTGAGTATTTTAATATTTTTTCAAATTCCCATAAGCCAAAATTACATACCAATGCTCTGGAATGGATTTCAGCCTTAAAATGTAGAAAGTTGCAGTGAATACTAACTGTGAATTGTTTACTAGATATAATGTTTTTTTTTTTAATTAAAAAAAAAAAAAAGAACAAAGAAATGAGTATATTATATTTGCCGTGACTTATCGTCTCGTCAGACTTATTTGCAGTATTTAAAAAAACAAAAAAAAATTCAAGTTTTCACGAATTACAATCTCATCCTAAGGCGAACCCCACAGGCGGATCAGTAGAAATGCGGTGAAGTGGGGGGTTATGATCCCTTATTTTCGGATCATAACCTCGCTAGAAGAAGAAGAATCTCATCCTAATACCATGGAACTGATTTCTGTTCTATTTTCCAATTCCGTAAAAATATGTGCTTACAAAAATCATACACTCAACTTTTTTTTTAATTTGAGAACTATTCACTAATTATCTTTTTTTCAAAAAAATTTCTAATGTTTTTAATAATAAAAAAAAGCGCTTGACGTGTTGCTGCTTTGTTTTCTTATCCAACTTATTATGTTTTTAGTAATTTGAAAAATTCAGAAAATAGGAGTGAATACAAATTTTATAAATTTTCCAAAAGACTAAAATGTTCTATTAGTGGCCACAATCATCTTCTCATTCATGTTATTTCGCTTATTAACACATTAAAACCGGTTTATACTTTATTCCTTTATTCTTTTTTTTATTCCAAAGAACACAAAAATACTTTAATAACTCCCTGAAGTTTTTCTGTTACTGTTTGGGTCTATTTTTTCATTTATTATAAACTTTGTATTTTTTTACATTAGACTGTAACAATTAATCTATTTTTATACAATTATTTAATTATGCTCGTTTAGTTATTGCGAATTATTCACCACAATTTTTTTTTTTTTTTTCGAGAACCTTAAATGACTTCCCATTCAAATCTTTAAAAGCAAAATCGATTTTTAACGCTCTGGAAACGATCTAAGTTTTTTGCTTATAAATTCAGATTCAAAATTTTTCAAACTTTGAGCAAATAGATAGTAAAATTTCACTATAAGGATTTGGAAAATTTGAAGGAGCTAAATGCTCTTGCTTTTCTTCCGGTCCGATAAGTTTTGAGTATTTTAACATACATACACACATTTTTAATGGCCCGCTAATCCTTTTTGAGGGTCGCGGAGGTGGGATGCTCAGATGGCTCTGCCATTGACCCCAACTCATCAGGAGGACAGCGTCCTAGACGCACAGTGGTCCAAAATAGCATTCTGCATGGACAAAATTATTTTATTATGCCAAACTGTTCGTTTGGAGAGAATATTTTGCTGCAGTGCTAAATCACTTAGACGACGGCGGTATGATCTTGAATTCGAATGAGCAGTTCGAAGCAACAAATTCCCGAATTCGCACCGTACCTCCCAGTAAAACTGAAATAATAACAGCAATCAAGTCCCTCAAGAAAGACAAAGCGGTGGGTATTGATGGCATCCCTGCCGAGCTATTTCAAGCGGCGCCAAATACATCGGCAGATTTGCTGCATCCGCTAATACGGAGAGCTTGGGATAGTGAACAATTTCCACAGGAGTGGAAAAGGGGGATGATCATTAAGCTTCCAAAGAAGGGTAACTTCATGGAGTGCGGTAACTGGAGAGGTATATGTGTTCTTCCAGCTGTAGCCAAAATAATAGCTAGAATAATTCTAGAACGAATTAAAGAACATTTAGATTCAACTCTCGATGTCGAACAGGCAGGCTTTCGCGCTGGATCCTCGTGCATCGACCACATAAACAGCTTACGGATCATAATCGAACAATGCGTTGAGTATAGGTCTCCGCTACATTTACTGTTTATCGACTTCGAGAAGGCTTTCGACAGCTTGAATCGAGATGCTATCTTGTTGGCCTTGCGCAGGAGAGGCATTCCAGAAAAGCTTATAGCTATTATCAAGGCTACATATGAGGGCGGCAAGTGTCACGTCGTGCACATTGGTAAGGTGTCGGAGGACTTTGAAGTCCAAAATGGAGTATGTCAAGGGTGCATACTGTCCCCACTATTGTTCTTGGTGGTTGTCAGCGATGTACTCCGTGCAGCATTGACGGAAGCTAATTCTGGAATTCGTTGGACTATGACATCTTACCTTAAGCACCTGGATTACGCTGACGATGTTTGTCTACTTTCACATCGGATAATGGATCTTCATTTGATGGCCCAAAATCTAGAAGCTGAGGCAAACAAAGTGGGGCTAAAAATAAACACAGCCAAAACAAAAGCCCTGAGTACTTCCAATACCCGCGCTCAACTTAACATTGCCGGAAAGCAAGTCGAGAAAGTTGATAACTTTCTATATTTAGGAAGTGTCGTCTCGGCTAATCGCGGTGGCACCGAACTGGATGTGTGCAGCAGAATCGGGAAGGCTAAAGCTGCGTTCGGAATGCTGTCCAAAATCTGGAGAAGCAATGTTATTAGCTTAAGAACCAAGATACGACTGTTCCGCTCCAACGTAGAATCAGTGCTGCTTTATGGGTGCAGTACCTGGAAGGTGGACACCATTAACACACGCAAGCTGCAAGTCTTCGTAAACAAATGCTTAAGAATCATCTTGAGGATTTTTTGGCCGAACCACATCTCCAATGAACAACTTTATCTGAGAACGGGCCAAGAACCTATAAGCATTACTATACGAAGAAGAAAGTAGCAATGGATTGGACACACCCTACGGCGCGAAGACAACTCCATTGCGAAATACGCTATGCAGTGGAATCCGCTCACCCAGGCAGGCAAAATAGCGGGACGCCCTAGGCAAACGTGGCGCAGAACAGTTGAGGAGGAATCGAGCTCTTTAGGAATGAGTTGGAGGCAGCTCAAACGCGTTGCAGAACTCCGAACACGATGGCGCGCAGGCGTGGTTAGGTTGGAGCCCTATGCCCCCCGAGGGGTTAAAGGATATAAGTAAGTAAAGTAAACTGTTCGTTTGCATTTGTACCTTAAAATAAATAACTTTTTTTTTTTTTATTATGCATATATGAAATTTTTCAATAAATAAGTAAATACTAGAAAAACCACTTTGCTTGAAAATTGTTGGTTATTATATTTCTTTTAATTTATTAATTCAATAATTCTGAACAATAATAATAAATTGACAAATTAAATTAATAAAAATAAATGTTAAAGCAAAAAAAATAATAAATTAATATTTAATTCGAACTAGATATAGATGTATTTGACTCAAAACTGCATTCTTCTTCTTTCTCAGAGTTTAATTCAGCACTTTCCTGAAGATTTTGAGGAATTTCAAGTAAATCGACCACATCCGGTGTTAAAGTAGACATCTTCTTGCTTGGCGTTTGGCGGATAAAGCTCACTAGAAGATCATGTGAAACAAATTTTGCATTGTGCTTCTTCTGTTTATTTTTCTTGCATGGTGTTCACAAAAATATTTGCAGTCCTTGTTTCTTGCTTCCTGTGATTCCTCTGTTAATTGTCCAACAGGGATAATCGAATTCGGCACCACGTCTGGCCCATGATTTAGTATCTTGTGAACAGTCACAGGCATATAGTACCATGGGTAAATACTAACATACAATTCTGCGGTTTTCTTACAGTGGCTAGTAAACTTTTCAATGTTGATCTCAAAACCGCTAGACATTGTGTGTAGTATTGTAAGCTCAACATTCAGCCCTGTTATGGAACCTTCGAAATTTGTCCTGAATGCATTTTTTTTTGTTCATGGACAATTCTCTTTTCGAATCAACTGATACGCATGTTTGGATAATTTAGCATCCAAAATAAATGCTAGCGCTTCTTCGGTTGAATAAGGCCTCAATTCTATGGACCGTGATTGTAATACCCGTTTTATGTTCGTAGCTTTCCCAGGAGAACCTGAAACTGCTTGCTCCGTCCTTCATTCCAACCGCACGTAAATTTGTTTCTGGTGCATAAACTAATTCAGAGGAATCAGTTGAATTTAACAAATATTGCACTCTGCGCCTCTCAGTTCTTTCACTTGCAGCACCAAATTCCTTTCGAGGTCTGCCTGTAGATGAGATATTTGATGAGCCAGGCTCTGTTTCAGCATCATGCACACAAACTTTAAGGACTGGTAACACTATATTTTCACTCGGCCACGATTTATGACTTTTTTCAAAAACAGCGGAGTTCCTGCTACATTCCTTCCATTTTTTGCCTACATATCCATTAAATGTCAGAATTAAATAAATTTTTCCCTTACTGTCAGCTGAGACTTCTCAGTGTCGAGTTTTTCTAGGATAAAATTATACAACGCACTTTGTTTGTTACCCATTTTTTCCATTCATCAAATAATTCTCCTCTGGAAATTCGGCTACCCTCTGAAACAAAATGTCATAACTTTGTAATACGCAAGAAAATGCAAGAAGTTTTTAGTATGTGACTAGCTTATTAGTCAGGCTTTTTAAAAATATACAATTTGACTGGACGATGTTGGACGATAACACTGTAGGCTTAAATAAATTTTGGTTTTTATTCGCGTTTATCAAATGTTAGAGTGTTATATTAAATGCTTCACAATAAATTTTTAACAACTAATTTATTCCATTCATTTACGTTTTTAGATAGCACTTACCTTCAGTAACAAATTCCATAATTAAATTCCACTCAAATCATTCTGGAAAACTTAGCACATGTACTTACTTCTGACTGTTTGATTTTGCTCACATTATTCTTTACAAAAATACTTTATTTTTACAGAGTGGCCCGAAATACTTTGTCACATTATGAATTGACCATATTTGAACATATTAATATTTTTTTTTTTTGAGCAACAAAAAATTTGAATTTTGTCCAGCTGGATTGCCATTTTGGACCACCGTGAGACGGCTCCCGGAGAGATGTCGAACTTGATCCAGCCATCTATTTCTAGGCCTACCGAGGGGTCGTCTACCTGATGGCATGGCAGTCATGACACTTCTTGGAAGCTGGTTTGGGGGCATATGCACTACGTGCCCATACATCTAAGCATATGTATACATATATCGCTCCATCTGGATGAGTAGCTGCTCAATATTGAGCGCCTACGAGTTATTCCAGCAACACCGCGAAGGAACTTCATTTCGGCAGCTTGTATCCGCGATCTTATTCTTTCGGTCACTACCCAAAGGTGAGAGTTGGAACATACACAGAGTTAAAAGTCGATAGCTTAGCTTGAACACTAAGTTCGGCCTTTCTTATAACAGATTGGCCAAGCTCTCTCAAAATTGATCCATCCTGACCAATTCTACAGGATAACTCGGCATTGCTCTTCCCATCACTCGTGAATAAGACCCCGAGGTACTTAAACTTCTCCACCTGCTTCAGTGGGACTCCACTAACATGCAGAGTGCACTGAATGGGTTGTTTGAAAACGACCATTACTTCCGATTTGTTCACATCGATTCTCATTCCAGTATCATCACAAACGGCTACAAACCTTTCGAGTGCGCGCTGAAGTTCGGTTTGAGAGGATCCAAGGATGACCAAATCATGCGCAAACAGCAGATGACGAATCCTTAGGTCTCCCACTTTGAAACATTCCTCGCCACGGCTGCGCTGCAACAAAACAAGAGAGGTGACAAAACGCACCCTTGTCGGAGTCCAACGCCCACAGTGAAAGATATTGATTTAACATCGTTTATCCGAACACAGCTTCTACAGTTTGTATATAAAGACTGAATCGCCCTTAACAGGGAACCATCAATCTCATACTCCTATATTCTTAACATTACTTTTCACTAAAAATAAAAAGATGGCTTAAATAAAAACCAGGCTAATTTGTTAAAAGTGAAATTAAGTATTATTTCTGCACCTTGCTTAAATAAATTGAATTTAATTGAAATCCTAGCAATGTTTATGAAATTGCATCATTCGAGTTTAAAATTGAAAGGCCAAAGGCTTTTCACTGAACCACAGTTTTATGTCGTATCCGAGGGGTGAATGGAGAAACTTCGTTACGTAAGGAATACTCTCGGTTGGACCGTGAAAAATTTGTTTGGTGTTTTCTGGGATTCGTACATTGAACCTAACACACAAAACACTGACTCGTGGGTCAGTTGGACACGTCGCCCAATAATTTGTGGGGCGTTATATAGTATTCTTAGGATATATAGCTATATCTCAACCAGTGTTGTCACTTGCATTTTGAAAAGAAGTGGTAGATTGGACGCAAAAATGTGGTAGATTTAAAAAAAGGGTGGTCGATTTGATAACATTGACATTGGTATATACCCCCCTCCCTCCCCCCACCCGTTTGGAAAAACTATTTGTTCATAACAAGGAATACTATTAAAATAAATCGAATATGTTCTAACAATGTATGCATTTTATTTATTAAAAGAAAAATATTACACACATACATATTTAACTCATATCATATTAACTCATACATACAAGAACGAATACATTGCATAAATGATGTGTGGATGAGGATGACAAGAAACGGTTTCCAAAATAAATGAATAAAAAATTAATTGAAAGTGGGTAGATATATATCGAATTTTCGAAATTTTCGAGATTGGAAAAATGTATATACTTGTACATATGCACATACCTTGATCAAAAAGTTCCCGGAATTTATTCAGAAAATTAAAAATACAAGTTTATTCATTTAAATCTATATTGTCCCCTTCAAAGTAATCCCCATCGACTGCAACACACTTATGCCAGCGCTTGATCCAATCTTCGAAACATTTTTTATATTCGGTTTTCGGTATGTCCATCAGTGCTTCCTGCGATTTTTCCATTACTTCCTCTCGGCTGCTGAAACGCGTTCCCCGTAATGGCTTTTTAACTCGATTAAACAGAAAGAAGTCACAGGGAGCCAAATCAGGTGAATTCGGTGGCTGTTGGATGGTATTTGTTGCATTTCTCGTCAAAAAATTACGAATAATGATGGCACTGTGCGACGGTGCGTTATCATGGTGCAAAATCCACGAATTTTCTGCCCAGAATTCTGGTCTCTTTCGGCGAATTGCTTCACGCAAACGTCTCATAACGCCCTAATAATACTCTTTGTTTTCTGTCTGGCCTTCTGGCAAAAATTCATGATGCACTACACAGTTGTAATCCATGGAAACCGTGAGATTTGCCTTCTTTTTTGACTGAAAACGACGTGGTTTTTTTGGTCTCGGCTCATTTGGTGAACGCCATTCACTTGCCTGATGTCTGGTTTGCGTGTCGTACTCATAAACCCACGTCTCGTCTCCAGTAATGATCCTTTTGATGAATGTGGGATCGGATTCAGCCTCGCAAATCATGTCTTTTGCGACGTCAACACGGTCTCTTTTTTGAAATTGAGGTCTTTTGGCACCAACTTTGCTGCTACACGACGGAAACCCAAATCATTAACCAAAATGTCTTGGACGGATCCATAGGCAATGTTCAAGTCCTCCGCTATCTCTCTGATGGTTAATTTGCGGTTATTGACCAATATTTCTTTTACTTTATCAATGTTTTCGTCGGTTTTCGATGTCGATGGTCTGCCACTGCGTTCATCATCTTCGATTGACTCACGACCACTTTTGAACCGCTCGTGCCGCTGGTAAGCGACCGTTTTCTTTCGAGAATCGTTGCCGAAACACTTTTCCAACATTTCCAACGTTTGCGCACCACTAAATCCGTTTTTTACGCAAAATTTAATACAAGTTCGTTGTTGCAAATTTAAATCCATTTCTAAAATTGTAAAAAATCGCCAGCACACACAGAGATAGATGTACTCTTGGCTACGTAACTTTTGCAAATGTCAAGCTATGATGCTAAGATTTAGAGGGAATATCAACAACAGATGTACCAACTTAACAAAGAAAACAGAACTCAAATCGGAACGATGGGAGCGCCACACGGTTTTTATTTATTCCGGGAACTTTTTGATTAAGGTGTATTTTCCAAGGGAACCGGAAGGGGAGGACAGAATTCAAAAACGTGGTAGAATTTTTGCATTCCGTTGTAGATGTGGTACCTAGATTTGAAAAACGTGCAAAATGATGGTAGATCTGCCACAATTGTGGCAAACTGACAACACTGATCTCAACATCGCCTTTAGTTTATTACTAGTTGGTTGGAATATATAGAATATTTGATCGTATATATATAACCCTAGAATGCATAAGGGGTGCTATCGCACCCCACTTCAAAAATGGAAATGCCATTTATTTTATCAATTAAGTTAGTAAAAACATTATTTTTTAATAAAATAAATAAATTTTATAAGATTGTGTTATAAATTGCTGGTATTTTCAACCCAAAGTACTGGGGTGCTCAGGAACCCCATATGTGTTAACGTTACTCAAAAACCCTTATGCATTCTAGAGATAATATACAAATTTGGCGCAACAGCTCATTAAATGCCTAGACCTAGCTTCTCACAGACACTCGTGTTCTGTGCCATATATTTTTCGCATGAATGGAAAGGACCTACAGTTTTGTGCCGTATCCGAAGGGCAATTTTTATTTTGTTTTTAAGAAGCTTTCTCGTGACAACAAATACTCTCGAATGTTTGTCAAACGTTCTCGAGAGGTGGGACCGTGAAAAAACTTGTTGGTGTTTTCTAAGATTCGAACATTGAACCTCACGCGCAGTGGTCCGACACACTAACCATTGCGCCACATTAAACCTAATGCGCAGTGGTCCGACACACTAACCACTTGCACCACGGCGTCCCATGTTATCGTATGAATGATCCGAAATATACGAATTATAACTACCGCTATGTTTTATATGGAAAACTTGTATTCAAAATTGTCAACGCAATATGAAAACTATTGTCAAACTTGTTTTCCAATAATGTTATTATGTTAATGATTTATCAAACTGATCATTTTCAGGTGGCGTGGATAAAATCAGACTCAAAAGCAATCCTTGGAATACACACTCACATGGTATCTCTGAATCCAAGATTATCGGTAACTCACAATGGACATAACACTTGGAAGCTTCTTATATCTCATGTACAACTAAATGATTCGGGCAGCTATATGTGTCAGCTAAATACAGACCCAATGAAGAGTTTGGTAAGTATGTTCAAATATATCATAATAACTAAAAATATGAGGTTTCAACATTCGGGCTGTTATGCGATCAGCAAATCTAGGCCGAAATTGGAGCTTTTAAATTCGCACTCAGCAGTCAAAAACAATAACTTCTACTCGGACATCTTAAAACATTGGATGTATAGGTACATTAGTATTTTGCAACATAGAGAAGAAAAGTGTTAATTCATTTTTTTGTCGGGATAGAAAACACTCGACTGATCAGAGAATAAACCCTGGCTTACCCATTTTATTTAAATTTCCTTGTCTTTCTAACAAATTCAAGCAAACACTTCAGTGATGAGCTAACAGCACCAGCACTCACCACATCAGCACCGAGGATTTGCCACCTGATACGAACAAGGGCCTGACACTCGCAGAGATAATGTTCCGCAGTGTCGTCACCCTCTTCACAAGCGTCGCAGATTATAGTGCCACTTAAGCCCAGCACGTTAAGGTGCTTGGCGAAAGCGAAGTGGCCTGCGAAGGCCCCAATAACTTGCCAGAAAGAATTCCGCTTATTTCTTATTGGCGTCCGGGAGCATTCGTTTAGTCAACCTATAGGTACATCCTGGATGTTCGTTTGATGCCCAATCGTTAATGGGAGTCCTAACCGAGGACGCAGGGATACCCAACACGGGTTCTGAATCTGAAAAAGCCTCGTCTAAGCCTTGTCTATAAATCTCATCGGAAATCTCGTTCCCCAGGATCCCAATGTGGCCTGGGACCCAGAGAGAGAAATACACAATAGATACTTACTTACTTACTTAGGTGGCGCTACAGTTCGGGGTGAACCTGGGCCTCAACCAACAAGCCTCTCCATTTAGCTCGGTCTTTAGCTAATTGCCTCCAGTTGCGCACTCCAAGTTGGTCGAGGTCCCCTTGAACTTGTGCGCGCCACCTACGGCGATAATTCCCTCTACTGCGTCGTCCCTCGGGATTAGATTCGAAGACTCTGCGGGCCGGAGCGTTGGTGTCCATTCGCTCTACATGTCCTAGCCATCTCAGACGTCCAATACGTAGTTTTTTGACTAGGTCGATGTCGCTGTACAGCTCGTATAGTTCGTGATTGAATCTTCTCCTCCAAAACCCGTCAACGCAAACGGGACCGAAAATCTTACGAAGAATTTTTCTCTCGAAGCGACCAAGGATATCTTCATCCTCTTTTAATAAAGTCCATGTTTCAGCGCCGTAAAGCAGGACTGGGATGATCAAGGTCTTATATAGAGTCTCCTTAGTTGCTCGAGAGAGGGCTTTACTGTTGAATTGCCTTATAAGCCCAAAAAAACAGCGATTGGCAAGAGTTATTCTTCGATTGATTTCTGCGCTGATTTTGTTTGCTGAATTTATAGCAGAGCCAAGGTAGACAAAGTCCCTTACTACCTCGAAGTTATAGCTGCCCACGGTGACGTTTTGTCCAATTCGTCGATGTTGGTTATCCCTTCTAGTTGACAGCATATACTTGGTTTTGCCCTCGTTTATCGCCAAACACAATAGATAATAAGGGCCTTCAATTGTTGGACCTTAAATTTCGACCTGCAGTTTACAGATTAGTGAATGTACTTTCTATAACTCAAAATCCATAGAGCTCTGACTTTAGGACCGATTGAAAAAAATTGGCACTAGATATACAACATCGCATATACGATCGATGGTAGTTATCACACCTATCACACTGCGATACTTAAACCTACGTATTATGTCAAACAAGCAAATGATGAATGATTGGCTGTTTCCTGGCTGCCACAACTTTCATGACTTTTGACACTAAGGCATTCATCTTTTGGGAAGGGACTATTTTTATACGTCAGGTTATACCAAATAGTTTTTCCAAATACCTCGTAATTTGTTATCTGCTTCTCTATATATTTTTTAGAGGGTAAAAATCAGACTTATTATAATATGTATTATTATCTTTTTATGGCTTAACAGTCCGGCTACCTTGAAGTGGTCGTTCCTCCTGATATACTTAATCAACCCGGTCCAGCGGAAGCCCTATTGGGCGTAAGTAACGAAGGTGGAACCATTCAATTACTGTGCAATGCAACGGGTGTACCAGAACCAAAAGTGATTTGGAGACGTGAAGGTGGCAAAAACATAGTTTTAAGAGCCGAAAACAGGGAAAAACGAGGTAACTTATTTGAAACATTTTATTTTTACTTACTTATTTTGCCACGCCTCTTATCTTATACGAATATGTATTATTAAATCCAAAACCAAATTTAAGAAATCGACAGCATTTTTGTTTAAGAAATTAAATTTATTTCAATTTTTTTCACTGGCAAGCCTAATCAATTTTAAACAGAGATTGCACCAATCACTCGATTTCCTTATTTAATTGGACGATGTGATTTGCGACATAAATCTGTATCATTATCATTGACAAGTTAAAATTTGAAAATTTTGTCGAAGCTTAACAAAAATTACTGATGGAATCTCTTCTTTTTACAGTC